>CATIWC010001214.1:0-480752 GCA_948472305.1 Vicia faba
TCAAAGCCAAATTTCACATGGTTAAGGCCTTTTTCAAGTTGTGATCAACATGAAATTTGTTCATCATCCTACAAGCTTTAATTTAAGCCCAAGTTTTCATCAATTGAAGCATTGCACACCAAGTTAGGACCCTGCAAAGTCAGCCAAAATTGTTTTTTTCTCTACAAATTGCCAAACTTGAATTTTGTTTCAAATTGCATTTTGGATCACCCTTTTGGTCATGACAGCTCATGAAAGCCATGGTACACTCCTACCTCACCTTTTTTACTCAATATGGCCAAGAAAACTCTTAGCCATGCGCGCAACTTTGAAAATGCATGCTCAAAAACAAAAAGACGTTATCTTGTGCATTAAGATTAGTATGCCAACTCATATATTGCCTCATTCTTTGATTCTCTTATTCCATTCAATCAAAACAAAAACTTTGCACATCAAAAGAGTTCACCACATGCTCCTATACTCCCTCCCTCACCTGATAACAACAATAACAACTCATAACCACTACACATCGAGAAAACCGTAAATCTCACTCTCTATATTCTCTCTTCATCCAAAATGAATTCAAGTTGAATAAAGTGAACCACGCGCCCACTCCCCTATATATCTTCGTCATCATCTTTCGGTTTTCATCATCTTCGAGTGGCATTTGCTCCTTCAACTCTCCACCATTTGAAGAGATTTTGAGCTCTCCTTCTTCCTCTCTATTAGAGGATGTTACTGTATGCATTTATTTTTCATTTGAAGTTCCATATTCAACACTGTAACTTCATCTTCCTCACGTACTAGATCAGATTCTGAGGTCATAGCAAGATTCAAGGTTCTCTCAAGCTTCTTTTATCATCATTAAGGAGTATAGAACGCATCTGTAGAGTTACCTTGAATGATTACGTAAGGATTGATCTTCGCTCAGGTAAGTTCTACTTGAATCTCTTTTACACTCTATTTTGCACCATTTTAGGTCTGAAATGCTTTGCTAGTTGAATCACGTAGTTGTACATATGAATTCCTCTCATGGAGGCATTGTTGTTGGCATAACGTAGAATTTGTTTGATTCGTTGTTTGTTCAAAAATCTTGAATCTATGAAATGCTTGCGTATTTAAAGTTAGAGTATGAATCTTGAAAAATTAAGTCAAGATTCGTAATTAGCATCCAAATGTTTATGTTATTATTAATATTGTTATTAATTGTTATTTGCTATATGTAACTGACTTAGTCTCTATTGATCGTGAGAGAGGATCATGGTTGTTAGTTTTAATAAGCCTAAATTGTAGGGAGTCAAGTATGACTTAGTGGCCCTGATTCTTAGGAAGCATTCAGTTCAGTTTTCCTTTTTTGTAAGCTATTTATATAGAAGTATTTCATTCTAATAAATACATCAGTTATCAGATTTGCTAACATCTGGTATCAGAGCGAGAAAGACCTCAAAAGTGTGAGGGATCCAAAAGTGTGAGAGTACCACAAAATAGAGTGTTTGGGGTATGGGATCCGAAGAGAAGAATGGTGGATTTTATGTACCCTTCATTCCCAGATTCGATGGAGATTACGATCATTGGAGATGGTCATGGAAAATCTCTTGAGATCCAGAGAATATTGGCCGTGGTGGAGAACGGTTACATGTTGCCCAAAGAAGGAGAAGTGCAGACAGATACGCAAAGGAAGACCCTGGATGATTTGAAACTTAAGGATTTGAAGGCGAAGAATTATTTGTTCCAATCCTGGGACAAATCAATTCTGAGAACCATCACCAAGAAGGACACTTCCAAGCAGTTGTGGGACTCCATGAAGATGAAGTACCAAGGAAATGATCGGGTTCGACGTGCTCAGCTCAATCGACTCCGACGAGAATTCGAGGTGTTGGCTATGAAACAAGGGGAGTCAGTCAATGACTACTTTGGAAGGGTGATGACCATAGCCAATGACATGCGAAATTGCGGTGAAGACATGACAGATGTCAAAATCGTAGAGAAAATTTTGCGAACACTGACGGAGAAATGGAATTACATTGTGTGTTCCATTGAGGAAGCTAATGATGTTGATGAGCTCACAGTAGATGCCTTGAAAAGTTCCCTCTTGGTCCATGAACAAAAGTTCAAGAGGGAACCAGATGAAGAACAAGCACTGGCGGTTTCTTATGGTAACACTGGTGGTCAAGGACGAGGGAGAAACAACTTCAGAGGAGGAAGAGGTCATGGACGAGGCCGTCAAAGCTACAATAAAGCAACAATTGAATGTTACAAATGCCACCGATTAGGGCATTTTCAATATGAATGCCCTAATCTCGAGAAGACGGTTAATTATGCTGAGATGAGCAAGGATGAAGAGATGCTTCTTATGGCTTATATTGAAGCATCAGGGAAAAAGGAGAGACTACATGGTTCTTAGACAGCGGGGTGCAGCAACCACATGAGCGGAGACATCTCTCTCTTTTTGTACCATGGAGGAAGGGTTCAAAAGAGAAGTCAGTCTAGGGAACCATATGAGGATGAAGGTTGTGGGCAAAGGGAGTGTTAGATTAAATCTTGGCGGTGTTTGTTATGTTGTTCAAGAAGTGTTCTATATTCCAGAATTGAAGAACAATTTACTAAGTATCGGACAGTTGCAGGAGAAAGGCTTGGCCTTTCTAATCAAGAACAATGAGTGCAGAATCTATCATCCATTAAAGGTCCTTATCCTTGAAAGCAGAATGACACTCAACAGAATGTTCATATTGCTCTCGAAGACCTCCTCGGCTACCAATGAGTCAGGTGAATGCTGCTTCCAAACTGACATCCAAGAAATTGCTCATCTATGGCACTGCAGGTATGGCCACCTTAGCTATACTGGACTTCAAACTTTGACAAGCAACAACATGGTTAAAGGCTTGCCAAACCTTGGAGAAATCATTGTTGCTAGAGAAACTACTGTTGTATGCACTGAGTGTTTGAAAGGAAAACAACACAGGGAGATCATACCAAGAAAATCCATGTGGAGAGCTGAAGCCCGATTGGAGCTTATACATGCCGACATATGTGGTCCCATCTCGCCAATGTCACATGGTCAAAAAAGGTACCTCATCTGTTTCATTGACGAATTTAGTAGGAAGGCTTGGGTGTATTTTATTGCTTATAAGAGTGATGCATTTTCTACATTCAAGCAATTTAAAAGTCGGGTAGAAAGGGAGTCCGGTTTATTTGTGAAATGCTTGAGAACTGATCGTGGAGGCGAGTTTACCTCACACGAGTTTACTGATTATTGTAGACAAGAAGGGATAAAAATACAGCTCACCACAGCCTACACGCCACAACAAAACGGAGTTGCCGAAAGGAAAAACCGAATTGTCATGAACATGGCCAGAAGTTTACTTGCCGAGAAGGAAGTGCCTAAGATTTTCTGGCCTGAAGCGGTTAATTGGGCATTCCATGTGCTTAACAGAAGCCCCACCTCTGCCGTAAAAGGAATGACTCCTGAAGAGGCCTGGTCTGGAGTGAAGCCCACAGTCGAGCACTTCAGAGTTTTTGGTTGCATTGCTCATGTCCACATTCCAGATGCTCGAAGAGTCAAGCTTGACGACAAGAGCACTATATGTTGATGATTTGATTTATACTGGGAATGATGAAGCTATGTTGAAAGAATTCAAACAATCAATGATGGAGGAATTTGAAATGACTGATCTGGGAAGAATGCACTTCTTCCTTGGCTTAGAGGTTATGCAGATTGACAGTGGAATCTTCATCTCTCAAAAGAGATATGCCAAAGAGGTCTTGAAGAAGTTTGGAATGGATAAAAGCAACTTGGTCCTAAATCCTACTGTTCCTGGGTTAAAATTGATAAAGATGATACAGGTGTGACAGTAAACAGCTCCATGTTCAAGCAACTTGTTGGTAGCTTGATATATTTAACCACTACCAGGCCGGATCTGATGTATGCAGTTAGTGTAGTCAGTAGATATATGGCCAAGCCAACTGAGATGCATCTTATGGCAGCAAAGAGAATACTGAGGTATGTGCAGGGAACTATGTGTTTTGGGATTTTCTATCAAAGATCAGGCAATCAGGAGCTTGTGGGATACACAGACAGCGACTATGCCGGATGTATTGATGACAGGAAAAGCACCTCGGGCTATGCCTTTATACTTAGCAATGCAGCGGTGGCATGGTCATCAAGGAAACAGCCTATAGTCACACTCAGCACCACCGAAGCAGAATTCGTAGCTGCGTCAGCTTGTGCCTGCCAACTGATTTGGATGAAGAGGGTGTTGTCCAAGTTGGACTACAATGGAAGCAAAAGTCCAGTGTTTTTTGTGATAACAGTTCTACCATCAAGCTCTCAAAGAACCCGGTTATGCATGGTAAGAGCAAACATATTGATGTGCGCTTTCACTTCCTCCGTGATTTAGTAAATGAAGGAAAGGTTCAATTGAATTATTGCGGCACCAAACAGCAGATAGCTGATATCTTTACTAAGCCTCTCAAGCTTGAAGTCTTTCAAGAGCTCAGGAAGAAGCTTGGCGTATGTGACATCTCAGAGATAAACTAGACAGTCTAGTTTAGGGGGAGAATTGTTATGTTATTATTAATATTGTTATTAATTGTTATTTGCTATATGTAACTGACTTAGTCTCTATTGATCGTGAGAGGATCATGGTTGTTAGTTTTAATTAAGCCTAAATTGTAGGGAGTCAAGTATGACTTAGTGGCCCTGATTCTTAGGAAGCATTCAGTTCAGTTTTCCTTTTTTGTAAGCTATTTATATAGCAGTATTTCATTCTAATAAATACATCAGTTACCAGATTTGCTAACACCAAAACCGAGTGTGAACTGACCTTCGTATTGCATTTTCATTGGAGTTAGTTGAAGCGACCACCGTGGGTGGTGGTGAAGTCGTCGGAGAAGGTGACTGAACCCTAGGTTCAGTCCACTTTGCTTTGACTCAAGCCCTGGGTGTGGGGTCTATTTCAAATAATAATCCACGTCACATTTATCCATTATCCTATTTTAATTTGTATTTTTTATTGATTTTAAATAAATAAAACAATTAACTATTGTGTGGTTAATGGATTGGTAAGTAATTGGGCTTAACATTGTTTAATACTGGCATCCCCATGCTAAGCCCAATTATAGCACATCAAATGGATTTATTTCAATCTGTGATTTAGCTTTACACCCCATGCTTCTATTTGAATATTTCTTGCTCTATTTCAACTTTGATTTTATGCTTGATCTTCTCTTATTATAAAAAATGCACAAAAATAGTTTTTTGATATTTTAGGGTCTTAAGATATTTTGTATAATTTTTATCTTATTTTTTCTATTTTATTTGAATTTATTTGTGGAAGGTGTTCTAGTTGATTATCCTTTTGATTATGTTTGATGTTTGATGCTTTTTGAGTGAGCTCTTGAGCCATTATTTTTGACACAATCAGGCACATAAATGCTTAAGGCATGAGTGTTTGTTGAGATAATTGTTGATGTTTGATGTCTGTTTGAGATGATTCTTGATCACTCTTTAAGGCACATTAGGGAACTTAATTGGTGGGTTATTTCATGTTGTTTTGGTGCCAAATCAATTTATTTTTTAGGTTTCCTAATTTTTATTTTTGAAAGAATTGATGCATGCCTAATTGTTTAGATGATTGCTTGCATTGTGAATTATTTAGGGAATGTACTTGTGCAACCATTTATAATTTGTTTCTCACTTGTTCTTTAGTTACTTGTCATGAGGTAGATCCTTAGTTCTCATGTTTACTTGATCATTCAAGTTCTTTGAATTTATGATACCTCTTGATGATGTCTTGAAGTAATGATTATCTAACTTGTGGTCTAAGTTTTAAAGATGTCTTGGGTGATTTCTTCTTAATGCTTGTGAGCTTTCAATGATGTGAATACCAAGCCTTTGCTTCTTACTTTATTGGTCATAATACATCATTTCTTTGTTTTATTTGATCCTTTGGTTAGCATGATGATAATGATTCATTTAGTTGATGCATTAGGGTTTGATTGTTGGTTGTTCAACCCATTCTTGTGTATGATGCTTGATGTTTGTGAACCATGATGGATGATGAATATCTTGATGTATGCTTCTGACTTATATTGTCTTATTGCCTTATCACATTATTGCTTGTTCATTTGTTTACCATGATTGAATGTTTCCTCTTAAGGATGACATTGATTGATGAATTGTCTAGTTGCTTAATTATGTTTTTGAATGTGATGTTTGTGTGAATCTCTTGAAAACATGAGCCATGTTTTGAATTGTGATCTTTCCTAAGCTATGACTTATCTTGTTTCCATGTTTGATATTTGTATGCATTGAGCCTTGTTGCTTTAGTTGTTAGGGGCTAGTTTTGATTATTGTTTGGTCTTTTGACCTAATTCTCGATTGCTTCCTTTGTGATTCTTTCCATATATTTGAGACATGTTTGTGTGAACTATTTGTTACATGATTAATGAATTGTACAAGTATTTACCTTGCTTAAATAATCTTTCCTTTGTGTGCTAAGTTATGATGTTTGTTTGGCACCGCAAGTCATGTTTACTCGTGCACTAGTTGTTTGCTTATGTTTGGGTTCTAAAACCTATGATGTTGAAACCTTTTGAGCATGACCTTTAGGGACTTGTATTTGAGTATAAGTGTTAATTTTTCACATTTTTTCTTGTTTGTTGGTGACTTGAAGCATGCTTAGGATTTATCATTGTTTGCTTGCAACTTGTTGATTGTTCACTTGTTTAAGTATGGATTTGTCTTGAGTCTTGTTCAAGCGCTTGAGATGTACTTTTGGTTGCTACCTTTACACTTTGATGTGTTTGTTTCCATACTTTCTTGTGCTAACATGTTCCTTTAGGAGTTTGATCCCATATTGTCTAAGATGTGAATTGAATAGACTTTAGGTTCTAAACCAGGCATTCTAACATTTGGTAAAAGTTCCCTCAATCCTTGCCCTTAGGTCCATGATGGATGTAAACTCATAGGTAGTTTTCCCTTTGATATCCTAACTCTAGGAACATTGTAAATGACAATATTAGGATTTGAGTTTCCCTTTATATTTTCTCTTCTCTTTTACATTTGCATATTTAAGATTAAACTTTTTCTTATAAAAAATCCAAAAACATAAAATTTTACTTGACAATTTCGAAAGTAAAGGAAAAGTACTCAAGTACCCCTTGTCTAAGGGAACTACTTGATGTATTCTCCTACCAAAAAAGACTCAACCAATCAAATCTTTTTTGCCTTCAGGATTTTTCTTTTGAATAACTTTTCAGGTAAGAACATGTTGATTCCTTTCTACGATAAATGCGTGAGTCTACAAAGGTCGAGCGACAGTAGAATGAAAAATTAGCATTGTTCATAAAAAACACAAACATAACAATTCTTTTTTAGTAGAACTACGGTGCTCGGATTCTTTTGAGATACGTAGGCACGAGGTTGTAAAACCAAGGCGAGCGCAATAGTAAAAAAATTTCTTTTTGTTCATTAATAATTCATTCATGCATTCCCTTAGCAAGTTTAAGCTTTAGATAACACACCCTTTTATTAGAACAAACATAGTGTATTTTGTTGAGTACAACGGATGTTTAGGGTTCTAATATCTTCCCTTTGCATAACCAACCTTCATGCCTTGATCTTTATTCTTTTATGTGTTTTTTTGGATCTTTTCCTATTCCCTTTGGAACAATAAAGTTTGGTGGCGACTTTCAGTTTGTGTGTTAAGTCTATCAATGACTTAGTCTCAACTTTTCATTGCTACACTACCAATATTGCACCACCACCATAAATTTCACTAAATACCTCCATTCACAATTCTCAAAAGCTTTCATAAGACTTCCCCGATTATCTAAAATAACCATTGTTTTTCTTCTGTACCAAAACTAACTTGTAAGCCTCAAAACCGAAAGCCAAGTTCACATTGATTTTGAATAATAAACAACAACAACTATTAACACCAGATCCAAAGGATTGATGAAAAAGGGAGGACAAAACCGAAAAAGGTCATCTCAAAATCCCTCCACAACCTTCATTCAATCTCCTTCACAACACTACGCCAAAAATAAGTTTTAGCAGCATATAAAAGAAAGCGCTTTTGGAAAAAAGCACTGTTGTAGGTTTTAAAAAAAAAGCGCTTAAAAAAGCGCTTTCAAAGGGTGCCTTAAGAAAGCGCTTTTCAAAAGCGCTTCTAAAGGTCACCCTTAGAAAGCGCTTTTTGGGAAGCGCTGCTAAAGCTGGCCTTTCAGAGGGTACCTTAAGAAAGCGCTTTTCAAAAGCGCTGCTAAAGGTCAGCCTTAGAAAGCGCTTTTCCAAAGCGCTGCTAAAGCTGGCCTTTAGAAAGCGCTTTTAAAAGCGCTGCTATAGGATATGCTACGAAAGCGCTTTTTGATGTAAAAGCGCTGTTATAGATGACCTTTAGAAAGCGCTTTTGTAGGTAGTTTTATAATAAATATCAAAACACAATTCGTATCACTTTTCTATTCTCAGTCAGATTTTCTTCACGAAAAAACCCTAAACCAGAGCTTCTACGGCGGTCAACGGCGCTCCACTTCTCCGGCCAACTACAATTCGTATTAGGTTTCATTTTTGTCGTTTGTCTCCTACTCACGATATTAGTAGTAACTCTTTTCCTTCCTACATTCATCCTTTGTCCCTCATCTCTCTCTCTGCTCCAAAACCCTTCTTTCGCCTCAATATTCTTCTTTGTTCGTTTTGTTTCTTATCTTCTCCTTCTCCGATCTACAGATCCATCACTTAGTCTCCACAAAAAGGAGCCTTCTTAACATACTATATATGATTGGATTGGAAGAGAAAGCTAGGAACTCAAAAGTCCTGTGCACGTGCGAGCAAATTTCTGGAGGTAAAGTTAGGGTTTTGCTTTTATCTATTTTGATTGAAATTGCTCCTCTAACTTTTGAGCATTTGGTCTTGCGATTTGAGGAAAACATAATCTTATTTAACAAACCCTAAGATCAAATCCTCAATATATCTTTGGCAATTGATTTTGAACTTGTTTTTCTATTTAGTACGTTGAGTTGTGAATTTTTTGGTCCACTGGTTTTGAATTGCAATGTTAAGTTTGTATGTTGTGGTATAATCTACCATGGAATAACTTAGGATGTATGAATATTTAAAGTGCACATAGTATTAATGTATGTTTAGATACTTTCATAGATATTTTAAACATTATTTCTGTAGTTTAATTTAGGGGTGTGTCTTCTTTTTCTGTTGAGATCTGTAGCCACTTTTGTTTCCAGTTCCTAAAAGGCTTTATTCTTTAATAACAAAAGAAATTGTATTGAGGCATATTTAGAGCTTGTTTTTTTACTTCATCTAATTTTTTAAGTATTTTACTAAGTTATTTTTTGGGGATCGGTTGCTATATTATGTTTTAAACGGGAGAGTTTCAATTCAAGAGCTGGCTTTAAAAGTGGCATTTAGATTGTGTGGAACATCCAAAGAGGCTAAAAAAGTATCAGTTGATGCCAATTTTATGGCAGATTTTGTTAAGTTTTTGGACGTAATGATTCCTCAATGCTTATCTTCTTTTTCAGCATACACATGTCAAAGGATACCCCGATGCTTATAATCCAAATTGCTTTGATTCACCTCTTGGAATATACATCAATCGAATTAAGGTGAGGATATGTTTGTAATATATTGTTGGATAGTCATACTAAAGTTAACATTAAACCCGTGATTGAAAATTTGTGTGTGTATTGTATTGTTTAACTTGATTTTTTTAAATTTTCTTTTTATGATCAACACCTGACATAATGTTTCATTTTTACAAAAAAAATATTACAAGGATTATTGTGAAATAAAATTTCCTTGATGTAATTATCAAACTATCTCTATCCCATGAAATTAATTGATCTTATTCTCCATGTTGTATACGGAATCAAAACTACATTGAATGTGGACCTATATCCAACAAAGCCTTTTTGATGGTACACTTGCTTGCTGATGCATAGAAGTACAATTAGTAGTTACTATGAAGACTTTTATTTTTATATTAGATTCTTACTGCCCTTAAAAAAAGGATTCATGATTTTTTTCTATTCAAAATCCTTTGGCCTTTAATTCTTAAATTGCATATCCCTTGGTTATTGTTGTTGTATTGTATATATACTTTGATGTATCACAAAAAGAGGTACGTTTAAAGTGTTAACTATATGATCCAAATAAAAAACTGCATAATTTTATAATTTAACCGAGTCTATATGATTTTTAGGTACCTTTTCAAGGGTCACAACAAGTGAGCCAGAAAATCATTGGCGTACCATCCAAGAAAAGGGTTCCTACTAGATTTTTCCCTTGATACCAGTAGTGTCTTCAAACAATAGTGGGAACAACAGATTTGATGGATGGTGGTATTCGTCAAATGGATATGGATCAAGGTATCTTTGGTTTTTCTTGCACCGAAATAATTGGACATGAGGACGTGGAAGAGATTTTCCGTCATAAAGAATTAGGCGTCAGTATTATGCACGCATACATCCGGTAACCCCATCTTTATATTATGTAATTAGCTGAAATTTTTTTTAAACATTTCAATGAATATAGTCTAATATTAATTATGTTTTTATTTAAGGTTGTTATATGACAAATTGATGCGCGGGAATCAATTGTCAAACAGATTCCATTTCGTGTCTTCCTCCCGTGTCAGCGGAGCGACAATTGGTAGAGAACCAGATTCAGTAAGAGAGCACTTATTCAAAAGATTCATGGCAACTGGCAGTACAGAATGTAAGTCTCAGAGTGCCTAAGAGGGGGGGTGAATTAGGTCTATAAAAATTTATTCGGTTTTATGAGAATACTTGTAGTAATTTTTTGGTTAAGTGTTTGAAGGTTTTGATTATATCTTTATCTTTTCCTGATTATGGTGATGAAAGTGATAAATGCGGAAAAGTAAAGAACACGGTGATATATCCTGGTTCCCCTCACAATCCGAGAGTACTCCAGTCCCCTTTCCAACACGAAAGAGATTTCACTATAGTTAGAATGATTGTACAACCTATGCTTACTATCTAACCTATAGGGTGATCAAAGGTTCTTAACACCTTTAAGATCAATCAAACACTAATGTGAATGAAGAACAATCCTCTTCAAATCACAACACTTACTTCCAACAATCCTGGATAGTAAGGGAATAATTTCTTTAAGTAATACAATGATTGATTTGAAATAGATGGAGAGCTTTATCAATCTTCAATTGATCTTCTTCTTCAAGATGTAAACAATTCTCAAACAATGTATATAAATATTACTAACCTCTTCTTCATCGATAGCACCTTGAACATCATCATCAAAAAGATTAAATTCATTACTAACCTCTTCTTCATCGTCGGAGTGATGTGAAGCCATCAATGCTAGATTTGCACATTCGTCGCTTTCCGAATCGGATGAAGAACTTATCTCATTATCTTCCCATGCAACATAAGCCTTTTTGTTCTTGAACTCCTTTTTGCCTTTGAATCCATTTTTCTTGGAGAGTTTTGGATAATCTGGCTTTATGTGACCTTGCTTTCCACATTCATAGCATGTGACATCTTGTGCTGATGTGGAGGCTTCTTTGTCTTTATGCTTATAGAATTTCTTTCTTTTGACAAAGTTAGCATTATGAAGATTATTTTTATGACCAAAATATTTTCCTAACCTTTTTACAAGAAGCAAGAGATTTTCATCTTCCTCTGATGCATCTTTATCTTGACTTTCTTTTGAATCAACTTTCAAGGCAATGCCTTTGGATTTCTTCTCATTATTCTCATGTTTTTCAAGTCTTCCAAGTTCCGTCTCATATTCTTGAAGCTTTCCGAAGAGTGTTGCGGAAGTCATAGTTGCTAGGATTTTCTTTTCGGATATTGCCGTCACTTTTGGTTGCCACTCCCTTGTTAAAGATCTAAGCACTTTAAGATTTAATTCATCGTTAGTTAAAGTCTTACCAAGTGCCTTCAAATGGTTTGTCAAGTGAACGAATCTCTTTTGCAAGTCAAGGATGGATTCTCCGGGAAGCATTCTGAATAATTCATATTCTTGACTCAAAGTGTTCAATCTAGACCTTTTGACTTCGGCGGTTCCTTCATGAGTTTCTACAAGAGTATCCCAAATTTCCTTTGCCGTTGTACATGCCGATACTCGGAAAAATTCATCCATACTAAGAGCACTTTGGAGAATATTGATTGCCTTTTTGTCAAAGAGAACTCTTTTCTTGTCATCGTCATCCCATGATGCTTTAGGCTTTGATGACCCAACACCATTGACAACACACACCGGAGTAAATGGACCATTCTCAATAGCATTCCATATTTCTTCTCCTTGCGCTTCAAGATGAGCCTTCATGCGAATTTTCCAAAAGTCAAAGTATTCACCACAAAACAATGGAGGCTTGTTGTTACTACCACCATCTTTGAAAACTGGATTTGGATTTGCAGAAGCCATTCTGGATCTTTAGGAACAAGTTACCTATAACTTGCTCTGATGCTAATTGTAAGTCTCAGAGTGCCTAAGAGGGGGGGGGGGTGAATTAGGTCTATAAAAATTTATTCGGTTTTACGAGAATACTTGTAGTAATTTTTTGGTTAAGTGTTTGAAGGTTTTTATTATATCTTTATATTTTCCTGATTATGGTGATGAAAGCGATAAATGCGGAAAAGTAAAGAACACGGTGATATATCCTGGTTCCCCTCACAATCCGAGAGTACTTCAGTCCCCTTTCCAACACGAAAGAGATTTCACTATAGTTAGAATGATTGTACAGCCTATGCTTACTATCTAACCTATAGGGTGACCAAAGGTTCTTAACACCTTTAAGATCAATCAAACACTAATGTGAATGAAGAACAATCCTCTTCAAATCACAACACTTACTTCCAACAATCCTGGATAGTAAGGGAATAATTTCTTTAAGTAATACAATGATTGATTTGAAATAGATGGAGAGCTTTATCAATCTTCAATTGATCTTCTTCTTCAAGATGTAAACAATTGTCAAACAATGTATATAAATATTCACAATGTATGTATGAAACTTGTAATGATTTAATGAAAGTGTATATGGCAAGTTTCACAAAATTTATGAACACATGAAAGTATGAATTCAAATGTGAATGATGAAAAATTGTTTATTGAAGAAGTATATTTGTTAATTTGAAAATTGAAGCATTGTTTTTGAAATAAGAAAATCTGCAGCATTTTATAAAGTCACAAGAACCTCTTCATTCATGCCAATTCATATGAAAAGTTGCAATGCATTCATGAAAGAGTACCATTGAAAATATGTTCAAAAACCAAAAGAAAAGCTGCACTGATTCGCTAGGAACCGGTTCCGACACTGACAGAACCCGGTTCTTAGTGAACATTCTAAGTCAGATTTCAAAAAATATCACGCAGGAACCGGTTCCCCTATTGGTACAACCCGGTTCCTGGTACAAAATCCAGGGACATGTTTTTTGAATAAGTTTGGAACCCGGTTCCCTGTTAGGGAGGAACCGGTTCCTAAAAGGTTATTTTCAAAAACTTCTTTTTGAAAAAGATTTCAAACATAGTTTTTCTTAAATGAAAACATGTTGGATATGTATATGATTATGAATGCAATTTTTGTGAACATCTATATTCAAGATTAAGAATTATTTATACCATTTGACATTTGATGATTCTTCAATAATTCTTCTTTTAATCTTCAAGACTTTTATATGATGTTGATAAGCTTTTTGCACATCCTTTGAATGTTGATGTCCATGTTGTCTTCATCAAAACAAATGCTTTAAATATGACTTGAGAAGTTGCAATTACATTCTCCCCCTTTTTGATGATGACAACCAAGTCTTGAAAACGATTCTTGAAATGTTTTATGTTATTTTGAGTAGCAAACATGTTAAGCAAATACAAGGCTCCCCCTAAATTGTATGCTCCCCCTAAGTCCATGATTCTTTGAATTTTTGGAGTGAGTATGATAGTTATTTGGGCCTGCAATTTCTTTGAAAACAAAACAACACATATGTATATTCTTCTCCCCCTTTGTTAACATCAAAAAGGATGGGAAAAAGAGTGAAACAAATATATTTAAAAAATACAAACAATATATACACTCATATTTTATCAAATAAAAACATATAAAAGAAGGAGTAGAAGCAGAGTGTACTAAAAACATAAAAATTTTGTTGAAGAAAAATTAATACGTGCACCTTATGAGAAACATTTAGATATCACCTTCATCCAAAATACCAAGTTCTCTTTGGATTTTTAAGAATGGTTCTCAAGCAAGCGGTTTTGTGAAGATATCTGCGAGTTGGTTATGAGTATCCACAAAAGTGACTTCGACATCTCCTTTAAGAACATGATCACGGAGAAAATGATGTCGAATATCTATATGTTTGGTTCTTGAATGCATGACCAGATTCTTTGTAATATTGATAGCACTTGTATTGTCGCATCGAAGAGGAATGCATCCGAGATCAAGTCCGTAATCACGGAGTTGTTGCTTGAGCCAAAGAATTTATGCACAACAACTACCTGCTGCTATGTATTCTGCTTCGGCCGTGCTAAGAGCAACACATGCTTGCTTTTTACAAGCCCATGATAATAATGCATTTACAATAATGTGACAAGTGCCACTTGTGCTTTTACGATCAGTTTTACAACCTGCATAATCCGCGTCAGAATAACCAATTAAAGTGCAAATACTACCTTTCGGATACCATAAGCCGACATTGGTTGTTCCTTTTAGATACTTCATGATCCTTTTAACTGCCATGAGGTGTGATTCCTTTGGATTTTCTTGAAAGCGAGCACACAGACAAACACTAAACATGATGTCAGGACGGCTTGCCATCAAATACAATAAGGAACCAATCATACCTCGGTATTTTGTAATATCAATTGAAGTACCGGATTCATCTTGATCAACATATGTACCGGAGCCCATTGGAGTATTCATTGCTTCACAATTGTCCATATCAAACTTTTTCAATAATTCTTTGCAATACTTAGATTAATTGATGAAGATTCCATCTTCTAGTTGCTTGATTTGTAGTCCAAGAAAGTAGTTCATCTTTCCCATCATAGACATCTCGAATTCTCCTTGCATCATCTATGAGAATTCCTCACACATTTCTTTGTTAGTCGATCCAAAAATGATATCATCAACATAGACTTGAACCAATAAAGTGTTACTTTGGATTTTCTTAATGAACAAAGTTTTATCAACCTTACCCTTTTCGAAACCTTTTTCACACAAAAAATTGCTAAGTCTATCATACCATGCTCTTGGTGCTTGCTTTAAGCCATAAAGAGCCTTTCTCAACTTAAAGACATGTGTAGGATGTTTAAAGTCTTCAAATCCCGGAGGTTGTTTGACATAGACTTCTTCATTGATGTATTCATTCAAGAATGCGCTTTTGACGTCCATTTGAAAAAGCTGAAAATTTAATGAACAAGCATAAGCAAGTAAAAGACGTATAGCTTCTAACCTTGCAACTGGAGCAAATATTTCTTCAAATTCGATTCCTTCCTCTTGATTGTAACCTTGGGAAACCAACCTTGCTTTGTTTCGAACAATTAGACCATTCTCATCAAGTTTGTTCTTAAACACCCATCGGGTACCTATGATGTGTTTACCACTTGGTCTAGGAACAAGTTCCCAAACTTGATTTCTCTCGAATTGATTTAATTCTTCTTGCATAGCAATAATCCATTGATCATCTCCTAAGGCTTCATCAATTTTGGTAGGTTCAATTTGAGAAACAAACGCCATGTTTAAGCAAGCATCTTTTAGATTCAATCTTGTTGATACTCCTTGGCTAATGTCACCAATAATTTTGTCAATAGGATGGTCTCTATGAGTTCTCCATTCTTTTGGTAGATCATTGATGTTTGAATCTTGTTGTACAATGTTTTCTTGATTTTCCGGTGATTTCACAACTTGATCATTTGAAAGATCTTCCGGGGGTAAATCTATAGGATCATCATCATCACATACAACTACTTCCTCCTTAGAGGGGTTAGTTTCATCAAAAGATACATGCATAGATTCTTCAATAGTTAAAGTTCTTTTATTATAAATTCTATATGCTTTACTAGAAAGAGAATAACCAAGAAATATACCTTCGTCGGATTTCTCGTCAAACTTACCGAGATTGTCTTTGTCATTGTTAAGAACAAAGCACTTGCATCCAAAAATGTGAAAGTGAGCAATATTTGGCTTTCTTCCTTTGAAGAGTTCATATGGAGTCTTCTTTATTATAGGTCTAATGATAACTCGATTTCCAACATAACATGCCGTACTAACCGCATCCGCCCAAAAATATTTTGGAAGATTTGCATCACTAAGCATTGTTCTTGCAAGTTCCACTAGAAACCTATTCTTTCTTTCAACTACTCCATTTTGTTGTGGAGTTCTAGGTGCTGAAAAATTATGAGAGATACCATGTTCTTCACAAAATTCTTCAAATTGTGCATTTTGGAATTCTCCACCATGATCACTTCTTATGGATATAATCTTTAGTGATTTTTCATTTTGGATTTGCTTAGCATACTTCTTAAATGCTTTAAAAGCATCACTTTTCTGCACAAGAAACAAAGTCCAAGAATATCTAGAAAAATCATCAATAATAACCAAAGCGTATACATTACCTCTGAAGCTTTTTGTTCTTGATGGACCAAAGAGATCCATGTGTAACAATTGTAGTGGCCTTGTAGTGGACACCACATTCTTAGATTTGAAAGTTGTTTTGGTCTGTTTGCCCTTTTGGCATGCATTACATAATTTGTCTTTGATGAACTTCATCCTTGGTAGACCAATAACTAAGTCATGCTTAACCAATTTGTTCAAGTGCTCCATGCGAATGTGAGCAATCCTCTTGTGCCATAACCAAGCGTCATTGTTGTTTACCATAAGACATTGTACCTTCATAGACAAATCATCTAAAGTAATCATGAAAATATTATTAGTTCTTATACCTTTGAGTTTTACCTCATTGGTTGCCTCATCCATAATAAGACATTCTTCTTTGTTGAATTTGATCTTGAACCCTCTATCACAAAGTTGACTTATGCTAAGAAGGTTGTGCTTTAATCCTTCAACATAGAGAACATCCTCAATTTGAATGGATGGAGGTGTGCCAACTATTCCAACGCCAAGAATCTTTCCTTTGGTGTTGTCTCCATAGGTGACATACCCTTTGGCTTTATGTACTAGATATGAAAATTGGTGTACATCTCCTGTCATATGCTTTGAACATCCACTATCAAGATACCAAACATTTGATGTGGATTTCAAGCATACCTACAAAAACAAATTATTCTTTGTTAGGTACCCAAGTTGCCTTGGGTCCTCCATAGTTAGTTCCCTTTTTCACCCACACATAATGCCCACTTGCCATACTAAAATTTCTAACATAGCAAGCATTAGGTGTATGGCCTTTAATACCACAATAAAAACAAGTAGGTTCAAAGTTACTTCTATATCTAGAAGGATAAGATTTCTTCTTAGGAAATGTTTTCTTTTTCGAAACATTAGCCTTTTTCTTTTGATGATTATGAACAACTTGCTTCTTTTCTACTTTCTTGGGATTGGAACTATTACTAGCCTTTACAAAAACAGTGAGATTGTTACTTGGTTTCTTAGAATTCACATAACCAAGACCCCTTTTATCATTTGGATAACGTTGTTGGCTTAGTAATCCTTTCAATCCTATTTGTCCTTTTTCATATCGTTCAATGACTCTTTTCAATTGAACAATTTGAAAGACATTTGATTCACACTTGGAGCATGCAAAACTTTCCTTTTCTTTAATAAAATTCTGTTTTTGAAGATCAAAATCTTTAGTCATGGTGTCAATTTTTTCTAGACAAATTAGAAGTTCTTTTTCTTGATTTGACACCTTTTTGTATAAACTTTTGCATTCTTTCAAGAGTTCATCAATAGCACCTTGAACATCATCATCAAAAAGATTAAATTCATTACTAACCTCTTCTTCATCGTCGGAGTGATGTGAAGCCATCAATGCTAGATTTGCACATTCGTCGCTTTCCGAATCGGATGAAGAACTTATCTCATTATCTTCCCATGCAACATAAGCCTTTTTGTTCTTGAACTCCTTTTTGCCTTTGAATCCATTTTTCTTGGAGAGTTTTGGATAATCTGGCTTTATGTGACCTTGCTTTCCACATTCATAGCATGTGACATCTTGTGTTGATGTGGAGGCTTCTTTGTCTTTATGCTTATAGAATTTCTTTCTTTTGACAAAGTTAGCATTATGAAGATTATTTTTATGACCAAAATATTTTCCTAACCTTTTTACAAGAAGCAAGAGATTTTCATCTTCCTCTGATGCATCTTTATCTTGACTTTCTTTTGAATCAACTTTCAAGGCAATGCCTTTGGATTTCTTCTCATTATTCTCATGTTTTTCAAGTCTTCCAAGTTCCGTCTCATATTCTTGAAGCTTTCCGAAGAGTGTTGCGGAAGTCATAGTTGCTAGGCTTTTCTTTTCGGATATTGCCGTCACTTTTGGTTGCCACTCCCTTGTTAAAGATCTAAGCACTTTAAGATTTAATTCATCGTTAGTTAAAGTCTTACCAAGTTCCTTCAAATGGTTTGTCAAGTGAACGAATCTCTTTTGCAAGTCAAGGATGGATTCTCCGGGAAGCATTCTGAATAATTCATATTCTTGACTCAAAGTGTTCAATCTAGACCTTTTGACTTCGGCGGTTCCTTCATGAGTTTCTACAAGAGTATCCCAAATTTCCTTTGCCGTTGTACATGCCGATACTCGGAAAAATTCATCCATACTAAGAGAACTTTGGAGAATATTGATTGCCTTTTTGTCAAAGAGAACTCTTTTCTTGTCATCGTCATCCCATGATGCTTTAGGCTTTGATGACCCAACACCATTGACAACACACACCGGAGTAAATGGACCATTCTCAACAGCATTCCATATTTCTTCTCCTTGCGCTTCAAGATGAGCCTTCATGCGAATTTTCCAAAAGTCAAAGTATTCACCACAAAACAATGGAGGCTTGTTGTTACTACCACCATCTTTGAAAACTGGATTTGGATTTGCGGAAGCCATTCTGGATCTTTAGGAACAAGTTACCTATAACTTGCTCTGATGCTAATTGTAAGTCTCAGAGTGCCTAAGAGGGGGGGTGAATTAGGTCTATAAAAATTTATTCGGTTTTATGAGAATACTTGTAGTAATTTTTTGGTTAAGTGTTTGAAGGTTTTGATTATATCTTTATCTTTTCCTGATTATGGTGATGAAAGCGATAAATGCGGAAAAGTAAAGAACACGGTGATATATCCTGGTTCCCCTCACAATCCGAGAGTACTTCAGTCCCCTTTCCAACACGAAAGAGATTTCACTATAGTTAGAATGATTGTACAGCCTATGCTTACTATCTAACCTATAGGGTGACTGTTGTACCCCAAAATTTGCCCTCCCATTTCCTCAACATTTTCTCATCACAAGACCTTTGAAGATCAAGATCCAGTTAGGGTTTCTTCTGCTCAAGACTTCTCCTGGTACTGTGGACTCAAATTAGGGTTTGTGTTTGCCTAAAGATGTTTTGACCTAAAATGCCTAAGATGACTTTCATGCTTCATATTGGACTCCCAAGTTTACCCATGCCAAGTTTCAAGTCTTGATTCCAAGTTTTTCCCAGTCAATTGGACAGTTGACCTAGAAATCAGCTGTATTGGGGAAAAAAGTCAACTGTGGCCAATTGACAGTCAAACCTCATGAAATTTGATCCACATCAACATTATGAACTCACATGGACCATTTGATCAAGTTTGGATCACAATTCCACAAGAAATTTGATCAGATCATCAAAAGGGCAAAATGGTCATTTTTAGGGTTTTGACTGCACAAAGGCAATTTTTGACTGTTTGACCTAGCCAATGGCAAACCAAGCTCACATATGGACTCAAGGACCCCATGGAATTATCTTGACATGTTCATCAAGCTCAAAAGATCCCAAGTACACAAGATTGACAGTTGAATTTCCCAGTCAATTGATCAATTTTGACTGTATACTGAAAAGTCAAACTTTGACTTTTTGGTCAAAATCAAGAGTCAAGATTCATTTTTCATCAAAACATGCCAAATCATGAAACTTGTTCACCAAGAAATCACAAAATGCAAATTAGGGTTTGAAAATGGAATTTTTCATAACTTAGAATTTTTCTAAGTTATGAAAAACCCTAATTTTTTCCCAACTTTGCCCCATCTTTTCACCATGATCCATTTGGATTCAAACAAAAGTCAAAACATGAAAGTTGTAGCTTGTTGCATAATCTACAACTTTGATTCACAAAGTTTTCTCATTTGAAGCTTGTATCTCAAGTTATGATTTTTTGAATAAGGGCACTAAACCATCTTTTAACTTAGTGAAATTTGACCTATTTTGACAAGGTTTTCTACCCTACTTCAAGGCCACTTTTCATACCCTTCCAATTGGAATTTTGATTTGCATTTCAAAGATGGATTGTAGTACACATTCCAAGCTTTCCAAAATGTCCAAGAACTCATCAAACAACCTCATAACTTGAGAGATTCGAATTTCACAAGTTGGCAAAAATTCACTTTTGTTCTTCATCAAGACATGTTCATAAACTTGGCAAATTTGAACTCAGCATAGTTTGTGCTACTTTGCAGGTCCTTAAACCACATTACACTCCTTAATTTAATGCTTGTTCTTTGTGTCTAAGTGTTGTTCCATGAATTCAAGCATTATACACAAGATTGATCCATTTTTGGATAAAGTGAACTTTCCATTTTTACAAAAGTTTGCTTTATGTCAATTGGTAAATCAAACAAGTACATAGAAGATCTGCTTAGCACAAGATTATGGGCATAACACACTGATCAAGAGGAGTTGATGCAGCACATTAGGGGGTCCTATACTGACCTAGAACACCAATTTGCTTTTGGTAGCTTAAGTGTGAAGAAAGGTCCATAACATATGCTATCTCTCATATCAGCAAAAGAACAGAGCACAAAAGATATCAAACACATTCCATAGACCACATTCAAGCTTTTGCACGAGCCATTTCCCTTTCAAACCCCCTCCATCTCAGAATCATCCTCAAACTGCACAAACAGGGGTGCCCCTGCAGTTTGAGTGCAATCTCTCAAACCCTTCAAGCATTTTGATCAAAACCTGTTCCTCTACCTTCCTTACAACCTATGCAAGCTATCCAGAAGCTAAGGCACGATCTGTAGTTGCTCTAACCACTTCCACCATTTTCACATCTTTGACTTGCAGGTGAAGTTCTACAGCTTGATACAAGAAGGTTCAAGACAAAGTAAACATTGAAAAAGCATCCCTGGACCTCAAGGAAGCTTTTCCAATCATTACATTGCACTGAAAGTCTCTCATTCTCCACATAGAAGTTCAACTGCACAGGTAAAAGTTTGAATTCGTATCTCTCTTATTAGGCATCTTTAGTCTTAAGTTTGTGAAGAAACAAGGTCCTACTCATAGCCCTGAACATGTACATAGCTTTACTTTTCATTTCTTTTATCTGAGTAGAGAGAATTTGAGCTCTGAAAATGGTAGAAAAATTAGGTCAGAAAAGAGGGGGAGAGAAATTCTCCCTCATCTTAGAGAGATAGGTCAAGTTCTTTATATGGTTAGAACCGTCTCTTCATGCTTGACATCTTTTGTGTTGGAAGTTTGTTCAAAAAATCAAGGAATCAGGAGTTAGACATTGAAGCAAGAGGCGCGCGTTTTTTCAAAGTTTGAAGCTGGAGGTTGAAGACAGTGTGTCATTGGGCTGGGCTGTTGTTGTTCTTTCTTTTCACACCATCCTTTTTGGCTTACACCCCCTGAGCCCATTTACTCATTTTTTGACATTTTTGACTTTTTCCTTTTTTTGCTGACTTCATTTATTTTTTCTCATGCCATTAGAAAATTAAAAATATTTTTTTCATTATTTTTTGCATTTATTGCATATTTATTTGTTTATTTGTTTAGTTTGTACATAAATATATATATATGATTATTAGAATAAAAATGTTAAAAATAATGTAAATACAATTTTATTTTTATTTACTTTCTGAAAATAGCTCACACAAAAAAAAATACTTTTTATTTTATTAAAATATTTAAATATTTATTTTTTAGAATAATACATATTTAGGGTTATATATATATATATATATATATATATATATATATATATATATATATATATATATATATATATATATATATATATATATATATATATATATATATATATATATATATATATATATATATATATATATATATATATATATATATATATATATATATATATATATATATATATATATATATATATATATATATATATTTGATTATTAATATATTTAAGACAAAGATATAAAAATACTTGATTTTTTCATTTTTATTAATATTTAATACAAAAATACCTTTTTCACAATATACTTCATTTTATGTCATTTTTATAAATAATAAATAAATAGTTGTATAAAAATTAAATAATACCTTTTTATTTAAAAATTAGGGTTTTTCACCCTAAGTTCAAAATACTCAAAAATAAATACATTTTTATTTTCTTTTCTCTTTTACATAAAATAATATTTTCTCATACACATAAAAACTTCCTTTTTACATTTCACATATTTATTTAATTTACATTTAATTATGCTATGCAAATATCCAATTGATGTAATAATTTAGATTTAAATTCTTGTCAATATCCCCATTTGGACATTTGTACCCCCCTTCCCATATTTGGTTTTGTAATAGCTTAGTAATTTTAATTACGCACTTTATCGCTTTCTAATGATAACATGTTAGAATTAGGGTTTGTATGCAAAAAAACGATAAAAAATAGTTTGACCTAATACAAGATAAACAAGCATGAAAATGGACACACAAATCACACTTGCACCCCATAGGGTATTCCACTTGTTGCCTTCAAAAAAATGGGCCATATTGTATGTTGAACATCTTTGGGCAAAGCAAACAGTTTGAATGATCATAGTCCCTCGATAAAACTTTTCAAAACAAACAAAACAAATGATCAAGTCCCTTAGAGAAATTGCCCAAAGACATTTAACGTCGTTACAATTATGGTCTAAACAATGACCCGCGCCTGTCCCTTTCACATCCTAACACAAGGTTGCCCACCAAATACAATGGTGGTGCAAACTTGTTAAAAGGGTTAAAGTGTAGCAATAATCTTTTGAGAAATTTAGGAGTAGATAACCTCTTAGTTACTTGAATCAACTTGCAAAACAAAACACTTGCCTAATTTCAAAACCACACAATACTACACTTTCAAAACAACTTTCAAAAACAAATGAAAACCTTTTCAAAAGACATACATCTTTGTATACATCCCCACATGGATCATTGCAAAGGTTGCCACCACATTGGCTTCTTTTCAAAACATTTTCAAAACCCACACACTCAAGCACCATTTAAAAACAATTGAAAACAAAAGGCAAGTGATCTAAGCAAGTAACTAAGAGCCCATGGATAACCATGGATAGAAAGGGTGCTAATACCTTCCCTTTCTATAATCTACTCCCCGAACCCAAGAAAACATCTCAAAAGGTTTTTGCTGTGCTTTTTAACCTTTCCTTAGGATAAAATAAAAAGTCGGTGGCAACTCTTGCTAACCGCAACATTTGCGAATACAAACGCAAACCTCAAGTCAGTTCTCCCACCGTATCACAGAACTGGCGACTCTGCTGGGGACTGTTTTAAAGTGGAGTAACCTTAGGGTTTAGATCACCTTTACTTTCTATTGCTTGCTTTGTTTGCTTTTACATATTGTGGGCTTTGTATCGGAGTTTTATAGATCCTAACCCGGATCTGGGGAAACCCTTTTAGGTAGCAACAAGGCTGTGAGGGAACTGTGCGGGGTATACCGACATGGTTGAAGCAGTCTGCTACGTTGATGTGGCACTTTGGTGTGTACCGGTAACCCTTGAGTTCAGTCAAGGAGAGTACGGGGCCGCCGCGTGGTGTCATGAAGCATCAACTGACCTTAGGAACCTTAATTGAACCATCTTGGCCTTTTAGGGGTAGTGAGATAACTGACTTTGGTGCAGTCCGAGGTTGGTTGATACTCGATACTACACTCAATTGAGGTTTGCTTTCCTGGAATATTTTGGTCGCCAGTTCAGTGGCTAAATCGAAACGATGAACAATGAAAGCAATCCAGTGATATTGGGACCTTTAGAACCCGGTTACTTTTGATAGGACAGGTTGAGCCCACAAAACTTCAAGAGGGTAACACCCAGACTTCATGCAGGCCTAAACTCTAAGGGTTTGTGTGACTTGTGTGCCTTACCATGTTTGCCTTTGTGAATGTTTATAATGCATTTAATCATCACATCATTACATCATACAAACATCATGAGCATTGACTAACCATTTCAAGGGTTTCGAATCTTCATCTTTGTTCTTGTTTTATAGGACATGGAAACTGCTCGCAGAAAGACAATTCAGATTAGCCTTGTAAAGATCCCTCCTCAGCTTAAGGAGCTTCTGTCCAGAATTCCCGAGAGTTCTTCATTCAGTGAGAGACATGGAAGACTCATCAACTTGGTTAACACCAACATTGAGGAGGACTTGATAAAGGTCCTGTTCCAATTCTTTGACCCTCTGCATCACTGTTTCACCTTCCCGGATTATCAGTTGGTGCCTACATTGGAAGAATTCTCCCGACTTCTGAAGGTCCCTATCCTCGATCAACTACCCTACAACGGTACGGAAGAGGAACCCAGGCTTGAAGAGATTGCTAAAGCCTTGCACCTACGGACATCCGACCTCAAAGGACATTGGGAAGTTAGAAGTGGTATCAAAGGGTTCTTAGCTAGGTTTCTGTTTGAAAAGGCCCAAAAATGTTGGAACTCTCTTGACCTACGAGCTTTTGAAGAAGTTGTAGCCCTCCTTGTCTATGGTTTGGTGTTGTTCCCTAACCCAGATCAGCTTATTGATATCAGTGCTGTCCAGATCTTTATGACCAGGAATCCTATACCTACACTGTTGGGGGATATCCTTCACTCATGTTACACTCGAACCATGAGAAGAAGGGGTGTCCTTATGTGTTGCACTCCTCTCCTGGGAAGGTGGTTTATTTCGCATCTTCCGCAATCAGTTTTGAAGAACGAGCGAGGTTTGAGATGGTCACAACGATTAATGGCTCTCACGCATGCAGATATACATTGGTGTCCTAGGTCCAGGGAAGACGTCACTATCATTGATCGTTGTGGGGAGTACCCTAATGTTCCTTTATTTGGAATCAAAGGAGGTATAACCTACAACCCATGCCTGGCTTGGAGACAGTTTGGTTATGCTCGGAAGGATGGCCCTCATGACATGTTAATTCCTGACATAGTCTTCGACTTCGACAACGATACTCAAGGACTTCGTCAGAGATTTATCAGAGCTTGGAGGATACCAAGTAGGATAGACAGCAAGACACTGGGGCACCGGAACTCCATCCCGTTGGAGCCTTACCTCAAGTGGGTACGAGCCCGCTCTCAGAAGTTAGTAATGCCTTACCCTCACATGCTACCTGTAATCAAAGAGCCAGTCTTGGAAGGAGAAGCATCCTACACCATTCAACATCCCGACATGCCCACCTCCTGGGAAGAGATGCAGAAGAGCTGGATCCAACTTAAGGAAGAACGGAATTCTCTTGAGACCAGTCTACATGCTAGTGAAAAGAAGGTCCTGGAACTCACCCGCTTGCTGCACGAGGAAAGGAATCTCAACACCTACATCGCGCCAAAAAGAATGCGCAATGTCTTTTTACCTTAAGGGGTTATTTTGTAATATTTGGCCCATGAGGCATTTATGTACTAACGAATTTCTCCTTATTAATATGATGTGCGTTCCTTTTTGTCTACAACAAAGTTTGAACGTTCTAAATCCTTGAATGCATTGCATACATACGCATCCCATTGCACCATATGCATAGCAGGTACCCTATTTCACAGGTTGCTTAATTTTCTTCGCTGTTTATGTGCACAGTCATCATGAATTCGGAATCATCCAGTGAGCAAGCAATTAAGGCCCTTCAGGCCCAAAGTGCACAGTTTCAAGAGATGGTCCTAAGCCTAGCCCAGGGTCAGCAAGAGTTGAAGACTCTACTCCTGAAGAAGAAGAAGAAAAAGAGAACGGCGATGTTCAACACCGGACGCAGATTTGGGAACACACTCCACAATGAAGCTGATCCAACCACTTCTTCTGCTGAGAAAAATAGTCCCCAAGGGGGAGGAGCTCCTAGTCCCGCGGTCTCCGACAACGAGACGGACTATAACGATGAACAATACCCACCTGCTGCTGACAGATACAAACAATTGGAGGACCGCTTGAGCGCCATGGAGATTCAGAATGTGTCGGGACTGGA
Organism: Vicia faba; assembly: GCA_948472305.1. Lineage (NCBI taxonomy): Eukaryota > Viridiplantae > Streptophyta > Magnoliopsida > Fabales > Fabaceae > Vicia > Vicia faba. The sequence continues at coordinate 26,352 of CATIWC010001214.1, forward strand.
TTTCGGAGATTTGGGGTTATCTTCTGGGGTAGTCATTCCACACAAGTTTAAGGCGCCTGCCTTCGCCAAGTATGATGGGGTCTCTTGCCCAAAGCTGCATCTGAGGTCGTATGTAAGGAAAGTCCAACCTTACACGGCGGATAAGAACCTCTGGATTCACTTCTTCCAAGACAGCCTCTCGGGGTCACAACTTGAATGGTTCTACCAATTGGACGGAGCTAGCATCCGGCACTGGGAGGATTTGGCAACTGCATTCTACAGACAATACCAATACAATTCTGATCTCGCTCCTACGCGTACCCAACTTCAGGGTATGTCTCTAGGGACGGGTGAAGGGTTCAAAGAGTACGCTCAAAAATGGAGAGATTTGGCTGGCAGGGTGCAGCCTCCATTAACTGATCGAGAGCTGGTTGATATGTTCCTGGGAACGTTGTCTGGTCCGTTTTTCAATCATTTGGTTGGTAACTCCTCCGCTGGGTTCACAGATCTGATATTAACGGGAGAGAGAATTGAAGCTGGCATCAGGTCAGGCAAGATACAAAAGGCTGCCTCTACAAGTGCTGAGAAGAGGCCATTTAGGAAAGAAGCAAGTGCCGTCTATGGTCCTAGAAGGCAAGTCAAGCCCGAAAGTCGCCAAGCCGTTAATGCTTTGGTCATCTCCAAACCTGTTGCTGCTCCTCAGCAGTACAATCAACAAAGAAGTGAAAGGCCCAAGAGGCAGTATATCCGATTGAGTATGACATTATCTCAAATTTTACCCCAACTGTTATCCACCAACCTGGTGACCCTCAAAGAAGCTCCTAAGGTCGTCAACACTGCGTCCCCTAAATACAACCCGAATGCCCGGTGTGCTTATCATTCTGATAGTCCCGGGCACACTACTGATGATTGTTGGGCCTTGAGAAACAAAGTGCAAGATCTAATTGACGCAAAAGAAATTCAGTTTGAAGCGCCGGAAAGACCGAATGTTGTAACGGCTCCTATGCCCCAGCATAGGGTAAATGCCATTGAGGAAGAAGTGTATGCTGTTTCGATAGATGAAGTTGTTACCCCTTTGAAGACTGTTAAGAAGAACCTACTGCGGGCCGGTTTATTTCCGGGTTGCGGCGAAGGTTGCCCATTCTGTGCTATTTCCCTATCTGATTGTCCCTTGCTAAGGTTAGGCATCCAAGGCCTAATGGATAGCAAGGAGATTCTATTCAAAAAGACTGTTGTTCAATTGGTTCCAATGAAAGAAGTTTCCGTGATCACCATCTTCAAAAATCCAATCAAGGCTCCCCCAAAGAAGCCTGTTCAAATCTTGACAGTTGCGCCTGTGATCATTACTGTTCCAGGACCCCTCTCCTACGTGTCTGATAAAGCTGTCCCCTGGCATTATGGGGCAGACGTATATGTAAATGGAATCAAGCAAGAATTTGATGCTAGTGCCAGTATCTGCGATATCACCGGTCCAGCTAAAGTCACCCGCAGTGGCAGGCTCTTCTCGCCTGACATTGCGCCTCCCGCTATTCGAAAACCCCTCCTCATAAAACCTGCAAGTTTACCAAGTCCTGTTGCTGATCGAATTGTGTCCCCTGCTGCCGAGTCATCGAATACTCGGGGCAAAGGGATTGAAGAAGAGCCTGCCCGGATGGAGGCACCAATACCCGTGAATGCTGAGGCCTCCCGACAAGAAATGGAGGAGATTCTGAAAATAATAAAGAAAAGTGATTTTAATGTTGTCGAGCAGTTGGGGCATACACCCTCCAAGATCTCCCTGCTTTCCTTATTACTATGTTCCGAGGCCCATGCAAAAGCCTTGATCTCATTTCTCAAGACGGCCCATGTGCCGCAGGAGACGTCTGCAGTTCAGTTCACTGACTGCATAGCAAATTTGACGGCGGACAACGGCTTGGGTTTTTCAGATGCTGATCTGACCGCAAAAGGGAGAGACCACAATGATGCCCTGCATGTCTCTATTGAATGCAGGGGCACTACTCTGGCACATGTATTGGTGGATACTGGTTCTTCCTTGAATGTTCTTCCGAAAAAGGCTTTAGATCGTCTGGATTATGAGGGCCTGGAGTTGAAACCCAGCAATATCATCGTCAGGGCCTTTGACGGTTCCAAAAGGATGGTTCATGGAGAGGTTAACATCCCTATTCGTGTGGGCTCTCAAGTGTTTGACTCTACCTTTTACGTGATGGATATACGTCCATCATACTCTTGTCTGTTGGGTCGACCTTGGATCCATAAAGCTGGGGCAGTGACCTCCACCTTACACCAAAAGCTGAAGTATCCTGTCAGGGGGAAAATCGTCACTGTGCAAGGAGAAGAGGAGTATATGGTGAGCCATTTGAATTCCTTCAGGTACATCGAGATGGACGGAGAATTTATTGAAACTCCCTTCCAACATTTCGAGGAGGTACATCCGATTTCAGCAGCTGCGGAGACAATGGCCGAAGAGAGTGATTCCTTGAAGATGGTTTCCCTAAGGGATGCCCGGGCTGTGGTTCAGAAAGGCAATGGTGCACACTGGGGTCAGCTTCCTGACTTCACTCAGAAGAACGACAAGTTCGGGCTAGGCTTTACTGCAGAGGCTCAGAAGGCAGTGCGCAAAGAGAAGATTGGAAAGGCTCCGGTGTTTATTTCCAGCTCAAGGGTGAATGCTATCGAGGAGGATGTGGAGGAAGTTGAGTTTGATAATTGGATCTACCCGACTGCCAGCAACGGACCAAGCAACTGGACAGCAAAGGATTTTACCCCTATCACATTTGTCACGCAGTAATTGATTTCTTTTGATTTCCAAATTTGTAACAAACAATATGTTAAAACTCTGTTGGCTCGGTGTCCTGCCCGGGGCATCGTAGCTCCATTTGTGAGGGCTTTTTGTATGACATTTTCATATATCATCAATCAAAACATTGGACGTTTGTTGCATTTCAAATCTTGTGCTCCTTTTCTTTCTGTGTTATACATATTGCAAAACAGCTATATTTACACACACTCACTTATACAGGTTTCAATCCACTCTGGATCTCACTGGTAACAGCTCTGCTACCGCCAGTTATGACTTCGAAAATCCGATCAACTTGGCCGAAGACGAAAGTGAAGATGATTGCGAAGTGCCTGGTGAACTCGCAAGACTGCTACTACAGGAAGAGAGGGCTATTCAACCACATGAAGAGCCTGTGGAGACAATTAACTTGGGTACTGAGACAGATAGGAAAGAGGTCAAGATTGGTGCCAATCTAGAGCTCAGCGTGAAGCAACGATTGATCCAGATGCTACAAGACTACATGGAGATTTTTGCTTGGTCCTATGAAGATATGCCTGGTTTGGATGCCGACATTGTAGTTCACCATCTGCCAACCAAGGAAGATTGCCCTCCGGTAAAACAGAAAGTTCGACGGATGCGTCCAGAGATGTCTGAAAAGATCAAGGCCGAGGTTATGAAGCAGTTTGATGCTGGGTTCCTTGCAGTGACTTCTTACCCTCAGTGGGTTGCCAATGTTGTGCCAGTGCCGAAGAAGGACGGTAAAGTCAGAATGTGTGTCGACTACAGGGATCTGAACAGGGCCAGCCCCAAGGATGATTTCCCCCTACCTCACATCGATGTCCTTGTTGATAATACAGCTCAACACAAGGTGTTCTCCTTCATGGATGGCTTCTCAGGGTATAATCAGATCAAGATGGCTCCTGAAGATATGGAGAAGACTACATTTGTAACTCAGTGGGGCACCTTCTGTTATAAGGTCATGCCATTCGGATTGAAAAATGCTGGGGCAACCTATCAACGTGCCATGGTTGCTTTGTTTCATGATATGATCCATCATGAAATTGAGGTATACGTTGATGACATGATTGCAAGGTCTCAAACTGAGGAGGAGCACCTTGACCATCTGAGGAAATTGTTTGACCGACTCAAGTTATACAAGCTGAGGTTGAATCCCAACAAATGCACCTTTGGGGTAAGATCCGGAAAGCTGTTAGGTTTCATCGTAAGTGATAAAGGTATCCAGGTGGACCCTGCCAAGGTTAAAGCTATTCAAGAGATGCCGACCCCAAAAACAGAGAAAGAAGTCAGAGGGTTCCTAGGACGACTGAATTACATTGCCCGATTCATCTCACATCTGACTGCTACTTGTGAGCCAATCTTCAAATTACTGAAGAAAGATCAAGTGGTACGCTGGAATGATGAATGTCAGGCCGCCTTTGAAAGAATAAAGGAATATCTCCAAGAGCCACCCATTCTTATGCCACCGGTGGAAGGAAGACCTCTGATACTTTACTTGACAGTGCTTGATAATTCAATGGGGTGTGTGCTGGGGCAGCATGACGAGTCTGGCCGAAAAGAGCACGCTATTTATTACTTGAGCAAAAAGTTTACCGACTGTGAGTCTCGTTACTCACTGCTTGAGAAAACTTGCTGCGCTCTTGTATGGGCTGCTCGCCGGCTGAGACAGTATATGCTGACTCACACTACTTTATTGATTTCAAAGATGGATCCCATCAAGTACATATTTGAAAAGCCCGCTCTGTCCGGGAGAATAGCGAGATGGCAAATGATCTTAACAGAATATGATATCCAGTATACAACTCAGAAAGCAATTAAGGGAAGTGTACTGGCTGATCATTTGGCACACCAACCTGTGGACGATTATCAATCATTGAACTTTGATTTTCCGGACGAAGACATCATGGTGGTAACTGACTGTGAAGTACCTGGACCGGATGAAGGACCTGAGGAAGGATCCCGATGGTCTATGCATTTTGACGGAGCCTCCAATGCTTTGGGTAACGGCGTCGGTGCTGTAATCATATCTCCCAAGGGGACTCATACTCCACTCACCGCCCGATTATGTTTCAGCTGCACCAACAACATGGCAGAATATGAGGCATGTATCATGGGTTTACAAGCTGCGATCGATTTGAGGATCAAGTTTCTAAGTGTCTTCGGAGATTCCGCTCTCGTGATCAATCAGATCAAAGGCGAGTGGGATACGAAACACCCGAATCTTATTCCTTACAAGGAGTATGTGTCGACCTTGCTCCCTCACTTTGAAGAGATAACTTTTGAGCATTTCCCCAGAGAGGAGAATCAGCTAGCGGACGCACTAGCCACGATGTCTTCAATGTTCAAAGTTAAATGGGACAATGAGGCTCCTCAAATCACAATCTGGAAGTTGGATGAACCGGCATACTGCTGCGAGCTCGAGGCTGAGAAGGTGACTGAAAAACCCTGGTATCACGAGGTGAAGAGGTACTTGGAAGCCCAGGAATACCCTGAAGGTGCATCTGTCAATGATAAGAAGTTCATGAGGAGATTTGCTGCAAAATTCTTCCTCAGCAACGGCATTCTCTACAAACGGAATCATGATTCAACTCTGTTACGTTGTGTGGATAAGGCTGAAGCAGAGAAAATTATGATGGAACTGCACGAAGGTACATTTGGGACCCATTCCAGTGGACACACCATGGCTAAGAAAATCCTTCGGGCAGGATATTTCTGGTCCACGATGGAAGCCGATTGTTACCAACACTCCCGGATTTGTCATAAGTGCCAGATCTATGCTGACAAGGTGCATATCCCTCCAGTTCCTTTGAATGTCCTAACGGCACCTTGGCCTTTCGCAATGTGGGGCATCGATATGATCGGTGAGATCCGACCAACGGCATCCAATGGGCATCGTTTCATCTTGGTGGCGATCGATTACTTCACGAAATGGGTCGAAGCAGCTTCCTATGCCACAGTAACCAAGAGCGTCGTGGCACGATTCATCCGGCATAATCTGATTTGTCGGTACGGAGTCCCAGAAAGAATCATTACGGACAATGGTACCAATCTCAATAACAAAATGATCACTGAACTCTGTGAACAATTCAAGATACAGCACCACAATTCTTCCCCCTATCGGCCGAAGATGAATGGGGCTGTAGAGGCAGCCAATAAAAATATCAAGAAAATTGTGCAGAAGATGACAGTGACCTACAAAGATTGGCACGAGATGTTACCGTTCGCTCTTCATGGGTACCGCACCTCAGCAAGGACATCAACCGGGGCAACTCCTTTCTCCTTAGTCTATGGCATGGAGACAGTCTTGCCAATCGAGATCCAGATACCCTCTCTCCGGATAATGAAGGATGCAGACTTGAATGAAGATGATTGGATCCAGACTCGACTTGATCAATTAAATCTGATTGATGAAAAGAGGCTCACTGCTATCTGTCATGGTCAAACGTATCAGAAACGGATGATCAGGGCATTTAACAAGAAAGTCAGACCGCAAGAGTATCAAGTTGGGGACCTGGTAATCAAACGCATCATCCTTCCTCAAAGTGATCCCCGGGGCAAATGGACCCTTACTTACGAAGGGCCATTTGTGGTTAAGCGCGTGTTCTCAGGAGGAGCCATGATCCTAACCACCATGGATGGTGACGACCTTCCTCACCCCGCCAATGCAGACATAGTGAAAAAATACTACGCATAAATAAAAGACCCGCTAGGTTGACATACCTAGGCAAAAATAAGGGCTTCCCGGCGAACCAAAAGGGTTCGGGCAAAAATAAGGGATGAAATGAAAAAATCTGTACACCCGGCAAGTCGAAAACCTGAAAGGGCGGCTTGGGCAAAAATGGGTATCCCGGTGGACCGAAAACCCGAAAGGGCGGTCCAGGCAAAAGTTAGGGATAAAAGCGTAACACTATGTCTCATTGGATCACTTCGCGTCCGGAATTCGGTACCAACTATCTGGCTCCAGATTTCGGCGTTGACCAATCAGCTTCATCTTCAACTAAGCAGCAAAGCGATGAGACATTCGAAGACATAAAGGCAATAGCAGAGTTGGAACCCAGTGGGATTGTTCACATAGCTGTTTTGTTTTCTTTTTCAAATTGTAAATTCTATACTTTTGGCGATGTCCTCTTACTAGGATGTCAGCCTCTTGTACAAAAAACGCCTATTCACAGGCAAAGTTTAAATCAATACAAATTCACTTGTCCATACAAATTGCCATTGTTTTTCTTTTTCTGTTTTGTCTTGCGAAGAACGTCCAATGTTCATTTTTGATATATGCATTTGACATTAAATTGCTGATTCATAAATGTTTGCATATGAAAAAAGAGATTAATTACAAGTGACATCAAAGACAGGGGCAATGTGGAGTTGTCTAATGCGGTCTAGTTGTTTTGTCCACCAAGGCACCAAGGTAGGTTCAACTGAAAATGTGGCCAAATCATCTTAGCTCCCCGCAGAATAAAACAAGGTTCAGCAGCACTTTCCCCAAGCAGGAGTCGATTCCCCGTCGATCCTGAAAAAGGCACAACATTCCCCGGCAGGTCTTAAAAGCTCATCCCCAGTAGATTCTGCGAGCTTATCCCCGGCGAAGTACGAACGTCTCGCCCAAGTTTTATTTAGAGTTATTTCCTCACAAGGACTTATAACTGGGTTATCCTCAGCTAAAAGCCACGGAAGACCGTTCTCGGCAAAAGTTCCTTCAATCCCCAGCGAAGTCTATCTTTGGTATTCCCAAGCAGAGTTTATCTTTGGAGTTCCCCAGCGGAGTTTACCATCATTATCCCCAGCGGAGTCCATCGTTAAAAGTCCTCAGCGGGCCTCTCATCAAAACTTCGGTCAAGCATCTCTTCCGCAGAGCAGCTTCCCGGCCATTCGTCAAGGATTTATTTTCCTAAGATGAAATTACACTCATAAACATTTCACATTTTCATACATCTTGCTTACATACATGATGAAACACATACAACATCAAATGTTGAACATCATGACATCATGCACATCATACATCATGACATTGCATACAGCTTACGTCTTTGCCTTTTCAGGAAAAAGACAATCTCAAAAACGACTACCTTCAACTGTCACAATTCCAGATTCGATACCTGTATCTAGCCAGGGCACATCTGAGAGTGATCAGTTTCCAGACTCGATTCCTGTATCTAGCCAGGGCACGTCTGAAGAGTTCAAAGATTCGACTCCTGTATCCAGCCAGGGCACATCTATCAACTACAACAGCTCCAGATTCGATTCCTGTATCCAGCCAGGGCATATCTGTTGACCACATTTCCAGACTCAATTCCTGTATCTAGCCAGGGCACGTCTGCAGAGTTCAAAGATTCGATTCCTGTATCCAGCCAGGACATATCTATTGACGACTATTTCCAGATTCGACTCCTGTATCCAGCCAGGGCACATCTGTGAGCAACCGATTGTAGATTCGATACCTGTATCTAGCCAGGGCATATCTGCATAAGGAGACTGAAGATCAAACACCTGTAACAAGCCAGGAAAACATCTGTCTTTCTTAAATACACAAGTTCTCGCTAAGGAACCTCTTATGCGATCAACACTTCCAAATGGCATCTATAAGCCCATTCCCGACAAAGTTCTGTCACTTTTCCAGATGGCATCTACAAAGCCCATCTCCCTATCCACCATCTCTCCAAATGGCATCTATAAGCCCATTCCCGACACCACATTGTTGATACTTCAACATGCGAGTGCAAATTTCCGGGCACTCTAGTGTCCAATCTCCTTTTACCCTCGAGTCACGAAAGGCAAACTTGCCAATATAACTCTTCAGGTCCAAGAAGATTGAACAGGGGCAACTGTTGTACCCCAAAATTTGCCCTCCCATTTCCTCAACATTTTCTCATCACAAGACCTTTGAAGATCAAGATCCAGTTAGGGTTTCTTCTGCTCAAGACTTCTCCTGGTACTGTGGACTCAAATTAGGGTTTGTGTTTGCCTAAAGATGTTTTGACCTAAAATGCCTAAGATGACTTTCATGCTTCATATTGGACTCCCAAGTTTACCCATGCCAAGTTTCAAGTCTTGATTCCAAGTTTTTCCCAGTCAATTGGACAGTTGACCTAGAAATCAGCTGTATTGGGGAAAAAAGTCAACTGTGGCCAATTGACAGTCAAACCTCATGAAATTTGATCCACATCAACATTATGAACTCACATGGACCATTTGATCAAGTTTGGATCACAATTCCACAAGAAATTTGATCAGATCATCAAAAGGGCAAAATGGTCATTTTTAGGGTTTTGACTGCACAAAGGCAATTTTTGACTGTTTGACCTAGCCAATGGCAAACCAAGCTCACATATGGACTCAAGGACCCCATGGAATTATCTTGACATGTTCATCAAGCTCAAAAGATCCCAAGTACACAAGATTGACAGTTGAATTTCCCAGTCAATTGATCAATTTTGACTGTATACTGAAAAGTCAAACTTTGACTTTTTGGTCAAAATCAAGAGTCAAGATTCATTTTTCATCAAAACATGCCAAATCATGAAACTTGTTCACCAAGAAATCACAAAATGCAAATTAGGGTTTGAAAATGGAATTTTTCATAACTTAGAATTTTTCTAAGTTATGAAAAACCCTAATTTTTTCCCAACTTTGCCCCATCTTTTCACCATGATCCATTTGGATTCAAACAAAAGTCAAAACATGAAAGTTGTAGCTTGTTGCATAATCTACAACTTTGATTCACAAAGTTTTCTCATTTGAAGCTTGTATCTCAAGTTATGATTTTTTGAATAAGGGCACTAAACCATCTTTTAACTTAGTGAAATTTGACCTATTTTGACAAGGTTTTCTACCCTACTTCAAGGCCACTTTTCATACCCTTCCAATTGGAATTTTGATTTGCATTTCAAAGATGGATTGTAGTACACATTCCAAGCTTTCCAAAATGTTCAAGAACTCATCAAACAACCTCATAACTTGAGAGATTCGAATTTCACAAGTTGGCAAAAATTCACTTTTGTTCTTCATCAAGACATGTTCATAAACTTGGCAAATTTGAACTCAGCATAGTTTGTGCTACTTTGCAGGTCCTTAAACCACATTACACTCCTTAATTTAATGCTTGTTCTTTGTGTCTAAGTGTTGTTCCATGAATTCAAGCATTATACACAAGATTGATCCATTTTTGGATAAAGTGAACTTTCCATTTTTACAAAAGTTTGCTTTATGTCAATTGGTAAATCAAACAAGTACATAGAAGATCTGCTTAGCACAAGATTATGGGCATAACACACTGATCAAGAGGAGTTGATGCAGCACATTAGGGGGTCCTATACTGACCTAGAACACCAATTTGCTTTTGGTAGCTTAAGTGTGAAGAAAGGTCCATAACATATGCTATCTCTCATATCAGCAAAAGAACAGAGCACAAAAGATATCAAACACATTCCATAGACCACATTCAAGCTTTTGCACGAGCCATTTCCCTTTCAAACCCCCTCCATCTCAGAATCATCCTCAAACTGCACAAACAGGGGTGCCCCTGCAGTTTGAGTGCAATCTCTCAAACCCTTCAAGCATTTTGATCAAAACCTGTTCCTCTACCTTCCTTACAACCTATGCAAGCTATCCAGAAGCTAAGGCATGATCTGTAGTTGCTCTAACCACTTCCACCATTTTCACATCTTTGACTTGCAGGTGAAGTTCTACAGCTTGATACAAGAAGGTTCAAGACAAAGTAAACATTGAAAAAGCATCCCTGGACCTCAAGGAAGCTTTTCCAATCATTACATTGCACTGAAAGTCTCTCATTCTCCACATAGAAGTTCAACTGCACAGGTAAAAGTTTGAATTCGTATCTCTCTTATTAGGCATCTTTAGTCTTAAGTTTGTGAAGAAACAAGGTCCTACTCATAGCCCTGAACATGTACATAGCTTTACTTTTCATTTCTTTTATCTGAGTAGAGAGAATTTGAGCTCTGAAAATGGTAGAAAAATTAGGTCAGAAAAGAGGGGGAGAGAAATTCTCCCTCATCTTAGAGAGATAGGTCAAGTTCTTTATATGGTTAGAACCGTCTCTTCATGCTTGACATCTTTTGTGTTGGAAGTTTGTTCAAAAAATCAAGGAATCAGGAGTTAGACATTGAAGCAAGAGGCGCGCGTTTTTTCAAAGTTTGAAGCTGGAGGTTGAAGACAGTGTGTCATTGGGCTGGGCTGTTGTTGTTCTTTCTTTTCACACCATCCTTTTTGGCTTACACCCCCCTGAGCCCATTTACTCATTTTTTGACATTTTTGACTTTTTCCTTTTTTTGCTGACTTCATTTATTTTTTCTCATGCCATTAGAAAATTAAAAATATTTTTTTCATTATTTTTTGCATTTATTGCATATTTATTTGTTTATTTGTTTAGTTTGTACATAAATATATATATATGATTATTAGAATAAAAATGTTAAAAATAATGTAAATACAATTTTATTTTTATTTACTTTCTGAAAATAGCTCACACAAAAAAAAAATACTTTTTATTTTATTAAAATATTTAAATATTTATTTTTTAGAATAATACATATTTAGGGTTATATATATATATATATATATATATATATATATATATATATATATATATATATATATATATATATATATATATATATATATATATATATATATATATATATATATATATATATATATATATATATATATATATATATATATATATATATATATATATATATATATATATATATATATATATATATATATATATATATATATATATATATATATATATATTTGATTATTAATATATTTAAGACAAAGATATAAAAATACTTGATTTTTTCATTTTTATTAATATTTAATACAAAAATACCTTTTTCACAATATACTTCATTTTATGTCATTTTTATAAATAATAAATAAATAGTTGTATAAAAATTAAATAATACCTTTTTATTTAAAAATTAGGGTTTTTCACCCTAAGTTCAAAATACTCAAAAATAAATACATTTTTATTTTCTTTTCCCTTTTACATAAAATAATATTTTCTCATACACATAAAAACTTCCTTTTTACATTTCACATATTTATTTAATTTACATTTAATTATGCTATGCAAATATCCAATTGATGTAATAATTTAGATTTAAATCCTTGTCAATATCCCCATTTGGACATTTGTACCCCCCTTCCCATATTTGGTTTTGTAATAGCTTAGTAATTTTAATTACGCACTTTATCGCTTTCTAATGATAACATGTTAGAATTAGGGTTTGTATGCAAAAAAACGATAAAAAATAGTTTGACCTAATACAAGATAAACAAGCATGAAAATGGACACACAAATCACACTTGCACCCCCTAGGGTATTCCACTTGTTGCCTTCAAAAAAATGGGCCATATTGTATGTTGAACATCTTTGGGCAAAGCAAACAGTTTGAATGATCATAGTCCCTCGATAAAACTTTTCAAAACAAACAAAACAAATGATCAAGTCCCTTAGAGAAATTGCCCAAAGACATTTAACGTCGTTACAATTATGGTCTAAACAATGACCCGCGCCTGTCCCTTTCACATCCTAACACAAGGTTGCCCACCAAATACAATGGTGGTGCAAACTTGTTAAAAGGGTTAAAGTGTAGCAATAATCTTTTGAGAAATTTAGGAGTAGATAACCTCTTAGTTACTTGAATCAACTTGCAAAACAAAACACTTGCCTAATTTCAAAACCACACAACACTACACTTTCAAAACAACTTTCAAAAACAAATGAAAACCTTTTCAAAAGACATACATCTTTGTATACATCCCCACATGGATCATTGCAAAGGTTGCCACCACATTGGCTTCTTTTCAAAACATTTTCAAAACCCACACACTCAAGCACCATTTAAAAACAATTGAAAACAAAAGGCAAGTGATCTAAGCAAGTAACTAAGAGCCCATGGATAACCATGGATAGAAAGGGTGCTAATACCTTCCCTTTCTATAATCTACTCCCCGAACCCAAGAAAACATCTCAAAAGGTTTTTGCTGTGCTTTTTAACCTTTCCTTAGGATAAAATAAAAAGTCGGTGGCGACTCTTGCTAACCGCAACATTTGCGAATACAAACGCAAACCTCAAGTCAGTTCTCCCACCGTATCACAGTGACCAAAGGTTCTTAACACCTTTAAGATCAATCAAACACTAATGTGAATGAAGAACAATCCTCTTCAAATCACAACACTTACTTCCAACAATCCTGGATAGTAAGGGAATAATTTCTTTAAGTAATACAATGATTGATTTGAAATAGATGGAGAGCTTTATCAATCTTCAATTGATCTACTTCTTCAAGATGTAAACAATTCTCAAACAATGTATATAAATATTTACAATGTATGTATGAAACTTGTAATGATTTAATGAAAGTGTATATGGCAAGTTTCACAAAATTTATGAACACATGAAAGTATGAATTCAAATGTGAATGATGAAAAATTGTTTATTGAAGAAGTATATTTGTTAATTTGAAAATTGAAGCATTGTTTTTTAAATAAGAAAATCTGCAGCATTTTATAAAGTCATAAGAACCTCTTCATTCATGCCAATTCATATGAAAAGTTGCAATGCATTCATGAAAGAGTACCATTGAAAATATGTTCAAAAACCAAAAGAAAAGCTGCACTGATTCGCTAGGAACCGGTTCCGACACTGACAGAACCCGGTTCTTAGTGAACGTTCTAAGTCAGATTTCAAAAAATATCACGCAGGAACCGGTTCCCCTATTGGTACAACCCGGTTCCTGGTACAAAATCCAGGGACATGTTTTTTGAATAAGTTTGAAACCCGATTCCCTGTTAGGGAGGAACCGGTTCTTAAAAGGTTATTTTCAAAAAATTCTTTTTGAAAAAGATTTCAAACATAGTTTTTCTTAAATGAAAACATGTTGGATATGTATATGATTATGAATGCAATTTTTGTGAACATCTATATTCAAGATTAAGAATTATTTATACCATTTGACATTTGATGATTCTTCAATAATTCTTCTTTTAATCTTCAAGACTTTTATATGATGTTGATAAGCTTTTTGCACATCCTTTGAATGTTGATGTCCATGTTGTCTTCATCAAAACAAATGCTTTAAATATGACTTGAGAAGTTGCAATTACACAGAAAGCTTATATCTTTGGGCGTATAATACTATTCCTACAAGGTTAGATTTTCATTCCAAGTTCATTTTAATATTTGTAATTTTTGTGTAGAAAATTTTCTTCTAAATTGTTGTTTTAATTTATAGACGTCACTGGTTGTTGGTTGCTATCGATCCTATAAAAGAAGTGGTCTATTATCTGAATTCGGTTGACGGTGATTGGACAAATTATCCAGATATGAAGTTAATGATTGATACGTAAGTGAAATTATTCTAAATATTTGTGTGTATTTATATATTTAATTATTTCTGTGACATTGTTCTAACCATATATTATTATTTTGTTAGAGCGATACAAGTATTCCGGTGTCAAAGAGAAGCTCGGGTACGACGGTCTAAATCAAACAACATTAATTGGATCAAAGTGCAGGTATATTAATTTCCACTATTTTGCTTATAATATTTATGCTATTTGATAGGGTTGATTTTGTAAGACTGGTTTAGTTGTTGTTAGGGTTGATTTTGTAAGACTGATTTTGAGTTACAATGCTGATAACAATGGTTTTTATATATTTTGAGGTACAAAAATGGTGTATATATATTTTGGATTACAATGGTATACAATGCAGTATCGCGGTTTATGAATTACAGGTTATGGCAACTGGTTTATATAAATAATATGCTGCAAACAATGCACATATATGAATTATATAAATTATACCTCTAAAAAAAATACCCTATGAAAGCGCTTTTTCAAGAAAAACGCTGCCTTAGGTAACCTATGAAAGCACTTTTTCACAAAAAGCGTTGTCTAAGGTAAACATATGACAGCGCTTTTTCAGGAAAAAGCGCTGCTAAAAGAAAACTTATAAGAGCGTTTTTCCAGAAAAAAGCGCTGTCTTAGGTAGACTTATGAAAGCGCTTTTTCATAAAAAAGCGCTGCCAAAAGCCTACTTAAGAGATCGCTTTTCATTAAACAAAAAGCGCTGATAAAACCTATAGCAGCGCCATCTTAAAAAGCACTTTTAAAGACCAAAAAAAGCGCTTTCGTAAGTCTTTTTTGGCGTAGTGCAAGCCTTCACTATCAACCAAATCTCAAACCTCAAACCAAGACGTGGATATTCAAACTCAAAACATCAAAACAGAGCCATTACATAACATTATCATCACCTTCAACTTTGTTTCAGCTTCAAACCACAACACTCACAATCCACACCATGAATAAATCGTAAACTCTCCAACCCATTCCATTCCAATAACAACAAATAACCTGTAAAATACATTTCAGAGTCAAGATCAGAATCACAAGCAAGAGAAGAAAGACACAAAACCGTTTATGAAATCTCTGACAACCACATACCTCAACTTCAGCTATTCCGACCTGCGTCAGCATCGTCGTGCGCAACCCAGACCACTGTGCGAATCAACCTAGACTCCAGCCTCTCAGCCGACAATTTTCATCGCTCCAACAATGCCTCAGTCGAACACCGCACCCTTCTCGAATCGCGAACAGATCTGCTTCCACTGTGCAACGCCTCCAAATTCTGTCGCTGGTTCACACCTAAAATCTTGGTCCGTTGATTTCATTTTCTTGAAATTTTTTATACCGATTGATTGTTGTTTACTTTTGTTTTGTCTACTTTTAATTTTGTGAGGTGAGACATTGAAATGGATAAAGAGATTAGAATGTGAGAGATGAAGTGTGTTGTTATTTATTTCTTTTCTACTTACATCGTATGCAATGCTGCTGTTATAGTTTTCATTTTTTTTAATTTTAATTCTTTAAGATGCCACGTGTCAGCAAGACACCAGCCATAATTTTGGAACCAAATAGTAGGAAAACACACCGTCCCCTCCCTCATGCTACATATGTTATTCCTTTTTTTAAATTAAAATCATCATTTATAAATTTAGTTTTTTTTTTTATGTTGGACTTTAGATGCAATGGCTTAGTCTCACTCAATACGTCACCCAACTTTCTACTACACCCCTTTAGTTCTAACTAAATAAAAGATAAGTGCACAAAAAATAGAATAAAAAAAAACAAAAACAAAAACCACTTTATAGATATGTAAATTCACAAATCTAAATTACATATATCATTCTCAATTTATACGCATATATTTTATTTTTAAATAAAATATATATTTATTTATGTGATTAATTTATCTTATTGTCTCTATTATAATTTACAAAAAAAATTATAATGTAAATTTAGTAATCATATTTTGTCAAAACCAGCTCTTAATATATTTAAAATTCAATAAAAAAAATAAGCAAGCTAATTTAGAATCGCACATCGCGCATGTCTTAATCTAATATTTTATTATCTTTAAAAATATATGTCCGATCAGGTCTCATGGTTATAAGTAGGCATGGAAAAAAGACCCAGACCCGCTGGGCCCCACCCCGAAATTAACGGGGAAAATCCAGCTTAATTGGGTGCGGGTGGGGTAAAACTCAATTTTAAATACGGGCGCAGGGGCGGGGACGGTAAGACACTAAGACTCGCTTGCACCCATACCCGTCCCGTCCCCGAATACTGCAATTACATTAATGCCCTTATTTTATATAGACATATAGCATCGTGAAAACTGAAAGTGAAAACCCTATTTCCTCTCAAAACTGAAAAACTCTCCTCTCAACGCAGAATTAACAGTAACACCAAAGAATCAACCGATAAACACTATTTTCTTCATCTTCCTCTTCTAGCACAAGATTCAAGCTTTTGAATTTTATATAATATTTGGTATTTGGTAATCTAAATTTTCCTTGTTATAGTTATTTCTCTGAAATTCTCTATCCCTTCATTTTCAAGCTTCAGTTTGTTTTTTGAATTTTGTTAGGTAATTCAGTTTATAGAACATTTGAAGATTTTATGGATATATATGGTTGATTTTGGAATAGAAATGGCATGTTTTTCTTTACCTTGTTATACTGGGTCATTTTTTACCCCAAATAGGTTACAAATTAGATATTTTAGGGTTCATAGAGGTTTATGCACTAGTTCATTTGTTTTTCCTGCAATGGAGTTTAATTTTCAACATGAGTTTGTATTAAACAAGAAATTTGAGTGTTATGGTAGAAAAAATAGAGTTCCGGTGTCGAGGTTTCGGTATTGTTGTTGCAAGTCTCAACAGAATGGTGTTCATAATGAAGTTGAGCCACTTGTTAGTAGAAGAAGGGGTGGTAGTGGTAGGAAGAGTGGTTATGGTAGCAATTTTTCTTCTATGTTGCTCAAAAGACCAAAACTGAGTAGTAGCAAAAAGAAGAAATCGCATGAAACCTTGATTAGAGTTTTAATTTCTACTGTGATGTAGACTTCGTGTGAATTGAGTTGTATCAATAATAATAGTATCAATAAACACATGCTACTGTGATGTATACTGACTATAATAGTAGTGTATGGTGTATAAATAAACACATGCTATGCTCTGTTGTTTCTATTGATATTAATTCTTTGGTAGCTATGGAAATTGAGTTGGTAGATTTGTTAGCAATAATCCACTACCCAGTGACTAAACTGAATGGCATAAACTAAAGAAAGAAAGTCATTTGACAACTTAATTTGATTATTCTTCTACTAAGTAGTAATATTTAATTTTTGTGGGTTAAGTATCACTTTTTAACCATGACGTTTTGGTTTTTTCCTCTGCCAGTTTAATTTACAAAATTGTGAAACATTATAAAGTTTACCATTTGAGAACTGAGTCTTGAGAAACGTGAGAATATAGTCCTATATATACAACAAATGTTATTTATATATTGCAACAACTCTTGCTGATTGATTGATATTTATTATATTGTTTAATTGTGTAGGTTCATCCTTTACATATTTGAGAAAGACACTGATGGCAACATGAGCAATGAATTGGAAGTGCTAATATTTAGATATAGAGGTAAACATTACAACAAACCTTAAATAAGTATTTGGAGGTAAATTATATATCATTGTGAATGTGTTTTGTAAGAAATTTGGGAGTTGTATAAAAGTCAGGTGAAAGGGTTACTTTGATGTTTTTTTGTACTCAATTTAGTCGAGTTATTGAGTTAGAATCTTTTGTAAACATGTTGACCATTAATCGACTTTGGGAGGTGCTATGATAGATCACTAGGGATAATTGTTTGAATTAGTTTATATTTGGTTCAATGCTAACCATTTGTAAGTGACATTAATCATTTTTTCAAGTTAATTGCTCTTGTAAATGCTACTGTGAGACTTATGTACAACTTAATTATGTTACAGGATAATTATTTATGATAAATGATGGTACCTCTCAAACACAATGTCCACCTATCTCACAAGAAAGTACACATCAACCAATTCCCAATGAAAGTGGTAACCAATCAGTTGATGCTCCTCCTCCCACACCAAATGATAATATGGAGGTTGATAGCCAAACAACCGTAAGTCGTCGATCCAGACATAGAAGTTTTGTATGGGATCATTTTACAAAGATCAAAGTTGATGGAAAAGATAAGGCTCGATGTAATTATTGCTCAAAGCAGTTTAATGGATCATCAAATAATGGAACGACACATTTAAAAGGACATTTGGGATCTTGTCCTAAAACGAAGCTTTTGAAACCATCTGATAAAGAACAAACATTTCTTACGCCTAGAACCATTAAAGGTAAACAAGAGTTGAGTACTGGAATTTATGATGCAGAAAATTCTAAGAAAGATCTTGCACGTGCAATTATTTTGCATGAATGTCCGCTTTCAATAGTGGTTCATATTGGTTTTTGAAGATACTCAACTTCTCTTCAACCAATATTTTAAGTTCTTTGTAGAAATACTATAAAAAAGAGATACTCAAAGTATACAATATGGAGAGATCATCAACTTTGAAGTTGTTAGAAAATCTTGAAGGAAGGGTGGCTATTACTTCTAACCTTTGGACCTCGACCAATCAAAATAAGGGATATATGGCTGTCACTGCTCACTACGTTGATGGAAACTGGAATTTACATAGTCATATTTTGAGGTAAATCTAAAATGCTCACTACATATTACTTTTATGAATTAAAAATGCAAACATGTTTCTTTACTGGTCATTATATATAGTTTTGTGAATCACATTTTGAGGTAAATCAAATTTATACTAGTTTTTTGAATCTTATTATGTTAGATTTATTTATGTTCCTGCACCTCATACTAGTGAAAATCTTTGTGATGCATTTTTGAATGTTTGATGGATTGAAACATTGATACAAAATTGTCTACTATCACTTTGGACAATTGTAGCACAAATGATGCAATGATTGACAAAATTAAGGCTAAGTTGAAACTGAATACATTATTAAGGGACGAGGCCTTACTTCATATTTGTTGTTGTACATATATAATAAATTTGATAGTAAAAGAAGGGTTAGAAGTTGTGAAAGATGGGATAGAGAGGATTCGAGATAGTGTTGCATTTTGGACTGCAACACCTAAAAGGAAGGAACGGTTTCAGGAGACATCTGAACAGTTAAAAATACCTTACACCAAGAATTTAGTTTTAGATTTTCCAACTAGATAGAATTCTACCTACAAGATGCTTGAAGTTGCTATTTTGTATGAAGAAGTATTTAATAGATTAGCAATTTGTGTAACTCAGTACACTTGTTTGCCAACAAGTTTACATTTAAAATTTACAAAAGAGATTTGTGGAAAATTGAAATTGTTCAATTCTATCACTGAAGTGTTTTTTGGAACTAAGTCTCCAACTTCCAATGAATACTTTCCTAAGATTTGTCAGATTAAAGTTGCATTACTTCAATGGATTGAATCCTCTGATGAATTGGTAAAAAGAATGGCAGAAAACATGTTGGTAAAGTTTGAAAAATATTGGAGTGTGATTCATGAAATGATGAGGGGTTGCTGCTGTTTTGGATCCTAGGTATAAAACTGATTTGCTTGAATACTATTATGGATTCTTCTATGGGAATGATGTTGATTTCCAAGTTAAGTCAATCAGACAGGTGTGTTACGAGTTGCTTTATGATTATCAATTGAAAATGAACAAGGATTCTAGAAGTGAATCTGAAGCGTTAGATGCTAATGTTGGTAATGTTAGTAATGATGGTTTTAAAGACTATGATTTATATGTCATAAGAAAAAAAGTTAGAACTTCATCTGTTAAAACGGAGTTGGATGTTTATTTAGAAGAGGAAGTTTTACCAAGAAGTCCAGATTTTGATATTTTATTATGGTGGAAGTTGAATGGTATTAAGTATCCAACACTTCAAGCAATTGCAAGGGATGTATTGGCAATTCTTGTTTCTACTGTGACTTCTGAATATGCATTTAGTACAAGTGGTCATATCGTAAGCCCTTATCAAAGTCGACTTCATTGGACCACTTTAGAAGCTTTGATGTGTGCAAGAAGTTGATGTGTGCAAGTAAAAATAAAAAATAAAAACAAGAAAGGTCTTACCATTATTCTCAGCACTCCATAACCAACTTCTTGCACACATCAAAGCTTCTAAAGTGGTCCAATGAAGTCGACTTTGATGAGGGCTTACGATATGGCCACTTGTACTAAATGCAGATTCAGAAGCCATAGTAGAAACAAGAATTGCCAATACATCCCTTGCAATTTCTTGAAGTGTTGGATACTTAATACCATTCAATTTCCACCATAATAAAATATCAAAATCTGGACTTCTTGGTAAAACTTCCTCTTCTAAATAAACATCCAACTCCATTTTAACAGATGAAGTTCTAGCTTCTTTTTTCTTATGACATATAAATCATAGTCTTTAAAACCATCATTACTAACATTACCAACATTAGCATCTAACGCTTCAGATTCACTTCTAGAATCCTTGTTCATTTTCAATTGATAATCATAAAGCAACTCGTAACACACCTGTCTGATTGATTTAGTATATTTTGTTCCATGTTTTTGGAATGGTTCTTTTGTTGATGGTATTGTTTTACTTTTGTATTTGCACTTTGTAAAAAATTATTGGTTGTTGTGAGTGATTTATACTTTGATATATTGAAATATTACACTTTTTTAATGAATCACAACCAATCATAGTTGTTGATTTGAGGGTTATGATTGAAAAATATTTGTAATGGTGGTTGAGTATTAAATCCTACAATTTTTTACTCAAATTAAGGGTGGATTTTAGACTGTTTAATGTATTTGTTCATACTGTTCAGGAAATTTATGGAAAAAAAGTTTTTTTTTAATTAAAAAAAACAAATTTTGCGTGTGGGGACGGAGGGCGGGGACGGGAGACCTGTTATCCATTGGGGACGGGTCTAAGGATAAATTTCTACCCCTAAACAGGTTTGGAGGCGGGAACGGATCTACTACAGGAGTGCGGGTGCAGGTGCGTGACTAGCTAAACTCGTTCCTGATCCGCCCTGTTGCCATCCCTAATTATAAAGAGTTATCTTTGCAATAAAGTCAAAGCAATATTTTACATTTTGTATTATTTTCTCAGCTAATGTTTATTAAGAGAATCAAATCCTCATGTAAATATATAAGTATACACAAATATAAGATTCTAAGTATAAACATTTAAACTATTTTTTCAAACTCATTTTATAAAGAGGATATCAAATACTCAAATGAATAGACAAATTATAGTTTATAACGAATTAACAATAAGTATAGTTCTTAACAGTTTGCCCAATATTTCAGTATAAAGAATAAAACAAATAAGACATAAGGCTTAAAGAGACACGCAAAGCAAAGGAAGAATTTGCCAAGATAATAACAATTAAGCCTCTCTAGATATATTATAGAAACAGTTTATTTCTTAATGTGTCATTGTTAATAATGATCTACATTTTTTCATTCTAGGATTTTGTAAAGGGGTTTGAAATAGATGCATGTGTTTTGAATTAGTTGATTGATTTAGAGCATTTTTAATAGGAGAATTTATTTTTGATTGTTTGAGTTATTTTATGTGGGATCAATTGTTACATTGGATTTAAGTAATCTAAATCAATTTTACTTTTATAGTAATAAATAAATTTTACTTCAATGATAATTTGAATAAACAATTTATATATGGTCCAATAAATTTATATTTGACCTCACCTATTTTCAAAATTAATATTATTTTTTAGCGTTAAACAATATACTTTTTGAATTGCATGATGTAACTTATATATATATATATATATATATATATATATATATATATATATATATATATATATATATATATATATATATATATATATATATATATATATATATATATATATATATATATATATTTCAATGATAAAAATATTAAGATATGAAATTTATAAATCCTAATGTACATTAAACCTCTCGATTGGTTCTGATAATCTTAGTACACTTAACTCTAGTGGATGTAGGGACATCTTTATGGAACTACAACCATAGTGTCTACATCATTAAATCTATAAGTTAACTGGTTATGCATTAGTATGTAGTGTGCATGATCTCTTTCACTGTCTAATCAATTTGTTTGGCTAGATTTGCATCAAGACTTGTATAAACTACTATACCGCCATTGATTAGTAAAGTTGGACCAAAAAATTAGTTCTAAGTTCTAGTTTTTTGTATCAAATTATATGATATTATAAAACAATAACCAGGGTCAAAAGTAAATTTTTTCACTTTTATATAAAAGCCCTATAAATTTTATATGGATCCTGTAAATTAAAAACAAATTAGAAATAAATAATATTTATAAATGAAAATTTTAAAATCAGCATCAACTATACCTTAAAATTAGTAAAAAAAAGTATATTGATAGTGTCAATCAGAAAAAATACATTATTTTTAATTACCATGGTCGAAATTTCTCCACCTCTTTCTCCCAAATCCACAAAAGCTGCTACCCCGACCACCATCTCTCTCATTCATCCTACATTCATTGTTTCTAATATCACAAATTTCATCAAAGTTATTCTTGACATTGACAAAATACAGTACAACACATGGTCTGAACTGTTTAAAATACATGCCCAAGCATACGAAGTTCTCGACCACAACATCCCCAATCACCAATCGATTCCACTTCTTCACCCTCTCTCAAAAAAAACGATCCATCTCTATGGAAACGCCTTGATGCCATTGTTTTGCAATGGATTTATGGAATTATATCCATTGATCTTCTTCATACAATTATCGAACGCGACTCCACCGCTCAACTTGCCTGGGATCGCTTGTTTGATATATTTTTTTATAACAAAATTTCAAGAGCTCTTTACCTAGAACAAGAACTTACCAGAGTTAGCATGGAGCAATTTTTTGATGCCTCATCATACTGCCAACACATCAAGTCTCTTTCCGACCAACTCTCCAATGTTGGTGCTCCTGTTTCCAACAAACGTATGGTGCTTCAACTTGTCTTTGGTCTCTCTGATGATTATGCTACTGTCGGGTCTCAAATCCGTCATTTTGATACTCTTCCTCCCTTTTACAAAGCCCGCTCTATGGTTGTCTTGGAAGAAATGACACGTGCAAAACGAACGGCTATTACCGCTGTCAATTCCACCTTTTTTGTCGCTCAGGAATATAACAACTCAGGTTATTCACCTTCTCATCGTCCCAACTGCAAAAATAACAACAACAGTGGAGGTCGCAGTGGTCGAGGAGGTTCTGGTCATAATTACGGTCGAGGTCGCGGATAAGGAGGAGGCGAGGTGGACGATCTCATTACCGTCAACAAGAACCATGGCAGCAAACACAAACATCACAACATCAGTGGGCCACTCATCCTTGGAATGTACAGTGGCAGCCGTGGGCTATTCCTCCTTGCCCTTATCCTACAACCGATAATTGGCAAAAACCAGCAGCTCCAAATCGTCAGCCTGGTATCTTGGGTGCAAAACCACAACAAGCGCATGTTGCTGCAACTCAGTCATCATATGCACCAACAGATATCCAAGATGTTATGCACACTCTATCTCTTGCTCCTCCTGACGATTAGTGGTACATTGACACCGGGGCTACATCTCACATGACAACAAACGGAGGTAATCTTACCTCTCATTCCAATATCAACAACAATATTACTGTCGGTAATGGTCATAACATTCCAGTTATTGGTTGTGGTAATGCATTATTACAGTACCCTCAATATCCCTTAACTTTAAACAATGTCTTGCATGCACCAAAATTAATCAAAAATCTTGTTTGTGAGAAAATTTACCATTAACAATGAAGTTTCTATTGAATTTGACCCGTTTGGCTTTTCTGTGAAGGATTTTCAGACAGGTGCCTTTAATGAGATGTAATAGCTCATGTGATCTTTACCCTCTAACCACAAGACCATACAATCCAAGCTCAACATCGTCTACCTTTGTCGCTTTATCTAATGAAATATGGCATAATCGTTTAGGACATCCGGGAGCATCTATTTTGAATTCTCTTCACCGAAACAATTCTATCTTATGTAATAAGTTTCTAAATAATTTCTTTTTCTAGTCTTGTCAACTCGGAAAACAAATAAAGTTACATTTTTATTAGTCCTTGTCGTCTACCTTATTACCCTTTCATATTATGCACAATGATATATGGACATCACCAACTATTAGTTCCGGTGGTCATCGTTATTACATTTTATTTCTTGATGATTTTACAAACTTTTTATGGACCTTTCCTCTAGCAAATAAATCACAACTCACTCCTTTTTTTTTACAATTTCATTATCACATTAAAACACAATTTGAAAAAGATATTAAATACTTTCCATGTGATAACGGAAAGGAATATGAAAACTCTTTTTTTCATCATTTTTGTGAGCAAAATGGAATGATATTCTGATTTTTATGTCCTCACACACCAACTCAAAATGGAAAAGTTGAACGAAAAATTTGTACTATCAATAATATCATCCGCACCCTCCTTGCTTATGAGGTAATGCCACCTTCTTTTTGACATCATGCACTTCAAATGGCTATTTATCTCTTAAACATACTACCCAACAAGAAACTAGCTCTTCAAACATCAACCACAATTCTTTACCAAAAATCTCCATCCTACTCTCATCTTAAAGTTTTTGGTTGTCTATTTTTCCCCCTCATCCCCTCCACTAAAAGAAATAAACTCCAAGCAAGATCCACACCATGTGTATTTTTAGGATATCCATCCAATCATAGAGGTTACAAATGTTTTGAGCTTTCAAGTCATAAAATCATCATTTCTAGGCACGTCACATTTGATGAAAATATTTTTCCCTTCTCAAAATCCAATGCTCCCGAGTCCTCCTTGTGATACGGTGGGAGAACTGACTTGTGTGTTTTGTGTTTGATCGCAAATGTTGCGGTTAGCAAGAGTCGCCACCGACTTTTCTTTTATCCAAAAGGAAAGGTGAAAAAGCACAGGAAATACCTTTGAGATTGTTTCTTGAGTTCGGGGGTAGATTATGAAAAGGGAAGGTATTAGCACCCTTTTCATCCATGATTTTCCATGGGCTCTTAGTTACTTGCTAGATCACTTGCTTTTTGTTTGAAAGTGTGCTTTGTGTGGTTTTTGAAAGTATTTTGTAAAGAGGCATTTGTCTAGGTAAACTTTGTAATGATTCTCGTTCGTAAGAATGTATACAAAGGTGTTGATCTTTTGAAAATGTTTTCAAGTTTTGAAAGATGTTTTGAAAGTGTTGGTGTTTGTTTTGAAAATAACAAGGATATTTTTGTTTTGAAATGGATCAAGTAACTAGGAACATTCTACCTACTCAAAAATCTTTCATGTTCATTTCCTTTTTCCTTTGACATTGTTATCTTACCATTGATTTGGTAAGTAACCCTATCTTTGGATGTAAAAGGGACGGGCGTGGGTCATCTTATAACCATGATTAGTAGTGTTGCAAGATATCTTAGCATTTTTCTTTAGGGACTAAGATCATTTTGAAAGGCAACTTTTGATACCGTCATCGAGGGACTATGATCTTGTATTTTTTTTGTCTTTGCTAAGATACCTCACATGCGTAATATGGCCATTTTTGTAAGGCAACCAAGTGGATTTACCCCTAGGGGTGTTTGTGTGCAAGTGTATTGATTTACATGCTTGATTTATCTTTGATTAGGGTTTTCTATTGATTGGTTTTAGTCTTTTCATACAAAACCCAAATTACTAGCATTTGTATATAAAGCGATAAATTGTGGAATTTAGAATTACTACGCTATTACATCATTTAGGAGAGAGGGAATACAAATTTACAAATGGGAAATATTGCAAGAAATTAAATCTAAATAATTATTACAACCATATTGAAATTGAATAAGTGTACAAAAATAAAGATAAAAATGCAAGAATATAAATGTAAAGAAATATGATTTTTGTTTGTTTTTTAATGAAAGGGTTTTTGACCTAATTAATTAAAATAATTAACTAAGAATAAGAAAATTAATATTTAAGTTAATAAAAGAAATTAAAGGAAACAAATTTTTAATATTTTTTGTGAATTTAATTAAACTAGTAAATAAAAATAATTAAATAAAAGATCCTAAATTCTAAATTGATTTTAACTTACAAGAAAATAATATAATAATATTTAAAATTTATTATCTAAGTATTTTAAAAAAGGAAGTTAATTTATTAAAGAAAATATTTTTGTGCTTTTAGTTTTATGAAAAATAAACTAAATAAAAATGAATAAATAAATAAAATATAAATATTTTTGGGTTTTTTAGTAATGAAAATAATAATGATAATAATCATATTAATAATAATATTAATAATAATAATAATAAAAGATAAGAAAGTAAAATAAAATAAAAATGAAAATAAAAATAAATAAAGTCAGGGAGGTGATGTTAAGAAAAGGTCAGGCCCAAGAGACTTGCTGGTCCAAGCGCTTCCTGAAAGAAGAATTGGCAAAAAAGTGGAAAAAATGCAAAAGGAAGCGCGCTGGGGTTTGAACCCATGACCTCTTGATTACCAACGCGCTGCCTTACCACTGGGGTGGTGTTGTCTTATGAATTCAACACTTACTATATTTGATCTTTTAGACCAAAAAACTGGAATAAATCAAGCCAAGTTGAAGAATGTTTCGACGTGTGAAATAACTTAGAAAAAGATCTAAGTTATATTTGAGTCTTAGACCAGGGCTTACTTTCAAGATTTCGATTGAGGAGGATTTATGACCTTCGACTAAGAGAGAATACCCTCGCTTCGACACAAAATGTGAGGGACATTTGAATTTGAATTATTGGAGGGAAAGACAGTTTCGCTAGCGGCTAAAGAGAAGCAACGTGGCTGGAAGCTAGAGGTCGAGGGACATGCAGAGGACACTTGTCTTCATCTTAGCATAGAACCACCCCTCGACGGTTACATAGTTTTTAGTATAAATTAGGAAATCTGTGTAGTTTTTTGGTGTGTTCAACCTACTGTGCTAGTTACTCAAATATTGTCCAAGTACCCGCTGTGTGAGAAAGGATAAACTGAGAAATGTACGTTGGAAACACCTCGTTTTATTAATGAAAGTCTTTTACATTGCTTTAATCTTATTTTCTCAAGTTACCTTTCTTGCATCTTTACCTGCATTCCTACATTTCTATTTTCCAAAACCTCAAGTATCTTGTCTCTGGTCGAACATGCGTTCTTCCTGATTGCTTTTCTTACATAAAAATTAGCATATGTTCTGGGATTAATCTGATCGATCCCGCGAGTAACCAAAAGAACTTTCCTTTTTGGAGGATCAACGATTGTTTACCAAAAACCACGGTAAACAAATTGGCACACCTGGCGGGACGTTGCTAATTTTTATTAAATATCTTGTTTGTGTTATTGTGTTTCTTCTGTACAGTTATAACGTTGAATGTTATTAAGAAGTGGTAGAGTAACCAACGAGTATACTGTTAGGAATAAAAATAGTGAGAGTAGTATGGCTAACGAGCCAAATCATGGAGAAATACCTCTACCAATTACTGGAACAGTGGTTACCACCGCCGTCGAAGGGAATATCCCAACTTCCGTTGGATCAATACCAACGCTAACTACAAATCAAACTGGACCCTTATTCATATGTAGGTCCAAGAGGTCCATTAGGAATGCCTCCACCAAGGGCAAATCCAGGATCTCGACCATTCGTGCCCCCAGGATTTTCGACAACCTGGATGGGTCGAGAGCAGCCATATGGCATGCCAACTACTGAAATGGATAGCCTTATGAATGCTGCTTCCACTTTTTCAGAACCTTTGGTGAATGCATCATCGCCATCACAGGGATCTGGAGCCAGTATGGAAAATTAGGGTAGAAACCAATTCTTAGGAGGGCCATCTCATACAATACCAAGCCTCACAAATGTTTCGACAGCAATTTTGAGGCAACAGATGGACGAGAGTAATCATGATATGGTGCAAATGTTAGCACAAACTCTAAGTACAATGCTAAATCCCCTCATTCAAAATGCTACGCAGTCGAACCAACAAATGACAACACAAATGACGCGTATGGCTCAATTCTTTGGGGTACCCCAAACTATTCGACAACCCCAGAGGATACCAATAAGAGCAAATCAAGGGGCAATCATGGAAGAGGATTTGACCGTTAATCTAAACCCTCAGATTCCTAGAGTAGAAATAGAACAACCAAGGGTTGAAATACCATGAAATCCCCCACCAAACCCTAGAGAAATCGATCAAGGAGTTATTATGGCAAATAGAAACCAAAACGCTGATGAATTGATACAGCAAGTTCGACACCAAAATTATGGAACAGACAATAATCTAACTCCATGATCGAAAGGATTATGATTCAAAACGGGATGAACATTGGTTTTTACAGACCAAACTTCACATCCCCATTGCCAGAATATATTTTGCAAACAGACTTACCACCTAGGGGAAAGGTTCCAAAGTTTACTAAATTTTCAGGGGATACGACAGAATCCACTATCGAACATGTAGCTAAATATTTGATAGAGGCCGGGGAAATCGCAAACAACGAAAACCTTAGAATCAAATATTTCCCAAGTTCCCTAACAAAGAATGCTTTCACTTGGTTCACCACCCTCCCAGCCAATTCGATCCACAACTGGAACCAATTGGAAAGATTGTTCCACGAACAATTTTACATGGGACAGACCAAAATAAGTCTAAAAGAATTGGCTAGTGTGAAGAGAAGATTCACTGAGCCAGTCGATGAATATTTAAATAGGTTTTGATTACTTAAGCCATATGCTTTACCCAAGTGCCTGAGCATGAATTGATTGAAATAGCAGGGGGGGGGGGGCCTAGATTATTCAATTAGGAAAAAGTTAGATACATAATACCTAAGAGATATGGCCTAACTGGCCGATAGAGTTCGACAAGTAGAATGCCTTACAGCTGAGAAAGCTAAAGCTTCCAAAACTCATCGAAGAGAAAGGGTAGCCTATGTCGAAATGGATGATAACGATCCAGAGAGATCTAGTGATCCTATAGATGTCGAAGAAGGCGAAATAGATTTAGCAGAATTAAAACAAGGACCACCATATTCTTGTAAATTGCTAGTGCCATCGAATGGGAAAAATCCTATAGAGTCTGAGAAAAACAGCGACAAATTTCCTAAGAAAACTTATAGTTTCGATATCCAAATGTGACGAAATAATTGATCTATTAGTTAAAGATGGCCAGATGATAGTGCCCCCAGGGGAAAAATTGCCTCCTTTAGAACAGAGAAAGAAAAAAAGTTTTTGTAAATACCATAATTTTTTGGGCCATAAAACCTCACAATGTTTCCTTTTAGGGATCTTGTTCAACAAGCGCTAAAGGAAGGAAGGCTAAAATTTGCTGATAAGCCAGCGATGAAAATCGACGCAAACCCACTGCAAATGGAGGCACATTATGCTGAACCAGTCGGTATTCACATGGTGGAAGTTTCTGAAGATTTCATTACTAAACCCATCTTTGGAAGTTTTACTGGAAACATCTCCAGGAAAACTATCGAAGGAGTGAGAAAGGCCACTGAAGGCCTAGATATGAAAAAGGAAGTTACCCAAGGCTCAAACAAGAAGGCCACTGAAGGCCTGAAACTGAATAAAAGGGTTACTGAAGACCCACACAAAAGCAAAGGAGTTACTGAGAGCTCTAACAAAAGAACCACCACAGGTTCTTACTTGGCTGTTGTAAAGGGTTCGACAGAGAATCTAGAGGCCAAAATGTATAAAATGAATCTCGTTTCCAAAAGCAACATGCAGGTCAACATGGTTGAAGTCTCCGTCTCCAAGGCCTCAGAGGAAGGTATTCGACAAGAGGAAGTAAATAAAACGACATTTCCAAAGGAGAATGAAGATCTGGCAGACTTTCTACATAGATGCCAGAAGAAAAAATTGGAAGTAATGTTGTGCCCTAGATGCAGCTCTATTTTTGACAAGGAAGCCGCAGAACACATACAAGGTATGAGAATTTTGAAATCGAAACAGGGCACCAATGCCCAACAAAAAATGGGTTCAGAAGTCAGATTCGATCCCAGAAGGGGGAATCAACAAGGATCCATGAGTCAAGTAAGGAGGCCATCAACTTTTCGGCCTCCAACTAATGTACCTACAGATACTTGGCTTAACACCATGGGAAGAAAGAGGCCAAATGAAGAGAGATGGCAGGCGTTCGATGTGCCAAGAGGTTCCTCTTTAGACTACAGAAAGGAGTACCATGCTTCTACGTCAAATAAAATGGCTAATATATCAAGCAATTACAAAGGAAAAAATCCTATGTCTCATTCACAATGGAGAAGATTCCAAAGACGGCGAAAAGCCGAAAAAGAGGCAGTTGGACCTCACCCAGAGGTTAGCACCAATGTGCAAAGGAAACAAAGGAAGCCTCTAGAGAGGAATTCTATGCCATGGACGGAAGAATGTGGGTCGAATGATAAGGACAAATCCGATTCCGATGACACTTTAGACATCATGGTGAATGTCATATCAGTGTTACCTAAAGAATACAATCGTCAGGTCGAGGTTGAGGAAACTGACTTAATGGTTGAGCAAGAAATGGCTAGACACAGGCCAGTATGTTACTATGTAATAAACAATGGCTGCGTAGAGGAACAAAACGCCTTCTTCGAGCCACCAACAGAGGCAATGAAGAATCATCTAAAACCCTTGTTCATCAGAGCAAAGATAGGGGAAATAACTAAAAATAAAATTATGGTCGATTGTGGGGCGACCATCAATATCATCCTACAATTCATGCTGGAAAATATGGGAAAGGGAGATGCTGACATCAAGCCCCATAACATGGTCTTGTCCAATTATGAAGGAGGCATTCTGTGATACGGTGGGAAGAACTGACTGTTTTTGGAATGCTGGTTCGCGTTTTGAGTTTTGTATTCGCAAAATGTCGCGATAAGCAAGAGTCGCCACCGACTTTTATTTTATCCAACAAGGAAAGGAAAAAAGCACAGAAAAATTCCTTTTTCGAGATATTTCTGAGTACGGGGGGTAGATTATAGAAAGGGAAGGTATTAGCACCCTTTCTATCCGTAGTTATCTACGGGCTCTTAGGTACTTGCTCATCATTTTCAAAATTGTTTTCTTTGTGCTTGTGGGTTTTGAAAAGTTTTTGTTTTAACTTTGATTTAACTCTTGCTTCTGTCTTCAAGAGTGTAATGAAGTGTTTTTGAAAACTTGTTTGTAAAAGAGTGTAAGTGTGAAAAAAGTTTTGTTTTGGATGAGCAAGTATCTAAGAACTAATCTACCTACTCGAAAAAGGAATCGTTCTAGGTTTGTTTCCTTTAGACAATGCTATCCCACTATTAATGAGTAGGTAGCACCGCCGTTGGAGTTTGAGGGTCAACTCGAAAGAGGGACATACAATCACCAAAGCAATGTTAGGACGCCTTAGTGGTAACCCTAATGTCTTAGATCATTTATTTAAGGTAACAATATCCGAGGCAACTATGATCTTTTAGACAAGAGGGCGACCTCTAAAACAACCTATACTTAATGACCGTGTACGAAGGCAACCAAGTGGGAGTGTACCCTAGGAGTGCGCATGTGCGAATGTGTTGACTTCAGTTATTTTTATCTTTGCACATGTTTAGGGTGATCTAACTGTTTTAAAATTAGACATTCATTCTTGTCATGAAAACCCTATTATCAAACATCTAGCAGTTGGATATTTGCAGAAATTAAAAGGGCGAAATTTAAACTAAACTATTACAAGGTGTCGGGTATTTACATCGCCAAAGACAAACCCTTTAAAATTTAAAAGCGGAAGAAATAAATAAATGTCCTAATTAAAATCATTACAAACCGGGAGCAGATACAATAATTTGATAAAATAATAATAAAGCGCGCGATGCGAAATTAAATCGAATGCGAAATTAGGGTTTTGACCCTCTTAATTAAAAGAAAATGTTTTTGTTGTTTTTATTTTTTAAGAAAAGAAATTAAATCCTAAAGTTAAATGCTAAATTAATTAATTATTAAATTAATAAATGAAAAATAATTAAGTGACATATTTTTGGAGTTTTGTTAATTTATGAAAGAAAT
This sequence comes from Vicia faba, assembly GCA_948472305.1. Lineage (NCBI taxonomy): Eukaryota > Viridiplantae > Streptophyta > Magnoliopsida > Fabales > Fabaceae > Vicia > Vicia faba. The sequence continues at coordinate 58,653 of CATIWC010001214.1, forward strand.
TAAATAATTAAATTAGGGTTAAAACCTATTGATTCTAATTAATTTTAAACATTTACAAAATAAATGAAAGTTATCTAAAATTAATAACCTAATTAATTTAATTAATATTTATTAGTGAAAAATAAAATTCTAAAATTTAATTGGACATAAAATATTTTTTGTGATTTTTTTGATAAAAAAGGAAATTGTTTATTGGTTAGTAATTAAATAAAATAAAATAAAATAATTAAATGAAATAAACAAAATATAAAAAAGAGTGAGATGGGCCTGAATAGAGGGGTGTAGAAAGTAACTTTCTGGGCCCAATGAGGTGAGGTCCGTTTGACTTTTGCCATCCAGTGTAGCATGTTTGACTTGGTCCATGGTGTGCTTGCAATGGTGGCCACCAGATCTGGCCATCTGGCGCTTTGATAAGGAAGGAATATGGTGGACGTCTGGCTTATGCATGCACTGAATCACCTGAAATAATTAAGAAAAATAACAAATGCTGGAGGCAGGGATCAAACCCCTGACCTCCAGCCTCCCACGCCTTGAACGCACACCTGGTAACCACTACGCCACTTGTCTTTATTTGTTAATATAATACAAACTAATCATAATATAAGAAAATGAATTTTAGTGGAAGACAAAAGCAAAACGCGCGCTAACGTTTAAATAGGCCAATGGAATTTGGCCACGTCTTCATCCCTGTATTTGTACCGTGGCTAAAAGTTCAAAGGGCTATACCCACGGACAGATGTCCGGCACTATAACCTTGTTCATTCTCAAAATCTCCCACAAGCCATGGAAATGATATCTAAGGCCATGGTTGAGGTTGTCTCCTTCTGATCACAACCATACCCATTACTGGGACCAATTATTCCTGAAATAAAAAACCCTAAAAAACTCCAAAAAAACCTAACAATGGTGATTCACGGTATAGGTCATATAAATGAAATTGAATAATGCCAAAAGCTTGCGAACATCATGGTGATCAAGATTATGCCATTATTTTACGCTATTGATGCAAGAATGAAGCTTTTCGAATTCAAGAAAAGAGTGATACCGTTGCGGACTTAAAGTGCGTGGGAGGGCTTGAAAACGCCTGCTTTGGATTGCTTTCGCTTGTGGGGACTGCCAGGAGACGATTGGGACAGATATAAGGCCTTGAGGATGCTTCTAAGTGGGACTTTGATCTCACACTTTTCTTTGATTTTTTTGAATCTGATTCTGCTCCTCACGCCTACTTCCAACCTCTTTCTAGGTCTGGCCGCACTCCTTATGTAACAAATAACGAATCCAAGTCCATAATTGATCCAAATCTCCCTCCTTTAATCCCTTTTTGATTTGATTTGATTTTCTTCTTTAAAGCTTTCCAAAATTGGTCTAAATCCAATCTCTTTGTACACATATGGCTTGATGCGAATTTGGAATGATGCTAGCTGTTCAATGAAGCCTGAAACAACACAAAATCCTTGGTTATTAATGTTTTGGATTTTTATTTGATTTATTTTGATTTAAATCAAATAAATTCAAATCAAAATCAAAATAATTAATAAAAATATGATATGGACAAGTGGCAAAGGCTATAGAATGTGGGCTATGATGCCAACACAAAACAACTGAAAAAGAATAGGCCCATTTGGCAAAATTTGAAGTTTTGGGGATAGTTAACTTTTTGCAATTTTGCAAAAAAGGTCAACTTCAACAATGCATAACTTCATCAATTTTGACTATTTGGAGGTGTTCTTGGACTTTTTAGAAAGCTTGAGATGTCCTCTAAGCAAATCTTCTGTTCTCATATCAATTTGATATTCCATGATCAAGTATGAAGCTTTGACAAAAAATGTGTTTTTGTTGACTTTTCAAAATGACCTATAATGTCCAAATTCATAACTTCTTGTGAGTGAATATTTTGATCTTGGGAGCTGAACATGGATTGTAGGAAATTGCATCCTCTTAAAAATGAGATTTGGATGGTTCATTTCTCATAAAGTATGATAAAGTTATGCTTGGTCAAAGTTGAGTTGAGTTTTCCTGCAAAACCCTAATTTAGCAACTTTTGAATCTTGATGAATTCTGAGCAATCCTTGATGAATCATGATCAACCCTTGATAAAATGATGAAATATACTTCAAAATGAGGATGTTGACCAACAATCTTGAAGTTTGACTGTATGTAGGTCATAGTTGACTTTTGCCCTAACATTATCGATTTTTGAACCTTTGAGCAATTGACTGAGCAAACTTCCTCTGCAAGGCTTGAAACTTGACATGGATGATCTTGAGAACATATTAGGACATTTGTGAGAACTTGGGGTCACTTGGAATCAAGGATCTTTATGCAACATGAAACCCTAATTTGGGGGAGACTGTCTTAGGAGAGAGCTTGTCTGGCCAATCCTTGAGCAACTTTGAGCAACTTGGAGATCTTTCTTGAAATGATTTTGAGAAATATGGGAGGGCAAATTTTGGGGTACAACAGCTGCCCCTGTTCAGTCTTCTTAAACCTGAGGATGCAGATTGGCTTTTGCGCCTTTCCTAATCCAAAGGTGGAAGTGGATTGAACACTAGAGTGCCCAGAAAATTACACTCGCACAAAGTGGTAATTGTCTTGTGATGCCGGGAATGGGCTTATAGATGCCATTTGGAAAAGCTTCGATCGCATAAGATATTCCTTAGAGAGAACTTGTATATCCATTTTCGGGGACGATTCCGCTGGGGAAGCCTGATCTTTGTTGAGGGAAGTAGAATTTTAGGAACTTTGGTCGTCCGTTATTCTGCTGGTGAGTCGTCTCTGTTGATATTTAGGATCTTCGATCGTCCGTACTCAACTGAGGGAACATCTTTTGCTGAGATTTATGAGCTCATCCGTAATTCAATTAAGAAAACATCTTTGATGAGATTTAGGAGCTAGTCCGTAATTCAACTGGCTTTGTCGAGATTTAGGAGCTTGTCCGTAATTCAACTGATTTTGTCGAGATTTAGGAGCTTGTCCATAATTCAACTGATTTTGTCGAGATTTAGGAGCTTGTCCGTAATTCAACTGGCTTTGTCGAGATTTAGGAGCTTGTCCATAATTCAACTAAGCAACCATCTATTGAGATTTAGGAGCTCGTCTGTAATTCAACTGAGGAAACATTTTTGCTGAGATTTAGGAACTCGTCCGTAATTCAACTGAGGAAACATCTCTGCTGAGATTTAGGAACTCGTCCGTAATTCAACTGAGGAAACATCTCTGCTGAGATTTAGGAACTCGTCCGTAATTCAACTGAGGAAACATCTTTGCTGAGATTTAGGAACTCGTCCATAATTCAACTGAGGAAACATCTCTGTTGAGATTTAGGAACTCGTCCGTAATTCAACCGAGGAAACATCTCTGCGGAGATTTAGGAGCTCGTCCGTAATTCAACTGAGGAAACATATCTGCTGAGATTTAGGAACTCATCCATAATTCAACTGAGGAAACATTTTTACTGAGATTTAGGAACTCGTCCATAATTCAACTGAGGAAACATCTCTGCTGAGGTTTAGGAACTCGTCTATAATTTAACTAAGGAAACATCTCTGCTGAGATTTAGGAACTCGTCCATAATTCAACTGAGGAAACATTTTTACTGAGATTTAGGAACTCGTCCGTAATTCAACTAAGGAAACATCTCTGCTGAGATTTAGGAACTCGTCCGTAGTTCAACTAAGGAAACATCTCTGCTGAGATTTAGGAACTCGTCCGTAATTCAACTGAGGAAACATCTTTGTCGAGATTTAGGAACTTGTCTGTAATTCGACAGAGAAGATATCCCTGCTGAGATTTAGGAACTCGTCCATAATTCAAATTGAGAAACAACTTCGTTGAGATTTAGGAGCTCGTCCGTAATTCAACGGAGGTAAAAGCTTCGTAGCTTGAACTTTGTGAGAATTTAACCGTATCCTTCCTGAAAGATAAAGGTTAGTTGTATGTAATGCATGATATGTATCAAGCAATGATGTTCTCAAAATTAATGAGATTGTGTCGTATGATACGTATGCATGTCATGATGTATGAAAATGTGATATTTTTAGCTGGGGAAAATAAATCCTGAATTGTTGTTGGAGAAAAGAATTGGATTCTTTGTTTCCGCTGGAGATAGTTGATGAAGATGTTTGTGAGAATAAACCTGCAGGAGAGAATAACTTCTATGGGGGGAATAAACTGATGAGAGAATGACTCTGTGGGGAAGAGATGTTATGCCAGAGGATTCCGTTGATAAATTCAGCTAGGGATGAATTACCGTTGCTGGTGATAATGAACCTTGTTGGGGATTGAATTCCTGTTTGGGGAAAGGAAAGAACTTCGCTGGGGATGACTTTCCAATAGCGACCTCACTAGGGATAGCCCTTTTAGACTTTACTGGGGATAAGCTTCCAGAGTCTATTAGGGACAATTCTTCAAACTCCATTGGGGATATTTTTATACTCCGCTGGTGATATAAGACTTTTCAGTGCTGATGATAGATAAACTCTGCTTGGGGAGAGTATTACCGATTCATTCACAGTTGTGAGTCTCAGTTGGGGAGAGCTAACACCACATCTTTCTCTTACTCTGCGGGGAATGAATATACTTTCCATTTTTTCCTCCAGCTAGGTTTATCCCTATACCTGGTGGACAGAGCGACTGCATGGTTTGGACATTTTTCGTTTGCCCCTGTTTCTGATATTACAAGTAATCGTCTTTTGTTTCGCATGTAAATATTCATGAGCAGCAATTAATGTCTGTGATACGGTGGGAGAACTGACTTGAGGTTTTGCGTTTGTTTTTGCAAATGTTTCGGTTGAGCAAGAGTCGCCACCGACTTTTTATTTTATCCTAAGGAAAGGTTAAAAAGCACAGCAAAAACCTTTGAGATGTTTTCTTGGGTTCGAGGAGTAGATTATAGAAAGGGAAGGTATTAGCACCCTTTCTATCCATGGTTATCCATGGGCTCTTAGTTACTTGCTTAGATCACTTGCCTTGCATTTTCAATTGTTTGAAATGGTGCTTTGTGTGTGGGTTTGAAAATGTTTTGAAAAGAGGCCATTTGTTATGGCAACCTTTGTAATGATCCATGTTTGAATGTATACAAAGGTGTTCTTATCTTTTGAAAAGTTTTCAATGTTTTGAAAGTTGTTTTGAAAGTGTGTTGTGATGTGTGTTTTGAAATATGGCAAGGATTGTTTTGCAAAATTTGGTCAAGTAACCAAGAGCTATCTACCCTAAATTTCTCAAAGATCCTTCCTATGTTTTAACCCTTTTAACAATTTTGTTCCACCATTGTATTTGGTGGACAATCTTGTGTTAGGATGTTAACGGGACGGGCGCGGGTCATCGTTTAGACCATGATTGCAATAGTGCCAAGTGTCTTTGGCAATTTTTCCTTTGAGGGACTTGATCATTTTTAGGCAACTTTCGAAAGCGTCATCGAGGGACTATGATCATTTGATATTGTTTTGTTTTGCCAAAAACACTCAACATGCAACATGGCCCATTATTGAAGGCAACAAGTGGAGTAACCCTAGGGGAGCAAGTGTGATTAGTGTTGTCCATTTTCATGCTTTTTGTCTTTGAATTAGGTCAAGCTATTTGTTATTTTTGATTTGCATACAAAACCTAAGTCTATCATGGCATTTTTAGAAAGCTTTTAAATGCAAAAAATAAAATCCTAAATTATTACAACACAATTATGGGATGGGGGGTACAAATGTTCAAATGGGGATATTTAGCAAGAAATTAAAATCTAAGCTATTACATCCAAATTGAATATACAAAGATTAATTGTACAATAATTAAGTAAATAAATATGCAAAAATGTATTTATGCACAAAAACGGTTTTTATACATATGGGAAAGTATTTTTTTTATGTGACAAATAAAAAAATAAAAAGGTTAATTTTTTGGGTTTTTTCATGGTTTAGGGCAAAAACCCTAATTTGCTAAATAAAAAAGTATTTATTATTTATTATATACAATATTTATTAATTATATACAAAAAATAAATAAAAAGGAAGTATATTGTAAAAAAGTGATTTTTGAAGTCAAATATTAATAAAAATAAAAATGTATTATTTTTTGTATTTCCATCCTAAATATTCTAAATATATAAGTATTTGTATTATTTACTAAATATATTAAATATGTACAAAAAATAAAAATATTTATTATTTACAAAAAAAAAGTATATTTTTTTAGGATATGTTTTCAAAAGATAAAATAAAATAAAATCAGAAAATAAAATGTATTTATATTATTTTTAGTATTTTAAATAAGAGTATATATATATATATATATATATATATATATATATATATATATATATATATATATATATATATATATATATATATATATATATATATATATATATATATATATATATATATATATATATATATATATATATATATATATATATATATATATATATATATATATATATATATATATATATATATATATATATATATATATATATATATATATATATATATATATATATATATATATATATATATATATATATATATATATATATATATATTTATTTACATATGGAACTAAATGAAACAAATAAATACCAAATAAAATGCAAAAAATGTGGGAAAAAATATTTTTAGTATTTTTTTATGTTTGAATAAAAATATAAAATCAGAATTAAAAAGAAAAAAAATCAAAAATAACAAATATATCACATAATGGGCCAGGGGGTGCAAATTGAAAAAAAGGGTGCAAAAAGTAGGACTGACTCAGGCCCAGCCCAAGCCAGTCATCTTCAACCTCCAGACTTGTTTGAACAGACAAAAACGCACGCTTCCTAACTCCTGATTCCTGTTCAGCTTGATTCGTGTACAACAATGGGGGTACTTTCAATGCAATGTGAGGACTTGTACAACTTGCTTGAAGTTCAGGGATGCTTCTCCAACCTCTAGCTTGCTTTGAAACTAATTGAAACGAGCTATGTAACTCAACCTGCACAACTGAAAAAATGAAAATGGTGAACTTGGTTAGAGGTGTTACAGTCTGTAGCTAGGGCTTGGGAAAGCTTGTATGGATGTTATGGAGTGTGTATGAACAAGCTTTGGCCAAAACGCACGAGCAAACTGAGTTGTGCAACTCAATCTGCAGGGATGCCCTGTTTTGTGCAGCAAAATGGTGTTTTGATGATTGGGGAGGTATTGAAGGTGGTTAGGTCGTGCCTTAGGTCAGTTATGAAGTATGCAATGTGTGGAGAAAGTTTGCTTTAGCTGGTTCTTGTAGGAATGAGAGATGGGATCAGTTTTGCAAAGTTTTTTCTTATCTAAGCTAAAGTGGTCAAGTTGGGTTATAGGCCAAGGCAGGTCCCTCAAGCATGCTGCATAATCTCTCCTTGATCAGTGGGATTAGTCCATAATCTTGTGCCTAGAAGATATGCTTTGTACTTCTTAGATTTGTGTTTGACATAAAGTTGATCTTTACAAGAATAGATAAGTTACTTTTTCCAAATATGGCTTGATTTTGTGTGTATTGTCCAAATGCATAAAATAACACTCTAACACAAAGTATATGCATTTAATTATTGAGTGTAAGAAGGATTAGAGGCCTGTAATCTAGCTTGCACAAGCTGATTTCAAAAATGCCCAAGTTATGAACATGTTCATGGCTTATGAACAAAGTGACTTTTGCCCATCTTCACAAATTCGATTCTCCCTAACCACAAGGGTGTTTGAGAAGTTCTTGGACAATTTGGAAAGATTGGAATGTGTACTATAATCCATCTTTGTAATGCAAATTGAAATTCCAAGTGGAAGCATGTGAAAAGTGGTCATGAAGTTAGGCAAAAATCCTGCCTTAAAATAGGTCAAAAAATTTCTAAGTTAGAAATGTTTTGCACCCCTATTCCAAAAATCATAACTTGAGCTACAAGCTTCTTTTGAGGAAACTTTGTGAATAAAAGTTTTAGATTTTGCAATGGACTATAACTTTCATGTTTTGAGTTTTGTTTGAATCCAAATGTATCTTGATGAAAAAATGGGACAAAGTTAGGAAAAAATTAGGAAATTCCATAACTTAGAAAATTTTCTAAGTTATGAAATTTCTTCATTTCAAACCCTAATTTGTAATTTTTGGTTTCTTGATGATCAAGTTTCATAGTTTGACATGTCTTGATGAAAAATGAATCTTGGCACTTGATTTTGACCAAAAAGTCAAAGTTTGACTTTTCAGTATACATTCAAATTTTGATCAGTTGACTGGAAAATTCATCTGTCAATCTTGTGCATTTGGGATCTTTTGAACTTGTTGAACATGTCAAGACAATGCCATTGAGTCCTTGAGTCCATATGTGAGCTTGGTTTGCCATTGGCTAGGTCAAACAGTCAAAAATTGCCTTTGTGCAGTCAAAACCCTAAAAATGACCATTTTGCCCTTTTGGTGATCTGATCAAATTTCTTGTGGAATTGTGATCCAAACTTGATCAAATGGTCCATATGAGTTCATAATGTTGATGTGGGTCAAAAATCATGAGGTTTGACTGTCAATTGACCACAGTTGACTTTTCCCCCAATACAGCTAATTTCTAGGTCAACTGTCCAATTGACTGGGCAAAGATTGGAATCAAGGCTTGAAACTTGGTATGGATAAACTTGTAAGTCCAACATGAAGCATGAAAGTAACTTTGGGCATTCTAGGTCAAAAAATCTTTGTGCAAACTCAAACCCTAATTTGGGTCAACAGTGCAAGGAGGAGTCTTGAGCAGAGTAAAACCCTAACTTGATCTTGAGCTCCAAGGGTCTTGTGGTGAGAAAATATTGATGAAACGGGGGGCAAATTTTGGGGTACAACAGTTGCCCCTGTTTAATCTTCTTAGACCTGAGGATGTAGATTGGCTTGCGTGCCTTTCGTGATCCAAAGGTGGAAGATGATTGAACACTAAAGTACCCAGAAATTTGCACTCGCATAGTGGAGTATCAGCAATGTGATGTAGGGAATGGGCTTATAGATGCCATTTGGAGAGATGGTGGATAGGAGGATGGGCTTATAGATGCCATCTGGAGAGGTGACAGAACCTTGTCGGGAATGGGCTTATAGATGCCATTTGGAAGTGTTGATCGCATAAGAGATTCCTTAGCGAGAACTTGCGTATTTGAGAAAGAAAGATGGTTTCCTGGCTTGCTACAGGTGTTGATCTTCAAACTCTTCATGAAGATATGCCCTGGCTAGGTACAGGTATCGAATCTACAATCAATTGCTCACAGATATGCCCTGGCTAGATACAGGAATCGAATCCGGAACTTCAAAAGGTTGCTTACAGACGTGCTCTGGCTGGATACAGGTATCGAATCTACAATCAATCGCTCACAGATATGCCCTGGATAGATACAAGAATCGAATCCGGAACTTCAAAAGGTTGCTTACAGACATGCCCTGGCTGGATACAGGTATCGAATCTACAATCAATCGCTTACAGATATGCCCTGGCTAGATACAGGAATCGAATCTGGAATTAGTCGTCTACAGATATGCCCTGGCTGGATACAGGTGTCGAATATGGAAATTGGTCGTCTACAGATATGCCCTGGCTGGATACAGGAATCGAATCTGGAAATTGGTCGTCTACAGATATGCCCTGGCTGGATACAGGTATCGAATCTCTAAACTCTTCGTGCAGATATGCCCTGGCTAGATACAGGAATCGAATCCGGAACTTCAAATCACTCACAGATATGCCCTGGCTAGATACAGGTATCGAATCTGGAATTGCGATAGTTGATAGTAATCATCTTTGGATTGACCTTTTCCTGAAAAGGCAAAACATCAGTTGTATGCAATGTCATGATGTATGAGATGCATGATGTCATGATGTTCTCAAAAATAAATGAGATTGTGTGATATGATGCGTATATGCATGCGTCATGGTGTATGATAATGTGAAATGTCTATGAATGTATTTTCGTCTAGGAAAATAAATCCTTGACGAGTGCCGGGAGTTTGTGGAATCCTGGGCTGATGTTGAAGAGTGGAGTTCTTCGTTTCCGCTGGGGATGATGGTTGCAAGAATAAACCGGTAGGAGAAGATGACTCCGTTGGGGAATAAACTTGTTGGAGAGATTACTCTGCGGGGAATTACTCTGTGGGAAGAGATACTTCGCTGAGTTTTTGATGAGAGCTCCGCTGGGGATTCCACTGATAAGCTATGTTGGGGAATTTGATGAACTCCGTTGGGGATAGGAAGAACTTCGTCGAGGACGATCTTTCCATGGTAATTAGCTGAGGATAACCCAGTTATACCCTGGTGGGGAAATAACCTTTGAATAAAGTCGGGGAGAGACGCCCGTACTCTGCAGGGGATAAGCTTCTAGAATCTACTGGGGATAAGCTTCAGAATCTACTGGGGGAGGATGATTCAACTTTCCTGGGGAAACTTTTCAGACTGTACTGGGGAAGTGGCTCCACTGGGGCGTCTGGTATTCCGCCGGGGAACAACCTTATATTAAGACTGCCGGGGATGCTTGTTGAGGAATGTCTGTATACTCCGCTGGGAAATGTTGAGATCTCCTGTGGATACCTAACTTCCTTAAGGCTGACAGTAGACTAACTCTGCTTGGGGAGAGTATCGCTAACTTGCTAGGGGAACAATGTGCCTTTTCGGGGCTGACGGGAGACCAGCTCTGCCTGGGGAGAGTATTGCTGAATCTCGTCTTATTCTGTGGGGAGTTGAGGTAACTTGGTTACACTCTTCAGCCGAACTTACCTTGGTACCTCGGTGGACAGAGCAACTAGATCGCTTAGACAATTCTTTATTGCCCCTGTTTCTGATGTCATCTGTAATTAGTCCTTTGTTTCGCATGCAAATATTCATGATTAGCAATTAATGTCAAATGCATATATCAAAAATGAACATTGGACGTTCTTCGCAAAACAAAACAGAAAAAGGAAAAACGATGGGTAATTTGTCTAAAAAAATGAACTTGTATTGACTTTGAAATTTGCCTGTAAATAGGCGCTTTGTGTACAGGAGGCTGACGTCCTGGTAAGAGAACGCCGCCGAGCAAAATAGAGTTTATACAATTTTGTGAAAAGGTAACAAAACAGCTATGTGAAAAATAATCCCACCGGGTTCCAATTCTGCTATCGCCTTTATGTCTTTAAGCGTCTCATCACTCTGCTGCTTAGTTGAAGATCAAGCTGATTGATTGGAGTCATCTGAGCCTGATAGTTGATACCGAGTTCTGGATGCAGGGTGATCCAATGAGACATAGTATTACGCTTTAATCCCTAACTTTTGCCTGGACCGCCCTTTCGGGTTTTCAGTCCACCGGGATACCCATTTTTGCCCAAGCCGCCTTTTCAGGTTTTCGACTTGCCGGGTGTACAGATTTTTTCATTTCATCCCTTATTTTTTCCCGAACCCTTTTGGTTCGCCGGGAAGCCCTTATTTTTTCCTAGGTGTGTCAACCTAGCGGGTCTTTAGTTCATGCGTAGTATCTTTTTACTATGTCTGCATTGGCAGGGTGAGGAAGGTCGTCACCATCCATGGTGGTTAGAATCATAGCTCCTCCTGAGAATATATTCTTGACCACAAATGTCCCTTCGTACGTAGGGGTACATTTGCCCCTGGGATCACCTTGAGGTAGAATGATGTGCTTGATTACCAGGTCCTCAACTTGATACTCTTGTCGTCTGACCTTCTTGTTAAATGCCCTGATCATCCGTTTTTGGTACGTCTGACCATGACAAATAGCAGTGAGTCTCTTTTCATCAATCAGGTTTAATTGATCAAGCCGAGTCTGGATCCAGTCATCTTCGCTCAAATCTGCATCTTTCATTATCCGGAGAGAGGGTATCTGGACTTCAATAGGCAAGACTGCCTCCATACCATAGACCAAGGAAAATGGAGTTGCCCCTGTTGACGTCCGTACTGAGGTACGGTACCCATGAAGAGCAAACGGAAACATCTCGTGCCAATCTTTGTAGGTCACTGTCATCTTCTGCACAATCTTCTTAATATTCTTATTTGCCGCTTCGACAGCCCCATTCATCTTCGGCCGGTAGGGAGAGGAGTTGTGGTAATGTATCTTGAATTGCTCGCAGAGCTCAGTGATCATCTTGTTGTTAAGATTGGTACCATTATCCGTAATGATCCTCTCAGGTACACCGTATCGACAGATCAGGTTGTGCCGAATGAATCGTGCCACGACATTCTTGGTTACCGTAGCATAGGAGGCTGCTTCGACCCACTTTGTGAAGTAATCAATCGCTACTAAGGTGAAGCGGTGCCCGTTGGATGTCGTAGGTCTGATTTCGCCGATCATATCAATGCCCCACATTGCAAAAGGCCAAGGTGATGTCAAGATGTTCAGAGGAACCGGAGGAATGTGCACCTTATCAGCATAGATCTGGCATTTATGACACGTTCGAGAATGTTGATAACAGTCGGCTTCCATTGGGGACCAGAAATATCCTGCCCGAAGGATTTTCTTTGCCATGGTATGTCCACTGGAATGGGTTCCGAATGTACCTTCATGTAGTTCTGCCATTATCCTTTCTGCTTCAGTCTTATCCACACAACGCAGTAAGGTTGAATCATGGTTTCGCTTATAGAGAATGCCATTGCTGAGGAAGAACTTTGCCGCAAACCTTCTCAGGAACTTCTTGTCATTAACAGATGCGCCTTCGGGGTATTCTTGAGCTTCAAGGTACCTTTTCACTTCATGATACCAGGGTTTTTCTGTTACCTCTTCGGTCTCGAGATCGCAGCAATGTGCAGGTTCATCCAATTTCCAGATAATGATCCGGGGAGCCTCGTTATCCCATTTGACTTTCAACATGGAAGACATCGTAGCTAACGCGTCCGCCAACTGATTCTCCTCTCTTGGGAAGTGTTCAAAGGTTATCTCTTCGAAGTGGGGAAGCAACGTCAACACATACTCTTTGTAAGGAATAAGATTTGGGTGTTTCGTATCCCACTCGCCTTTGATCTGATTGATCACGAGAGCGGAATCTCCAAAGACACTCAGAAACTTGATCCTTAAGTCAATTGCAGATTGAAGACCCATGATACATGCCTCATACTCAACCATGTTGTTGGTACAGTTGAAACATAGCCGGGCGGTGAGTGGAGTATGAGTGCCTTTAGGGGATATGATCACAGCGCCGATACCATTACCCAAAGCGTTCGAGGCTCCATCAAAGTGCATAGACCATCGGGATCCTTCCTCAGGTCCTTCATCCGGTCCAGGTACTTCACAATCAGTCACTACCATGATATCCTCGTCTGGAAATTCAAAGTTCATCGACTGGTAATCGTCCACTGCCTGATGTGCCAAATGGTATGCCAACACACTTCCCTTGATTGATTTTTGAGTCGTGTACTGGATGTCGTATTCCGTCAAGATCATTTGCCATCTTGCTATTCTTCCAGACAGAGCAGGCTTTTCGAATATGTACTTGATTGGATCCATTTTTGAAATCAACAGAGTAGTGTGAGTTAACATATACTGTCTCAGCCGGCGAGCAGCCCATACCAAAGCGCAACAAGTTTTCTCGAGCAGTGAGTATCGGGTCTAACAGTCGGTAAACTTTTTGCTAAGGTAATAAATGGCGTGTTCTTTTCGGCCAGACTCGTCATGCTGCCCCAGCACACACCCCATTGAGTTGTCAAGTACTGTCAAATATAGTATTAGAGGTCTCCCTTCAACTGGTGGCATAAGAATGGGTGGTTCTTGGAGATACTCTTTGATTCTTTCGAAAGCGGCCTAACATTCATCATTCCAACGTACTACTTGATCTTTCTTCAACAGCTTGAAGATTGGTTCACAGGTAGCGGTTAGATGCGAGATGAATCGGGAAATGTAGTTCAATCGTCCTAGAAATCCTCTGACTTCTTTCTCTGTCTTGGGAGTTGGCATCTCTTGTATGGCTTTCACTTTGGCAGGGTCCACTTGAATACCTTTGTCGCTTACGACGAAGCCTAGCAATTTTCCAGATCTCACCCCAAAGGTGCACTTGTTTGGATTCAACCTCAGCTTGTACAACTTCAGACGGTCAAACAGCTTTCGTAGATGGTCAAGGTGTTCCTCCTCAGTTTGGGACCTTGCAATCATATCGTCGACGTATACTTCTATTTCGTGATGGATCATGTCATGAAATAAAGCAACCATGGCACGTTGGTAGGTTGCCCCAGCATTTTTCAACCCAAAAGGCATGACCTTGTAGCAAAAGGTGTCCCACTGAGTAACAAAAGTGCTCTTCTCCATGTCTTCAGGAGCCATCTTGATCTGATTATAACCGGAGAAGCCGTCCATGAAGGAGAATACTTTATGCTGAGCAGTGTTGTCAACCAGAACATTGATATGAGGCAGAGGGAAATCATCCTTAGGGCTCGCCCTGTTCAAATCCCTGTAATCAACACACATTCGGACCTTACCATCCTTTTTCGGCACTGGAACCACATTGGCAATCCACTGAGGGTAAGAAGTCACTGCTAGAAACCTGGCATCAAATTGTTTCATAACCTCGGCTTTGATTTTCTCGGACATTTCTGGACGTATACGGTGGACCTTCTGTTTTACCGGAGGGCATTCTTCCTTGGTAGGCAGGTGATGAACCACAATGTCGGTATCCAACCCAGGCATGTCTTCGTAAGACCAGGAAAATATTTCCACATAGTCATGCAGCATCTGAATCAACCGTTGTTTCACACTGAGCTTTAGATTGGCACCAATCTTGACTTCCTTTCTGTCTGTCTCAGTACCCAGATTTACCGTTTCCACTGGCTCTTCATGTGGCTGAATGGCCCTCTCTTCCTGGAGTAGTAGTCTTGCAAGTTCACTAGGCACTTCGCAATCATCTTCACCTTCGTCTTCGTCTAAGTTGATCGGATTTTCGAAGTCATAACTGGCGGGTAGCAGAGTCGTTACCAGTGAGATCCAGAATGGATTGAAACTTGTATAAGTGAGTGTGTGTAAATATAGTTGTTTTGCAATATATAATAAAGAAAAGGAGCGCAAGATTTTGAAATGCAACAAACGTCCAATGTTTTTATTGATGATATATGAAAATGACACACAAAAGCCCTCACAAATGAAGCCACGGTGCCCCGGGTGAGACACCGAGCCATACAAGTTTCAAAATATTGTCTGTTACAAATTCAAAACAAAAGAGTTCATTACTGAGTGACAAAAGTAATAGGTGTGAAGTCTTTGGCAGTCCAGTTGCTTGGTCCACCATCGGTTGTTGGGTAAATCCAACTGTCGAATTCAGATTCCTCCATGTCGTCTTCAATAGCATTTATTCTCGGGTTGGTGATGAACACATGAGGTCTTCCAATCCTTGCCTTACGAACAACCCTCTGAGCTTCTACGGTGAAACCCAAACCAAACTTGTCAGTCTTTGGAGTGAAATCAGGAAGTCGGCCCCAGTTTGCGCACTCACCCTTCTCAATAACAGCCCGGGCATCCTTTACAGAAGTCATCTTCAAAGGAGGGTCTTCAATCACAGTTTCAGCTGATGCTAGTGTCTGAGGCACCTCCTCAAAGTGTTGAAAGGGGGTCTCAATGAACTCCCCATCCATCTCTATGTACCGGAATGAGTTGATGTGGCTGACCATATACTCTTCCTCCCCCTGAATTGTCACAATCTTCCCTCTGACCGGGTACTTAAGCTTCTGATGTAGTGTGGAGGTCACAGCTCCAGCCTTGTGGATCCATGGACGACCCAGCAAACAAGAATAGGATGGTCGGATATCCATCACATAGAAAGTTGAATCAAAGACCTGCGAACCAACCCTGATTGGAATGTCAACTTCACCATGTACCATCCTCTTGGACCCATCAAAGGCCCGAACAACAATGTTACTAGGCTTGAGCTCCAAACCCTCACAATCCAACCTGTCTAGGGCCTTCTTGGGTAATACGTTCAATGAAGAACCGGTGTCTACCAACACATGGGCAAGAGTAGTGCCCCTGCATTCAATGGAGACATGCAGGGCGTCGTTATGGTTCTTTCCCTTGGCAGTCAGATCGGCGTCAGAGAAGCCCAAACCATTATCGGCAGTCAAGTTGGCCACACAATCGGTAAATTGATCAGCAGACGTTTCTTGTGGCACATGGGCCGTCTTCAGGAAGGAAATCAGGGCCTTGGCATGGGCCTCTGAACACAACAACAGTGATAGCATAGAAATTTTTGATGGGGTGTGCCCCAGCTGCTCAACTACATTGAAATCACTCTTCTTGATAATCTTGAGAATCTCTTCCATCTCTTGCTGGGAAGCTTCAACATTGGTTGTCTTTGGTGCCTCCGTCAGGGCAGGCAAGTCAGTAGCAATCCCTTTGCCCCGAGCATCAGATGACTCGGCAGCAGGGGTAGAAACAGGAACTTGATCAGGAAGGGGAGACGACACACTTGCAGGTGTGATGACAAGAGGTCTCTGAATAGCCGGTGGCGCAATATCTGATGAGAACAGCCTGCCACTGCAAGTAACTTTGGCAGGCCCGGTGATGTTACTAACGCCGGTACTAGCATCAAACTTTTGCTTTACTCCAAGAACATAAACATCTGCCCCATAGTGCCATGGGACAGCTTTGTCGGATGTATAGGGGAGAGTCCCCGGAACAGTGATGATGATAGGAGCAATCTTCTGAGTGGACACGATTTTGACAGGCTTCTTCGAAGGAGCCTTGGGAGGTTTGTTGAAAATAGTGACAATAGAAATTTCTTCAGTAGGGATAGCAGGAACGGCAATCTTCTCGAACAAGATCTCTTTGCTATCCATCAGGTTTTGGACGCCTGACTTCAGCAAAGGACAACCAGCAGGTGAAACAGCGCATAGATGGCAACCTTTACTACATCCCGGAAATAAACTGGCTAGCAACAAGTTCCTTTTGACGGTTGATAACGGAGTAACAATATCATCCACAGAGGCTACATATAGGTCTCCTTCCACAGCATTCACTCCATGCTGGGGCATGGGAGCAGTTACAACATTGGGCCTTTCGGGCGCCTCAAACTGTATTTCTTTAGCATCAATAAGGTCTTGAACCTTATTCCTCAGAGCCCAACAATCGCCCGTAGTATGCCCCGGGCTATCAGAGTGATAAGCGCAACGGGCGTTGGGGTTGTACTTTGGAGAAGCTGTGTTCACTACCTTCGGAGCTTCTTTGACAGTTACCAGATTGGTTGACAGTAGTTGCGGAAAAATCTGAGACAGGGTCATGCTGAGCCGAGTGTACTGTCTTTTGGGTCTCTCACCCCTTGGTTGGTTATACTGCTGAGGAGCAGCAGTAGGCTTTGAAATTACCAACGCGTTGACAGCTTGGCGGCGTTCTGGTTTAATTTGTCTTCTGGGACCATAAACAACACTGGCTTCCTTCTTGAAGGGCTTCTTTTCAGTACTCGCGGAGGCACCTTTCTGTATCTTTACCGACTTGATACCCGCTTCTATCCTCTCACCAGTCAAGATCAGATCTGTAAACCCAGCAGAAGAATTACCAATCATATGGTTGAAGAATGGACCGGACAGGGTCCCTAAGAACATGTCGACAAGCTCACGGTCAGTCAGCGGTGGCTGCACCCTGCCAGCTAGGTCTCTCCACTTTTGCGCATACTCCTTGAATCCCTCGCCATTTCCCAGTGACATACCCTGGAGTTGGGTACGCGTGGGAGCAAGGTCGGAATTATACTGATACTGTTTATAAAATGCAGTAGCCAAGTCTTCCCAGTTTCGGATACTGGCTCCATCCAGCTGATAGAACCATTCGAGTTGAGCCCCTGAAAGGCTATCCTGAAAGAAATGGATCCATAGGTTCTTGTCTGCAGTGTAAGGTTGGATATTCCTTACATATGATCTGAGATGCATCTTCGGGCAGGACAGCCCGTCATACCTTGCAAAAATTGGCACTTTGAACTTCGGGGGGATCATAATTCCAGCAACTAATCCCAAATCTTCGAAATCTAAGCCGGGAACTCTCTGCAGCTCCATAGCTGCCAACCTGTCTTCCAAGCTTTTGTACTTATTGTCAGCGGGCGGGTATTGTTGATCTGAGTAGTCTTCGTCTTCTTCAGCCTCTTCTTCTTCAGCTTCGGATTCAGAAGGTACCGCAGCCCCATTCCCTTTACTGGTTCCCTCTTCAGAAGTAGGGGAAATTCAAGAACTCTTCTGGCTTCACCCTCAAACCTTCTTCCTAGGGTAGCCACCCTGTTGTACCCCAAAATTTGCCCTCCCATTTCCTCAACATTTTCTCATCACAAGACCCTTGAAGATCAAGATCCAGTTAGGGTTTCCTCTGCTCAAGACTTCTCCTTGCATTGTGGATTCAAATTAGGGTTTGTGTTTGCCCAAGGATGTTTTGACCTAAAATGCCTAAGATGACTTTCATGTTTCATGTTGGACTCCCAAGATTATCCATACCAAGTTTCAAGTCCTGATTCTAAGTTTTGCCCAGTCAATTGGACAGTTGACCTAGAAATCAGTTGTATTGGGGAAAAAGTCAACTATGGCCAATTGACAGTCAAATCTCATGAAATTTGACCCACATCAACATTATGAACTCATATGAACAATTTGATCAAGTTTGGACCACAATTCCACAAGAAATTTGATCAGATCACCAAAAGGGCAAAATGGTCATTTTTAGGGTTTTGACTGCACAAAGGCAATTTTTGACTGTTTGACCTAGCCAATGGCAAACCAAGATCACATATGGACTCAAGGACTCAATGAAATGGTCTTGACACATTCATCAAGCTCAAAAGATCCCAAGTACACAAGATTGACAGTTGAATTTCCCAGTCAATTGATCAATTTTGACTGTATACTGAAAAGTCAAACTTTGACTTTTTGGTCAAAATCAAGAGTCAAGATTCATTTTTCATCAAAACATGCCAAATCATGAAACTTGTTCACCAAGAAATCACAAAATGCAAATTAGGGTTTTAAAATGGAATTTTTCATAACTTAGAATTTTTCTAAGTTATGAAAAACCCTAATTTTTTCCCAACTTTGCCCCACCTTTTAACCAAGATCCATTTGGATTCAAACAAAAGTCAAAACATGAAAGTTGTAGCTTGTTGCATAATCTACAACTTTGATTCACAAAGTTTTCTCATTTGAAGCTTGTATCTCAAGTTACAATTTTTTGAATAAGGGCACTAAACCATTCTTAACTTAGTGAAATTTTAACCTATTTTGACAAGGTTTTCTACCCCACTTCAAGGCCATTTTCCATACCCTTCCACTTGGAATTTAAACTTGCATTTCAAAGATGGATTGTAGTACACATTCCAAGCTTTCCAAAATGTCCAAGAACTTCTCAAACAACCTCATAACTTGAGAGATTCGAATTTCACAAGTTGGCAAAAATTCACTTTTGTTCTTAACCAAGACATGTTCATAATCTTGCAAATTTGAACTCAGCTTGCTTTATGCTTGATTACAGGTCCTTAAACCAAGTTGAACTCAATAATTTAATGCTTATTCATTGTGCCAAGGCCATGTTCTTTGTGTTCTAACATTGCATAGTGGATTGATCTCAAAGTAGATAAAGTGCTTTATCCATTTTTGTAAAAAGCTAGCTTTATGTCAAATTGAAATCCAAGCAAGTACAGTTAGGATCTCATTGGCACAAGTTTAGGAGCTAATTGAACTGATCAAGACAAGGGTTTGCAGCTTGTTATGGGGGCCTGCATCAGTCAAAAAGACCAACTTGCATTTCTTTGCTTCACATAGAAGAAAAGTGCATAACTTGTACCAACTCTCTCTTCAGCTTACAAACACAAGAAAAAAGTTATCAAATACCTTCCATAGAACATAACCAAGCTTTGGCACGAATCCTTGACCTCCAAAACACCCTCCATCTCAGAATCATCCTCAAACTGCAAAAACAGAGTTGCCTCTGCAGTTTGAGTGCCAACTCCCATTTCCCTCGAGCATTCTTACCAAAATCAATCCATACATTCCCTAGCATATATGCAAGCTAACCATGACCTAAAACCTGACCTGTAATCCCTCTAACAGCTTCCACCATTTTCATTTTTTCCTTTTGCAGTTGAAGTTCTATAGCTTGATACAAGAAGTTTCAAGACAAAGTAAGCATTGAACAAGCATCCCTGGACCTCAAGGAAGCTTTTCCAATCATTACCTTGCACTAGAAGTTCCTCATTCTCCTGATAGAAGTTCAACTGCACAGGTAAAACTTTGAACTCGTGTCTCTCTTATCATGCATCTTTAGTCTTAAGTTTGTGAAGAAACAAGGTTCTACTCATAGCCCTGAACATGTACATATCTTTACATTTCATTTCTTTTGCCTGAGTAGAGAGAATTTGGAGTTTGAAAATGGCAGAAAAACTAGGTTAGGATTTGTGGGAGGAGAAATTCTCCCTCATCTTAGAGAGTTAGGTCAAGTTCTATACATGGTTGGAATCGTCTCTTCATGCTGAGCATTTTTCATGTTATGAGTTTTTGTTAAAAAGCCAGGAATCAGGAGTTAGCAGCTGGAGTACAGGGCGCACGTTTTTTTGAACGTTATTGAACGAAGGTTGAAGATGAAGCCACATGGGCTGGGCCTGTGTGGTTTCTCCTTTTTTGCACCCTATTCCCATTTTCTCACCCCCCAAGCCCATTTGTCTTATTTTTAATTCTTTTTGACTTTTTCTTTTTTTGTTTGACTTGTTTATTTTTTCTCAGCACATTAAAATTTTGAAAATATTTTTCTCATCATTTTTGAATTTATGGCATATTTATTTAGTTATTTCTTTTGTTTATACATAAATATATACATATTTTTATTTAGAATAAATACAAAAAATAGTGTAAATGCATTCATATACATTTTTTATTTTTATTTACCTTCTGAAAATATTTCACATAAAAAATACTTTTTTATTTATTTTATTAAAATATTAAATATATATTATTTTTGTATATAATGCATATTTAAGAACTTAATATATATATACATGTTTATTAATATATTTAAGTTAGAATATAAAAATATTTGAATTTTTCATCTTTATTAATATTTGATACAAAAAAATACTTTTCTCATAATATACTTCATTATTTTTATTTTTGTACATAATAAATAAATATTTGTATTAAATTAAACAATAATACATTTTCCTTAACAAAATTAGGGTTTTTGCCCTAAATTCAAAATACTCCAAAAAATAATATCTTTAATATTTTTCACATAAATAACATTTTTTTTCATACATATACAAAACATTTTTGCATCTTGCATTTTTATTCCATCTTTATTTAATTATTGTACATTATTTACATTGCAAATATTCAAAATTGATGTAATAATTTAGATTCAAATTCTTGTCAATATCCCCATTTGAACATTTGTACCCCCCTTCCCATATTTGGTTTTGTAATAGCTTAGTAAATTTATTTTCGCACTTTATTGCTTTCTAATGATAACATGTTAGAATTAGGGTTTGCATGCGAAAAACGATAAAAAAATAGTTATGACCTAATCTCAAGATAAACAAGCATGAAAATGGACACACAAATCACACTTGCACCCCCTAGGGTATTCCACTTGTTGCCTTTCAAAATTGGGCCATATTGTATGTTGAACTTCTTTGGGCAAAGCAAACAATTTGAATGATCATAGTCCCTCGATAAAACTTTTCAAAACAAACAAAAACAAATGATCAAGTCCCTTAAAGAAAATTGCCCAAAGACATTTAACGCCGTTGCAATTATGGTCTAAACGATGACCCGCGCCTGTCCCTTTCACATCCTAACATAAGGTTGTCCACCAAATTCAATGGTGGAACAAACTTGTTAAAAGGGTTAAAACATAGCAATAATCTTTTGAGAAATTTAGGAGTAGATAACCTCTTAGTTACTTGAATCAAACTTGCAAAACAAAACACTTGCCTAATTTCAAAACCACACCTCACTACACTTTCAAAATAACTTTCAAAACAAACTTTCAAAAACAAATGAAAACCTTTTTCAAAAGACATACATCTTTGTATACATCCCCACATGGATCATTACAAAGGTTGCCACCACATTGGCCTCTTTTCAAAATATTTTCAAACCCACGCACAAAGCACCATTTCAAACAATTGAAAACAAAAGGCAAGTGATCTAAGCAAGTAACTAAGAGCCCATGGATAACCATGGATAGAAGGGGTGCTAATACCTTCCCCTTCTATAATCTACTCCCCGAACCCAAGAAACATCTCAAAAGGTTTTTGCTGTGCTTTTTAACCTTTCCTTAGGATAAAATAAAAAGTCGGTGGCGACTCTTGCTCAACCGAAACATTTGCGAATACAAACGCAAAACCTCAAGTCAGTTCTCCCACCGTATCACAGAACTGGCGACTCTGCTGGGGACATTTTTTAAAAAGTGGAGTAACCTTAGGGTTTAGATCACCTTTGTTTTCAATTGATTGTCTTGTTTGCTTTTACATTTGTGGGCTTTGTATCGGAGTTTTATAGATCCTAACTCGGATCTGGGGATACCTTCTTAGAAAGTAGCAACAAGGCTGTGAGGGAACTGTGCGGGGTATACCGACATGGTTGAAGCAGCCTGCTACGTTGATGTGGCACTTTGGTGTGTACCGGTAACCCTTGAGTTCAGTCAAGGAGAGTACGGGGCCGCCGCGTGGTGTCGTGAAGCATCAACTGACCTTAGGAACCTTAATTGAACCATCTTGGCCTCTTTAGGGTAGTGAGATAACTGACTTTGGTGCAGTCCGAGGT
This sequence comes from Vicia faba, assembly GCA_948472305.1. Lineage (NCBI taxonomy): Eukaryota > Viridiplantae > Streptophyta > Magnoliopsida > Fabales > Fabaceae > Vicia > Vicia faba. Next base: position 81,343 of record CATIWC010001214.1, read on the forward strand.
TGGTTGATACTCGATGCTACACTCAATTGAGGGTTGCTTTCCTGGAATATTTCGGTCGCCAGTTCAGTGGCTAAATCGAAACGATGAACAATGAAAGCAATCCAGTGATATTGGGACCTCTAGAACCCGGTTACTTTTGGTAGGACAGGTTTTAACCAACAAACTGAAAGAGGGTAGTACCTGAACCTCATGCAAGCCTAAACCTAAGGCCTTGTGTGCTTTGTGTGAATATTGTTTGCCTGTATATACACTTACTTGCTTGTGCATACATGCACATAACATCATAACATCATACCATAGCATTTTAGCATTTTCAATAACCATTTCAAGGATCTCGAGGGTTCTGTTGATGCAGGGTTACGTTGAACCAGACATCTATCAAGGGGCAAGAGGTTTCTCCTCTAACCAATCCAGTCAAAGATCAAGTACAACAACTTGAATCAGTGGCTATGACCCACTTGACATGGTGAGCTTGATTCTCGTGGAAAGACATCCACCGATACAAAGTTCTCCAACCAAAGATCAAATACAACAACTTGAATCAGTGGCTATGACCCACTCGACATGGTGAGCTTGATTCTCGTGGGAGGACGTCCACTGGTGCAGAGATCTCCAATCCAAGAGCAGAGTTCAACCTCTAACATTTTCTTGTGTTTACCCCAAGAGACCCTTGAAAGCATGCATCCACATATCATGCATTTCATTTTGACAATCTTGCCTTTTTCAGGTTTCCTTACTCTCCTGCTGTTTATTTCAGCAAGAGATGGCTCTAGAAAGGTCTGTCAAAGACATCCAAGACCAGACTGCTCAGCTGCAGGAGATGTTCCTGAACTTGTCTCTGGGGCAAGAAGAGATGAAAGCTCTCCTCACCAAGGGCTTGGGGAGTTCCAACAATGCCAGGAGTGATCAGATTGCGGAGCTGCAGTTTGATCTGACAACACTGAGGACTCAAATGATGGGACAGTTGGTGGGCCAGATGGCTCTCATCCAAGACCTATCTCAAAGACAAGAGGAACTCAGAGTTCTTGTCCGCCAACTGCTTCCAAACAACCAACTAGGGCAAACATCTGAGGTTGAAGAGCAAGTCACCGCTCAGCCTCCATCCACTCAAGAAGACAAGGGGAAAGCTCCTTTGCTTGCTTCAGGGTCACAATCCCATCAACAACCTCGCCAGCGTCAAAGGGGCAATCGACGTAAGCAAGAAAAGTCGGGAAGACAGTTTACGGAGACTGAAATACCATCATTCTTCATACTGAAGCGCCTGTTGGAGGTCGATTTACTCACTGTAAAGGACCCTCCTTAGAAGCTCAATATCTCCTCTCCTCACTTTAACCCCGACGCATTCTGTGTTTACCATTCCCACAGCCCGGGACACGGCACCAACGACTGTTGGGCCTTGAAGAACAAGATTCAAGATCTGATCGACATTGGGGTGCTGGAATTCATGCCAGACGGCGAGATGAAAATCTTCCGTTAAAGGGTTCTTCGCTTGAAGTGACGAGGCTCAAACTGAAAGACTTTTGCTTCTTTTTGAATTTTCAAAGTTGTAATTTCTTTTGCTGTCAAACAATTATCTGTTGATGTTAAACTCTGTTTTCATTAATGCATTGCATATGTTTGTCTTGAATTCATCCATTCGTTTCACTACTCTTATGCTTTTCTTTATGATATTTGACTCTTGATAAAAAGCTGCAAGCCTTTAGAGGGAGGATGACGAAACAATACCAAAATCTTATACAGTATGCTTTTGAACAGACCTTGCTGATGATGTACAGGCATTTCTTTCAATTCCCAAACACTGGAGTTATAAGGAAGTTAATCCCTAGTCAACCCCTTCGAGCCAAAGAAGTAGGAGTTTTCTGTTCTAAACGATCAAAACCTTTGATATAAACCCGGGGCAGGGTAGTGTCTCAGTTAATTCAAAAGAAAATGCGCATTAAAGTCGCAAACTCTCAGTTCGTAATACAACGAACGATGTCAAAAAAAGAAAGCATTCCTTTGGAATCAAAAGACAAGGGTGGTTCCCTATCATATAGACAGTCAATCTCTCAGAAGAGAAAGAGCCCACTGAGCCAAAACCTATAAAGGAGGCTTAAGAAAGCTGGGGCATCCCGCTGACAGTAATCCCGGAAAACGGTAACAGTCAGGCAAAAGTTAGGGATAACAAATCAAAATCAAAATAGTGAGGTCATTACAAAACCCTCAACAACATGAAAAGTGTTGTAAAAGAAAAAGGAGATGATGACTGTCTCCCCAAAATTCAACTGGTGAACCATCGCCTAAAAGTCGTTCCAAACTCAAAACAGAGTGTGACGCACAATTAACTGAGCTTAGGTTGAAGAACATCACGAAGAGCGGGTGGGTACAAATATACTTTGAGCCTATATCCTTTGTTTCTTAAACCGTGAACCAGGCCACGTTACAACCCTTCAAAAGTCCTAATTGAAGCATGGGTTAGTTCGAAAGCATACTGTTACAAAAGGTATCCTGACTCCTGTAGGGCTTTGCTCTAAATCTTGTGTTGATTTGTCTTATAAAAAGTTTTCTGCTAAAATACGCATTTTTCAAAACTTCGAGACAAACATAAACTTTGCATTATTCGAATATCACTGTCTGCATTTGACCCTTTTGTTTGACAGCAAAGAAATTCATACAGCGAATGTTCGGAGGAACGAAAACTCTCTCAGCAAGTCAAAATCACTTCAAGAGGATAACACTTCCATCAAATCTCCTATCAGCAAGGGGGCATGACATGTCACAATTCAATTAACCTGGGGCAGTCCAGTCAAGGTCCAACAGATCTTTCAAAGTTCAGTTAACCTGGGGCAGTCCAGTCAAGATTTCAAGAAATCTCTCAATATGCAGAGTAATCTGATTCAAGATTCCTTCATCACCACTTGGGGCATTCGAATGTCAAAAGTGTTCAACAAATCAATTACAACATTTCCAGACTCGATTCCTGTATCTAGCCAGGGCACGTCTGAAGAGTTTCCAGATTCGATTCCTGTATCCAGCCAGGGCATATCTATCAACTATTACATTTCCAGATTCGATTCCTGTATCCAGCCAGGGCATATCTGTCGACCATTTCCAGACTCGATTCTTGTATCTAGCCAGGGCACGTTTGAAGAGTTCGAGGATTCGATTCCTGTATCCAGCCAGGGCATATCTGTTGACGACTATTTCCAGACTCGATTCCTGTATCCAGCCAGGGCATGTCTGAAGAATTCCAGATCAACACCTGCAACAACCCAGGAAACATCTGTGAACGACCGATTGTAGACCAACACCTGTAATAAGCCAGGAATTTATCTACATCACCACTTGGGGCATTCGAATGTCAGAAGTGTTCAAAACCGATGCAGTTTTACACAAACTCATCATCAGGAAGCCCTACACTGGTTCCTCTTCAAGACTTCTGAAACAAGTTTACGGATTCTTCCCAACAACGGATGTTAATCTACCAACTTGTTCAGACTCTTCTCAACCTTTGAAACAGTTTACGGACGCTTCCCAACAACGGATGCGGCTCTATTGCTGATTCAACTTTAAGATTTCTGAAAATAGTTCACGGGTTCTCCAAGTAAACGGATGTTAACCTATCACTTGTTCAGATTCTTCCCAAGACTTCTGAAAACAGTTTATGGATTCTTCCCAAGTAACGGATGTTAATCTATCAGCTTGTTCAGATGCAACCTCTGAAATTAGTTTACGGACGCTTCCCAACAACGGATGCGGCTCTATTGCTGATTCAACTTTAAGATTTCTGAAAATAGTTCACGGGTTCTCCAAGTAAACGGATGTTAACCTATCACTTGTTCAGATTCTTCCCAAGACTTCTGAAAACAGTTTATGGATTCTTCCCAAGTAACGGATGTTAATCTATCAGCTTGTTCAGATGCAACCTCTGAAATTAGTTTACGGACGCTTCCCAACAACGGATGCGGCTCTATTGCTGATTCAACTTCAAGATTTCTGAAAATAGTTCACGGGTTCTCCAAGTAATGGATGTTAACCTATCGCTTATTCAGATTCTTCTCAAGCTAACCACCACGGAAGATCGCGCTCGCCAAAATTCTTCCCATCCCCAGCGGAGTTTATCATCATTATCCTCAGCGGAATCCATCATTAAAGTCCTCAACAGGCCTCTCATCAAAACTTCGGCCAAGTATCTCTTCCACAGAGCAACTCCCCGGCCGTTCGTCAAGGATTTATTTTCCTAAGACGAAATTACATTCATAAACATTTCACATTTTCATACATCTTGCTTACATATATGATAAAGTACATACAACACTATCTCATGTTGAGCATCATGACATCATGCATATCATACATCATGACATTGCATACAACTTATGTTTTTGCCTTTTCAGGAAAAAGACAATCCCAAAAACAACTACCTTCAACTGTCACATCTCCAGATTCGATTCATGTATCCAGCCAGGGCATATCTGTTGACCACGTTTCCAGACTCGATTCCTGTATCTATCCAGGGCACGTCTGAAGAGTTCGAAGATTCGATTCCTGTATCCAGCCAGGGCACATCTATCAACTACAACATCTCTAGATTCGATTCCTGTATCCAGCCAGGGCATATCTGTTGACCATGTTTCCAGACTCGATTCCTGTATCTAGCCAGGGCACGTCTGAAGAGTTCGAAGATTCGATTCCTGTATCCAGCCAGGGCACATCTATTAACGACTATTTCCAGATTCGACTCCTGTATCCAGCCAGGGCACATTTGTGAGCAACCAATTGTAGATTCGATACCTGTATCTAGCCAGGGCATATCTGCATAAGGAGACTGAAGATCGAACACCTGTAACAAGCCAGGAAAACATCTGTCTTTCTCAAATACACAAGTTCTCGCTAAGGAATCTCTTATGCGATCGACACTTCCAAATGGCATCTATAAGCCCATTCCCGACAAGGTTCTGTCACATCTCCAGATGGCATCTATAAGCCCATCTCCCTATCCACCATCTCTCCAAATGGCATCTGTAAGCCCATTCCCGACACCACGTTGTTGAGACTCCAGCATGCGAGTGCAAATTTCCGGGCACTCTAGTGTCCAATCTCCTTTTACCCTCGAGTCACGAAAGGCAAACTTGCCAATCTAACTCTTCAGGTCCAAGAAGATTGAACAGGGGCAACTGTTGTACCCCAAAATTTGCCCTCCCATTTCCTCAACATTTTCTCATCACAAGACCCTTGAAGATCAAGATCCAGTTAGGGTTTCCTCTGCTCAAGACTTCTCCTTGCACTGTGGATTCAAATTAGGGTTTGTGTTTGCCCAAGGATGTTTTGACCTAAAATGCCTAATATGACTTTCATGTTTCATGTTGGACTCCCAAGATTATCCATACCAAGTTTCAAGTCCTGATTCCAAGTTTTGCCCAGTCAATTGGACAGTTGACCTAGAAATCAGTTGTATTGGGGGAAAAGTCAACTATGGCCAATTGACAGTCAAATCTCATGAAATTTGACCCACATCAACATTATGAACTCATATGAACAATTTGATCAAGTTTGGACCATAATTCCACAAGAAATTTGATCAAATCACCAAAAGGGCAAAATGGTCATTTTTAGGGTTTTGACTGTACAAAGGCAATTTTTGACTGTTTGTCCTAGCCAATGGCAAACCAAGATCACATATGGACTCAAGGACTCAATGAAATGGTCTTGACACATTCATCAAGCTCAAAAGATCCCAAGTACACAAGATTGACAGTTGAATTTCCCAGTCAATTGATCAATTTTGACTGTATACTGAAAAGTCAAACTTTGACTTTTTGGTCAAAATCAAGAGTCAAGATTCATTTTTCATCAAAACATGCCAAATCATGAAACTTGTTCACCAAGAAATCACAAAATGCAAATTAGGGTTTTAAAATGGAATTTTTTATAACTTAGAATTTTTCTAAGTTATGAAAAACCCTAATTTTTTCCCAACTTTGCCCCACCTTTTCACCAAGATCCATTTGGATTCAAACAAAAGTCAAAACATGAAAGTTGTAGCTTGTTGCATAATCTACAACTTTGATTCACAAAGTTTTCTCATTTGAAGCTTGTATCTCAAGTTACAATTTTTTGAATAAGGGCACTAAACCATTCTTAACTTAGTGAAATTTTAACCTATTTTGACAAGGTTTTCTACCCCACTTCAAGGCCATTTTCCATACCCTTCCACTTGGAATTTCAACTTGCATTTCAAAGATGGATTGTAGTACACATTCCAAGCTTTCCAAAATGTCCAAGAACTTCTCAAACAACCTCATAACTTGAGAGATTCGAATTTCACAAGTTGGCAAAAATTCACTTTTGTTCTTAACCAAGACATGTTCATAATCTTGCAAATTTGAACTCAGCTTGCTTTATGCTTGATTACAGGTCCTTAAACCAAGTTGCACTCAATAATTTAATGCTTATTCATTGTGCCAAGGCCATGTTCTTTGTGTTCTAACATTGCATAGTGGATTGATCTCAAAGTAGATAAAGTGCTTTATCCATTTTTGTAAAAAGCTAGCTTTATGTCAAATTGAAATCCAAGCAAGTACAGTTAGGATCTCATTGGCACAAGTTTAGGAGCTAATTGCACTGATCAAGACAAGGGTTTGCAGCTTGTTATGGGGGCCTGCATCAGTCAAAAAGACCAACTTGCATTTCTTTGCTTCACATAGAAGAAAAGTGCATAACTTGTACCAACTCTCTCTTCAGCTTACAAACACAAGAACAAAGTTATCAAACACCTTCCATAGAACATAACCAAGCTTTGGCACGAATCCTTGACCTCCAAAACACCCTCCATCTCAAAATCATCCTCAAACTGCAAAAACAGAGTTGCCTCTGCAGTTTGAGTGCCAACTCCCATTTCCCTCGAGCATTCTTACCAAAATCAATCCATACACATTCCCTAGCATATATGCAAGCTAACCATGACCTAAAACCTGACCTGTAATCCCTCTAACAGCTTCCACCATTTTCATTTTTTCCTTTTGCAGTTGAAGTTCTATAGCTTGATACAAGAAGTTTCAAGACAAAGTAAGCATTGAACAAGCATCCCTGAACCTCAAGGAAGCTTTTCCAATCATTACCTTGCACTAGAAGTTCCTCATTCTCCTGATAGAAGTTCAACTGCACAGGTAAAACTTTGAACTCGTATCTCTCTTATCATGCATCTTTAGTCTTAAGTTTGTGAAGAAACAAGGTTCTACTCATAGCCCTGAACATGTACATATCTTTACATTTCATTTCTTTTGCCTGAGTAGAGAGAATTTGGAGTTTGAAAATGGCAGAAAAACTAGGTTAGGATTTGGGGGAGGAGAAATTCTCCCTCATCTTAGAGAGTTAGGTCAAGTTCTATACATGGTTGGAATCGTCTCTTCATGCTGAGCATTTTTCATGTTATGAGTTTTTGTTAAAAAGCCAGGAATCAGGAGTTAGCAGCTGGAGTACAGGGCGCGCGTTTTTTTGAACGTTATTGAACGAAGGTTGAAGATGAAGCCACATGGGCTGGGCCTGTGTGGTTTCTCCTTTTTTGCACCCTATTCCCATTTTCTCACCCCCCAAGCCCATTTGTCTTATTTTTAATTCTTTTTGACTTTTACTTTTTTTGTTTGACTTGTTTATTTTTTCTCAGCACATTAAAATTTTGAAAATATTTTTCTCATCATTTTTGAATTTATGGCATATTTATTTAGTTATTTCTTTTGTTTATACATAAATATATACATATTTTTATTTAGAATAAATACAAAAAATAGTGTAAATGCATTCATATACATTTTTTATTTTTATTTACCTTCTGAAAATATTTCACATAAAAAATACTTTTTTATTTATTTTATTAAAATATTAAATATATATTATTTTTGTATATAATGCATATTTAAGAACTTAATATATATATACATGTTTATTAATATATTTAAGTTAGAATATAAAAATATTTGAATTTTTCATCTTTATTAATATTTGATACAAAAAAATACTTTTCTCATAATATACTTCATTATTTTTATTTTTGTACATAATAAATAAATATTTGTATTAAATTAAACAATAATACATTTTCCTTAACAAAATTAGGGTTTTTGCCCTAAATTCAAAATACTCCAAAAAATAATATCTTTAATATTTTTCACATAAATAACATTTTTTTTCATACATATACAAAACATTTTTGCATCTTGCATTTTTATTCCATCTTTATTTAATTATTGTACATTATTTAAATTGCAAATATTCAAAATTGATGTAATAATTTAGATTCAAATTCTTGTCAATATCCCCATTTGAACATTTGTACCCCCCTTCCCATATTTGGTTTTGTAATAGCTTAGTAAATTTATTTTCGCACTTTATTGCTTTCTAATGATAACATGTTAGAATTAGGGTTTGCATGCGAAAAACGATAAAAAAATAGTTATGACCTAATCTCAAGATAAACAAGCATGAAAATGGACACACAAATCACACTTGCACCCCCTAGGGTATTCCACTTGTTGCCTTTCAAAATTGGGCCATATTGTATGTTGAACTTCTTTGGGCAAAGCAAACAATTTGAATGATCATAGTCCCTCGATAAAACTTTTCAAAACAAACAAAAACAAATGATCAAGTCCCTTAAAGAAAATTGCCCAAAGACATTTAACGTCGTTGCAATTATGGTCTAAACGATGACCCGCGCCTGTCCCTTTCACATCCTAACATAAGGTTGTCCACCAAATTCAATGGTGGAACAAACTTGTTAAAAGGGTTAAAACGTAGCAATAATCTTTTGAGAAATTTAGGAGTAGATAACCTCTTAGTTACTTGAATCAAACTTGCAAAACAAAACACTTGCCTAATTTCAAAACCACACCTCACTACACTTTCAAAATAACTTTCAAAACAAACTTTCAAAAACAAATGAAAACCTTTTTCAAAAGACATACATCTTTGTATACATCCCCACATGGATCATTACAAAGGTTGCCACCACATTGGCCTCTTTTCAAAATATTTTCAAACCCACGCACAAAGCACCATTTCAAACAATTGAAAACAAAAGGCAAGTGATCTAAGCAAGTAACTAAGAGCCCATGGATAACCATGGATAGAAGGGGTGCTAATACCTTCCCCTTCTATAATCTACTCCCCGAACCCAAGAAACATCTCAAAAGGTTTTTGCTGTGCTTTTTAACCTTTCCTTAGGATAAAATAAAAAGTCGGTGGCGACTCTTGCTCAACCGAAACATTTGCGAATACAAATGCAAAACCTCAAGTCAGTTCTCCCACCGTATCACACACCCCGACTCTTTTCTTCTTCTTTTTCACTTGCTCTTTGTTCCCCAGCAGGGCTTTTAGATCCTCCTGACCCTTTGCCAAGGTCATCAGGAGATGTTGAAACTGTGAGTTTTGAGACTGCAAATCCTTGACCGTCTGTTCGAGATCCATCTTACTGAAATAAACAGCAGAAAGATAAGGAAACCTGGTGCAGAGACCTGCTTATGCGCATGATGAATGATATGCTTATTTATGCAATGCATTCAAGGATTTAGAAAATTCAAAATTGTTGCAAACAAAAAGAACACACGTCATATTAATAAGAAGAAATTTTGTCAGTACATAAATGCCCCATGGGCCAAATATTACAAAAAAACTTCTCAAGGTAAAAAGACGTTGCGCATCCTCTTTGGTGCGATGTAGGTGTTGAGGGTCTCTTCCTCATGGAGTCAGCGGGTAAGCTCCAAAACCTTCTTCTCACTGGCGTAGAAGCTGGCTTTAAAAGTGTTATGTTCCTCCTTGAGTTGGATCCAACTCTTCTGCATCTCCTCCCAAGATGTTGGCATGTCAGGATACTGGATGGTGTAGGGAACCTCTCCTTCCTTAACGGGCTCTTTAATCACAGGGAGAACATGAGGGTAAGGCATTATTAGACTCTGGGCTCGGGTTCGTACCCACTTGAGATAAGGCTCAAGGGGGATGGAGTTCTGGTGCCCCAGTGTCTTGCTGTCTACCTTGTTAGGCATCCTCCAAGCTCTGATGAATCTTTGGCGAAGTCCTTGCGCATCATTGTCGAAGTCAAAAACTAGGTCAGGAATCAACATGTCATGAGGGCCATCCCTCTGTGCATATCCAAATTGTCTCAAAGCTAGACAAGGATTGTAGGTAATGCCTCCTCTAATGCCAAACAATGGAACATTAGGGAACTCTCAACAACGATCGACGATGATGACATTTTCTTTGGACCGAGAGCACCAATGTACATCAGAGTGAGTGAGGGTCATCAACCGTTGTGACCACCTTAAGCCTTGGTCATTCTTCAAAACAGATTGTGGAAGGTGCGAAATAAACCACCTTGCAAGGAGAGGAGTACAGCACATGAGAACACCCCTCTTTCTCATTGTTCGTGTGTAAAATGAGTGGAGGATATCCCCAAGCAATGTTGGTATTGGATTTCTGGATAAGAAGATCTTGACGGTGTTGACATCTACAAGCTGGTTAGGATTTGGGAACAGGACCAACCCATAAATGAGGAGTGCCACAATTTCTTCAAAGGCTTGTAGATCTAATGAATTCCAACACTCTTGTGCCTTCTCAAACAAGAATTTTGCCAAGAAGCCTTTGACACCGCTTCTAGTTTCCCAATGTCCCTTGATGTCAGATGGTTGCAAGTGTAGTGCTTGAGCAACATCTTCAGGCTTTGGTTCTTTTTCCGTACTGTTGTAGGGTAGTTGATTAAGAATAGGAATTCTCAAGAGTTGAGAAAATTCCTCCAAAGAGGGCACCAATTGGTAGTCGGGGAATGTGAAACAGTGGTGAAGGGGTTCAAATAACTGGAACAACACCTTTACCATGTCCTCTTCAATGCTGGTGTTGACTAGGCTGAGCAGTCTACCATATCTTTCACTGAAGGGAGAGCTTTCCGGAATTCTGGATGTGAGCTCCTTGAGTTGAGGAGGGATTCTCACAAGGTTGACTTGGATAGTTTTCCTGCGAGGAATTTCCATGACCTACAAAACAAGAACAAAGATGAAGATTCAAACCCTTGAAATGGTTAGTGGATGCATATGAAGCTTTATGATGTTTATGATGTATGCACAAAACACATGTACAAGCAAATCACACAAAACCCTGGTTTCAGGCTTGCATGGGGTTTCATAGGTAAGTACCCTCTCGAGTGTAGTTGGCTTAAAAACATGTCCTATAAACAGTAACCGGGTTCTAAGGAGCTCAAAATCACTGGATTGTTTTCATTGTTCATTGTTTTGGTTTAGCCACTTAACTAGCGACCAAAATATTCCAAGAAAACAACCCTCAATGAGTGTAGTATCGAGTATCTACCAACTTCGGACTGCACCAAAGCCGGTCATCTCACTACCCCTAATGAAAGGCCAAGATGGTCAAGTAAGGTTCTAGGTCATTAGTGCTTAGTGACATCACTCAGCGGCCCCGTACTCTCCTTGATTGAACTCAAGGGTTACCGGTACTCACAAATATGTCGCACTAATATAGCTATTGCTTCGACCGTGTCGGTATACCCCGCACAGTTTCCACAACGTATTGCTATCTATGAATGTTTCCCAAAATCCGGGTGTAGGATTGCAAACCCAAACAAGAGAGCCAAGATATAAAGCAATCAAGACAAACAATTAATCATGCAAGAGGGTGATCTAAGCCCTAAGGTTACTCCACTTTTAAATTTGTCCCCAGCAGAGTCGCAAGTTCTGTGATACGGTGGTAGAACTGACTTGAGTTTTGCGTTTGTTTTCGCAAATGTTTCGGTTGAGCAAGAGTCGCCACCGACTTTTTATTTTATCCTAAGGAAAGGTTAAAAAGCACAGCAAAAACCTTTGAGATGTTTTCTTGGGTTCGGGGAGTAGATTATAGAAAGGGAAGGTATTAGCACCCTTTCTATCCATGGTTATCCATGGGCTCTTAGTTACTTGCTTAGATCAACTTGCCTTAATTTTCAATTGTTTGAAATGGTGCTTTGTGTATGTGTTTTGAAAATGTTTTGAAAAAGAGGCCAATGTGGTGGCAACCTTTGTAATGATCCATGTTGGGATGTATACAAAGGTGTATGTCTTTTAAAAAGGTTTTCAATGTTTTTTGAAAGTTATTTTGAAAGTGTAGTGATGTGTGGTTTGAAAAATAGGCAAGTGTTTTTGTTTTGCAAGTTAGCAAGTAATCAAAAAGCTATCTACCCTAAATTTCTCAAAGATCTTTGCTATGCTTTAACCCTTTTAACAATCTTGTTCCACCATTGCATTTGGTGGACAATCTTGTGTTAGGATGTGAAAGGGACGGGCGCGGGTCATCGTTTAGACCATGATTGCAATGGTGCCAAGTATCTTTGGGAAATTTTTCCTTTAAGGGACTTGATCATTTTTAGGCAACTTTTGAAAGCGTCATCGAGGGACTATGATCATTTGAATTTGTTTTGTTTTTGCCAAAGATACTCAACATGCAATATGGTCCAATTTTGAAAGGCAACAAGTGGATGTAACCCTAGGGGTGTTAGTGTGCAAGTGTGTTTTATTGCATACAAGAGTTTTTCTTTGAATTACGATTTTCTATTTGATTTTATCTTACCATACATATCCTAATTACTAGCAAATAAAAAGCAGAAATATAAAATCCTACGCTATTACAACAATTAGGGAGTGGGGATACATATTTGTACATGGGGGGTTCAACGAGAAAAATAGACAAAAAAGAAAATAGCAAAAAGCAAGATAGAGAGAAAGAGAGAGGGAGCCAGCACGCTGTTGAGAGGTCATCAGAAGTTCTGACTCAGATCCGCTACCAGATGATCAACCTCTTGGTTAAACTGTATGAGTCAGAACTTCTGACCCTGGCACCTGCAAAACAGAAACCTGTTAGTGGGGAAATCAGAAGTTCTGACCCCCTGCGCTGCAAAACAAAAGTTTGTTAGTGGAGAACTCAGAAGTTCTGATCCTGCTGGAAAGACAATAACTCTCAGAGGCTCTGATATTATTGACAGCAAAACATGCTTCAGATGTGCTAACGTCAAAGTCAGCACTTGGCTTTTCCCTGTACTGATCAGAACATCTGTAATTTCGTTATTATTCCACAAAACAGGAAACATATTTGGAACAGCTCCAGCAAATGTCAAATTGTTTCAGATGGCAGAACCAACAAGGTCACAGGCAGGTTCTACACTGGCTCAGAACATTCTGAGGTATGAAAATCCTCAGAACACAAACAGCAACAATATGATATTTACATTATGTTTATTTGAGCATGCACAACTGATGATGCTTAGCAGCGTGATGAAGGTCAGCAGGTGCTTACCTGGCTGTTGGAAAAAAAAGGATGAAAGCTAGCTTTTGGCTTTGATGGTATTCTGGACAGATTCTTTTTTTGAAAAAGGCAGGTGAAGGTGTATGCGTATGTAGGGTCAGTAGTTTGAAAAGGGGTTTTTAGTTCACACAGAAAACTGGGTATTGGATAAAGTTTGAAGATGAGAAATTCAAAGTTATGAAACAACTGGAGATTTTGGCAGAGTTTCAGAACACTATCTTGCTAAGGGTTTCTGTTTCTCTCTTAGCAATTTTTCTGTTTTTTTAACGCCCTTTTTCAGTGGACAATGACTCTCTATTTATAGGCAAAGTTCTTGTGGGTGTCTTGAACATTAAAGCGCCAACAGAGTTTGAATTGTTCTTTGACAGAAATTCCTGAGAAGTTGTGATAACAGATAGCCTTCAGCCTAGGCTGCAGCAGCAGGCGTGGATTAGAGTAAAGTGACCTCTTAAGTGGGCGGTGGCGTGTAGACCCATGCCAGAATCTGCATAAAGGCGTTTTCCAAGCCACACGTGAAGGGACTACTTGGATGAATGTTCAGGAGTGGTTGGAAGCATTAATGAGCATTAAAGGGTGATAAGACTTATCAACATCAATATTCTGGTAAGGGAAACCAAACTTTGAACCAGCAGTTCTGTTTCAACAAGAACAGCGTAAACCATGCTCTGGCCTTGGCTTCCTGTTGTCTTAGTAAGTCCTGGGGATACTCCTGATTTTCTGATACGTTCCTTGGATTTGCTTCTGGACCTCCTGGGCTTAGAGATTCTGTATCAGTGTAACACCCACTCTTCTGACCTTTTCATCTTCTGATTTCAGCATGTTCTGAAAGAGCCTTCAGACTTCCTTGCTTCTTTTGCATTCCTTTAGCAAATTCTGGCTGAGCTTGCGTAACTGCTGAAAGAGTCATGTTCTGTCTGAGGCTTACATATTGAACCACGTTTACAACTTCTGATTGAGCTGATGTAGCTGCTGAAGAGCCAACTTCTGACTGCACTGAGCCAAGCTTGCAACTTCTGACCGTTTCTTATCTGGAATTGGTCCAGAAGTTCTGAAACGCTGATTTTTTCTTAAACACTCATTTTTTAGAGAAAAATTCCAAGTACTTAGAATTTAATTTTTCTCAAGCTAAAAGCGTTGTCTTTAGAGCTTGTGTGATCATCTCGCTCTTGTAAGTGGTTTTCTTGGGCGGAAAAAAAATGACAATTCAGGACTTGGATTTGTCTCAAAGGGACTCTTGAAAATCCAAGATGATTTCTTGAAGAAAGAGAGGGCAAATTTTAGGGTACAACAGTTGCCCCTGTTCAATCTTCTTGAACCTGAAGAGTTAGATTGGCAAGTTTGCCTTTCGCGACTCGAAGGTAAAAGGAGATTGGACACTAGAGTGCCCGGAAATTTGCACTCGCATAGTAGAGTATCAGTAATGCGATGGCGGGAATGGGCTTATAGATGCCATTTGGAAGTGTTGATCGCGTAAGAGATTCCTTAGCGAGAACTTGTGTATTTTGAGAAAGGAAGATGGTTTCCTGGCCTGTTACAGGTGTTGATCTTCAATCTCTTCATGCAGATATGCCCTGGCTAGATACAGGTGTCGAATCTACAATCGGTTGCTCACAGATATGCCCTGGTTGGATACAGGTATCGAATCTGGAATTTGTCGTCTACAGATATGCCCTGGTTGGATACAGGAATCGAATCTGGAATTAGTTGTTAACAGATATGCCCTGGCTGGATACATGAATCGAATCTTTAAACTCTTCAGATGCGCCCTGGCTGGATGCAGGAATCGAATCTGGAAACTGATCACTCACAGATGTGCCCTGGCTAGATACAGGAATCGAATCCGGAATTAGTTGTCAACAGATATGCTCTGGGTGGATACAGGAATCGAATCTGGAATTAGTTGTCAACAGATATGCCCTGGCTGGATACAGGAATCGAATCTGGAATTAGTTGTCAACAGATATGCCCTGGATGGATACAGGAATCAAATCTAGAATTAGTTGTCAACAGATATTCCCTGGCTGGATACAGGAATCGAATCTGGAATTAGTTGTCAACAGATATGCCCTGGCTGGATACAGGAATCGAATCTTCAAACTCTTCAGATGCGCCCTGGCTGGATGCAGGAATCGAATCTGGAAACTGATCACTCACAGATGTGCCCTGGCTGGATACAGGAATCGAATCCGGAATTGGTTGTTCACAGATGTGCCCTGGCTAGATACAGGAATCAAATCCGGAATTGTGACAGTTGAAGGTAGTCATCTTTTGGATTGTCTCTTTTTTCGCTGAAAAGGCAAAACATCAGTTGCATGCAATGTCATGATGTATGAAATGTATGATGTCATGATGTTCAAAATGAGATAGTGTTGTATGCATTTTATCATGTATATAAGCAAGATGTATGAAATGTGAAATGTTTATGAATGTATTTTCGTCTAGGAAAATAAATCCTTGACGATCGGCTGGGGAATTAAAACCCTGGGCTGACGTTGAAGAGTAGAGTTCTTCGCTTCCGCTAGGGATGATGGTTGCAAGAATACACCGGTAGGAGAAGATGACTCCGTTGGGGAATAAACTTGTTGGAGAGATTACTCTGAGGGGAAATACTCTGTGGGAAGAGATACTTCGCTGAAGTTTTGATGAGAGCTCCGCTGAGGATTTCAATGATGGACTCCGCTGGGGATAACAATGATTAACTCTGCTGGGGATGACAATGATAAAATCTGCTGGGGATTGGAAGAACTTTGCCGAGGGCGCTCTTCCGTGGTAATTAGCTGAGGATAACCCAGTTATACGCCCTTGTGAGGAATAACTCTTGAATGAAAACGGGGAGGGACGTTCGTATTCTGCAGGGGATAAGCTTCCAGAGTCTACTGGGGATAAGCTTCAAAATCTGCTGGGATATGGGTTCCAATTTTCCTGGGGAAACTTTCGGACTGTACTGGAAAATGGTTCCACTGGAGTGTCTGTATTCCGCTGGGAAACAATCTTAGATCAAGACTGCCGGGGATGCTTGCTGATGAATGCCTATACTCCGCTGGGGAATGTTGATATCTTCTGGGGACACCCAACTTCCTTTAGGCTGACCGTAGACTAACTCTGCTGGAGGAGAGTATTGCTGACTTGCTAGGGGAACATGGTGCCTATTGTAGGGCTGATGATAAACTAACTCTTCCTGGGGAGAGTATTGCTGAATCTTGTCCTACTCTGTGGGGAATTGAGGTAACTTGGTCACATTCTTCAGTTGAATCAACCTTGGTACCTAGGGATGTCAGTTTGGACCTGTTAATGGGGATCCCCGCGGGGAACGCCCCGTTCGGGGCCCCAAAGATGGGGAATTTTCCCCCGTGGGGGCGGGGATGGGGAGAAAAATTCCCCCGAGAGCATTTCGGGGACGGGGACGGGGAATACACCCCCCGCCCCGCGGGGACCCCGCCCCGCCTATTATTTTAATATAGTTAATTTAATATATATATTTTAGATTAGGTTTTTTAGTCATTTCCTTTATGTTTATTTATAAAAATAAATAAATAAATATTCATGTATTTATTAAGAGAGAGAAATGTAAATATTAGACCCTAAAAAAGTTGAAGCGTTTCATTTTCTTCTGCCAGACATTTAGAAAATATAAACATTTAAAAAAAATAAAATATTAATGAATAAATGTAGGATCTATGGGGATCCCCGCAGGGAACGGGGATCCGCGGGGAACGGGGATGGGGATAGAAATTCCCCCGTGACGAAGATCGGGGACGGGGACGGGGAATGAATTTGATGGCGGGGAAAAAGATGGGGAAGTGTCCCCCCGGCCCCGCCCCGCCCCATTGACATCCCTATTGGTACCTTGGCCGACAAAGCAACTAGACTGCCTGGACAATTCTATATTGCTCCTATTTCTGATGTCACCTATAATCACTCCTTTGTTTTGTATGCAATTATTTATGAATTAGCAATTTTAATGTCAAATGCATATATCAAAAATGAACATTGGACGTTCTTCGCAAAACAAAACAGAAAAAGGAAAAAAACAAACGGCAATTTGTTTGGAAAAGTGAACTTGTATTGATTTTGAAATTTGCCTGTAAATAGGCGTTTTTGTACAAGAGGCTGACGTCCTAGTAAGAGAACGCCGCCAAATAACAAAGTTTATACAATTTTGAAAAGGAAACAAAACAGCTATGTGAACAATATTCCCACTAGGTTCCAACTCTGCTATTGCCTTTATGTCTCCAAGCGTCTCATCACTTTGCTGCTTAGTTGAAGATGAAGCTGATTGATCGATGCCGAAGTCTGAGCCCGATAGTTGATGCCGAACTCTGGATGCAAGGTGATCTAACGAGACATAGTGTTACGCTTTATCCATAACTTTTGACTGGACCGCCCTTTCGGGTTTTCAGTCCACCGGGATACCCATTTTTGCCCAAGCCGCCTTTTCAGGTTTTCGACTTGCCGGGTGTACAGATTTTTTTTTTATTTCATCCCTTATTTTTTCCCGAACCTTTTTGGTTCGCCGGGAAGCCCTTATTTTTGCCTAGGTATGTCAACCTAGCGGGTCTTTTATTCATGCGTAGTATCTTTTTACTATGTCTGCATTGGCGGGGTGAGGAAGGTCGTCACCATCCATGGTGGTTATAATCATGGCTCCTCCTGAGAACACATGTTTAACCACAAATGGACCTTCGTACGTAGGGGTCCATTTTCCCCTGGGATCACTTTGAGGAAGGATGATGCGTTTGATTACCAGGTCCCCAACTTGATACTCTTGTGGTCTGACTTTCTTGTTAAATGCCCTGATCATCCATTTTTGGTACGTTTGACCATGACAAATAGCAGTGAGTCTCTTTTCGTCAATTAGGTTTAATTGATCAAGTCGAGTCTGGATCCAGTCATCTTCACTCAAGTCTGCATCCTTCATTATCCCGAGAGAGGGTATCTGGACTTCAATCGGCAAGACTGCCTCCATGCCATAGACCAAGGAAAAAGGTGTTGCCCCGGTTGACGTTCTTGCTGAGGTACGGTACCCATGAAGAGAAAATGGTAACATTTCGTGCCAATCTTTGTAGGTCACTGTCATCTTCTGCATAATTTTCTTGATGTTTTTATTTGCCGCTTCGACAGCTCCATTCATCTTCGGCCGGTAAGGAGAAGAGTTGTGGTGCTGTATCTTGAATTGCTCGCAGAGCTCAGTGATCATCTTGTTGTTAAGATTGGTACCATTGTCTGTAATGATTCTTTCCGGGACGCCGTACCGACAGATCAGGTTATGCTGAATGAAACGTGCCACGACGCTCTTGGTTACAGTGGCGTAGGAAGCTGCTTCTACCCACTTTGTGAAGTAATCAATCGCTATCAAGATGAAGCGATGCCCGTTGGATGCCGTCGGTCGGATTTCGCCAATCATATCAATGCCCCACATTGCAAAAGGCCAAGGTGCCGTTAGGACATTCATAGGAACCGGAGGGATGTGCACCTTATCAGCATAGATCTAGCATTTATGACAAGTTCGAGAATGTTGGTAACAGTCGGCTTCCATTGTGGACCAGAAATATCCTGCCCGAAGGATTTTCTTTGCCATGGTGTGTCCACTGGAATGTGTTCCGAATGTACCTTCATGCAGTTCTACCATGATCTGCTCTGCTTCAGCCTTATCCACATAACGCAATAAAGTTGAATCATGGTTTCGTTTGTAGAGAATGCCGTTGCTGAGGAAGAATTTTGCCGCAAACCTTCTTAGGAACTTCTTGTCATTGACCGACGCGCCTTCGGGGTATTCTTGAGCTTCCAAATATCTCTTCACCTCATGATACCAGGGTTTCTCGATTACCTCTTTGGCCTCAAGATCACAGAAGTATGCAGGTTCGTCCAACTTCCAGATAATGATCCGGGGAGCCTCGTTGTCCCATTTGACTTTGAACATTGAAGACATTGTAGCTAGTGCGTCCGCTAACTGATTCTCCTCTCTTGGGAAGTGTTCAAAAGTTATCTTTTCAAAGTGGGGAAGCAAAGTCAACACATACTCCTTGTAAGGAATAAGATTTGGGTGTTTCGTATCCCACTCGCCTTTGATCTGATTGATCACGAGAGTGGAATCTCCGAAGACACTCAGAAACTTGATCCTTAAGTCGATTGCAGCTTGAAGACCCATGATACATGCCTCATATTCTGCCATGTTGTTGGTGCAGTTGAAACACAGCCGGGCGGTGAGTGGAGTATGAGTACCTTTGGGGGATATGATCACAGCGCCGATGCCGTTACCCAAAGCGTTCGAGGCTCCGTCAAAATGCATAGACCATCGGGATCCCTCCTCAGGTCCTTCATCCGGTCCAGGTACTTCACAATCAGTTACTACCATGATATCTTCGTCCGGAAATTCGAAGTTCAATGATTGGTAATCGTCCACAGGTTGGTGTGCCAAATGGTCTGCCAATACACTTCCCTTGATTGCTTTTTGAGTTGTGTATTGGATGTCATATTCTGTCAAGATCATTTGCCATCTTGCTATTCTTCCATACAGAGCAGGCTTTTCGAATATGTACTTGATTGGATCCATTTTTGAAATCAACAGAGTAGTGTGAGTCAGCATATACTGTCTCAGCCGGCGAGCGGCTCATACCAGAGCGCAACAAGTTTTCTCGAGCAGTGAGTACCGAGTCTCACAGTCGGTAAACTTTTTGCTCAGGTAATAAATAGCGTGCTCTTTTCGGCCAGACTCGTCATGCTGCCCCAGCACACACCCCATTGAGTTGTCAAGTACTGTCAAGTATAGTATTAGAGGTCTCCCTTCCACTGGTGGCATAAGAATGGGTGGTTCTTGGAGATATTCTTTTATCTTTTCAAAAGCGGCCTGGCATTCATCGTTCCAACGTACTACTTGATCTTTCTTTAGCAATTTGAAGATTGGCTCACAGGTAGCAGTTAGATGTGAGATGAAACGGGCAATGTAATTCAGTCGTCCTAGAAAGCCTCTGACTTCTTTCTCTGTCTTGGGAGTCGGCATCTCTTGTATGACTTTCACCTTGGCAGGGTCCACTTGAATACCTTTATCGCTTACAATGAAACCTAGCAATTTTCCAGACCTCACCCCAAAGGTGCATTTGTTTGGGTTCAACCTCAGCTTGTACAACTTCAGTCGGTCAAACAGCTTCCGCAGATGGTCAAGGTGTTCCTCCTCAATTTGGGACCTTGCAATCATATCATCGACGTATACTTCAATCTCATGGTGGATCATGTCATGAAATAAAGCAACCATGGCACGTTGGTAGGTTGCCCCAGCATTTTTCAACCCGAATGGCATGACCTTGTAGCAGAAGGTGCCCCACTGAGTAACAAAGGTAGTCTTTTCCATATCTTCAGAAGCCATCTTGATTTGATTATACCCGGAGAAGCCGTCCATGAAGGAGAACACCTTGTGTTGAGCAGTATTGTCAACGAGAACGTCGATGTGAGGCAGAGGGAAATCATCCTTAGGGCTGGCCCTATTAAAATCCCTGTAGTCAACACACATTCTGACTTTACCATCTTTCTTTGGCACTGGAACCACGTTGGCCACCCACTGAGGATAAGAAGTCACTGCTAGAAACCCGGCATCAAATTGTTTCATAACCTCAGCTTTGATTTTCTCGGACATCTCTGGGCGCATGCGGCGGACCTTCTGTTTTACCGGAGGGCAGTCTTCCTTGGTAGGCAGGTGATGAACTACAATGTCGGCATCCAAACCAGGCATGTCTTCGTAAGACCAAGCAAAGATTTCCATGTAGTCATGCAGCATCTGGATCAATCGTTGCTTCACGCTGAGCTCTAGATTGGCACCAATCTTGACTTCTTTTCTATCTGTCTCAGTACCCAGATTTACCGTCTCCACTGGCTCTTCATGCGGCTGAATGGACCTCTCTTCCTGGAGTAACAATCTTTCAGGTTCACCAGGCACTTCGCAATCATCTTCACCTTCGTCTTCGGCTAAGTTGATCGGATTTTCGAAGTCATAACTGACAGTAGCAGAGCCGTTACCAGTGAGATCCAGAGTGGATTGGAACCAGTATAAGTGAGTGTGTGTAAATATAGTTGTTTTGCAATATATAACAAAGAAAGAAAAAGAGCACAAGATTTGAAATGCAACAAACGTCCAATGTTTTGATTAATGATATATGGAAATGTCATACAAAAAGCCCTCACAAATGGAGCCACGGTGCCCCGGGTAGGACACCGAGCCAATAAAAGTTTCAACATATTGTTTGTTACAAATTGAAAACAAAAGAGTTCATTACTGCGTGACAAATGTAATAGGTGTAAAATCTTTTGCCGTCCAGTTTCTTGGTCCGTTGTTGGTTGTTAGATAGATCCAACTGTCAAATTCTGCTTCCTCTACGTCCTCCTCGATAGCATTCACTCTTGGGTTGGTGATGAACACCGGAGGCTTTCTGATCCTTTCCTTGCGAACAGCCCTCTGAGCCTCTGCAGTGAAGCCCAGCCCAAATTTGTCGGTCTTTTGAGTGAAGTCAGGAAGTTGACCCCAGTTTGCGCACTTGCCTTTCTCGATCACAGCCCGGGCATCCTTCAAGGAAGCCATCTTCAAAGGAAAGTCTTCTTCAACCGCTGTCTCAGCTGACGCCAATGTTGGAGGTACCTCCTCAAAATGTTGAAAGGGGGTTTCAATAAACTCCCCGTCCATCTCGATATACCGGAATGAATTCAGGTGACTAACCATGTATTCCTCCTCTCCCTGCACGGTAACAATCTTCCCTTTGACAGGGTATTTGAGCTTCTGGTGTAGAGTGGATGTTACGGCCCCAGCCTTGTGAATCCAAGGTCGACCCAGCAAACAGGAATAAGATGGACGAATATCCATCACGTAGAACATTGAGTCAAAGACTTGGGAACCCACACGGATAGGAATGTCTACCTCACCGTGCACCATCCTCTTAGAACCGTCGAAGGCTCTAACAATGATGTTACTAGGTTTCAATTCCAGGCCCTCACAATCCAACCGATCTAAGGCCTTCTTGGGCAATACATTCAGGGAAGAACCGGTGTCCACCAACACGTGTGCAAGAGTAGTGCCCTTGCATTCTATGGAAACATGCAGGGCATCATTGTGGTTTTTTCCCTTGGCGGTCAGGTCGGCATCCGAGAAACCCAAACCATTGTCAATGGTCAAATTAGCCACACAGTCAGTGAATTGATCTGCAGATGTCTCTTACGGCACATGGGCCGTTTTCAGAAATAAAATCAGGGCCTTGGCGTGGGCCTCTGAGCACAGCAGCAATGATAGCATAGAGATTTTGGAGGGGGTATGCCCCAGCTGTTCAACGACATTGAAGTCACTCTTTTTAATGATTTTAAGGATTTCCTTCATCTCTTGCTGGGAGGCTTCAACAGCGGTCTTTTTTGGTGCCTCCGTCTGGGCAGGCAAATCGGTAGCAACTCCTTTTCCCCGAGTATCAGAGGACTCGGCGGCAGTAGTAGACACAGGAACTTGATTTGAAACATGCACACTTGCGGGTGTGATGATAAGAGGTTTTCGGATAACTGGTGGTGCAATGTCAGGCGAGAAGAGCCTGCCACTGCGAGTAATCTTGGCGGGACCAGTGATGTTACTGATACTGGTACCGGTGTTGAACTCCTGATTCACTCCAAGCACATACACGTCTGCCCCATAGTGCCATGGGACAGCCTTATCAGATTCATAGGGGAGGGGCCCCGGAACAGTAATGGTGATGGGTGCAACAGACATAATTTTGACTGGCTTCCTCGGGGGAGCCTTGGTAGGATTGTTGAAAATTATGATGACAGATACTTCTTCAGCGGAAACAAATGGAACAACGGTTTTCTTGAACAGAATCTCTTTGCTATCCATCAGGCTTTGGATGCCTGACTTCAGCAGCGGACAACCGGTAGGGGTAACAGCACACAGGAGGCAACCCTTGCTACAACCCAGAAATAAACCGGCTAGCAGTAGGTTCCTCTTAACAGTCAATAGAGGGGTAGCAACATCATTCACCGAAACAGCATACAAATCTTCCTCAACGGCATTTACTCTATGCTGGGGCATAGGAGCAGTTACAACATTTGGCCTCTCAGGCGCCTCAAACAGAATTTCCTTCGCATCAATAAGGTCTTGAACCTTATTTCTCAGGGCCCAACAATCATCAGTAGTATGCCCGAGGCTATCAGAATGATAAGCGCAACGGCCATTTGGGTTATACTTAGGAGATGCAGTATTCACGACCTTCGGAGCCTCTTTGATGGTCACCAAGTTGGTTGATAGCAGTTGCGGTAAGATTTGTGACAAGGTCATACTCAGCCGAGTGTATTGCCTCTTGGGCCTCTCACCCCTTTGTTGATTGTACTGCTGAGGAGCAGCAACAGGTTTTGAAATTACCAAGGCATTGACGGCTTGGCAGCGTTCTGGCTTGACTTGTCTTCTAGGACCATAGACGGCACTAGCTTCCTTCTTGAAAGGCCTCTTCTCAGTACTTGCGGAGGCACCTTTCTGTATCTTTCCTGACCTGATGCCTGCTTCTATCCTTTCACCCGTCAGGATCAAATCTGTAAACCCAGCGGAGGAATTACCAACCAGATGATTGAAGAATGGACCGGACAAGGTCCCTAGAAACATGTCAACCAGTTCACGGTCAGTCAAAGGAGGCTGCACCCTGCCAGCCAAATCTCTCCATTTTTGCGCATATTCTTTGAATCCTTCGCCCGTTCCCAGCGACATACCCTGAAGTTGGGTACGCGTAGGAGCGAGGTCAGAATTGTATTGATATTGTCTATAAAATGCGGTAGCCAAATCTTCCCAATGTCGGATACTGGTTCCATCTAACTGATAGAACCACTCAAGCTGTGACCCCAAAAGGCTATCTTGGAAGAAATGGATCCAAAGATTCTTGTCTGCCGTGTAAGGTTGGATCTTCCTTACGTACAATCTGAGATGCAGCTTTGGACAGGAAGCCCCGTCGTATTTTGCAAAGGCAGGCGCCTTGAACTTGTGTGGGATTACCACCCCAGAAGATAACCCTAAATCTCCGAAATCCAGCCCCGGCACATTTTGAATCTCCATGGCACTTAAGCGGTCCTCTAATTGCTTGTATCTGTCAGCAGCGGGAGGGTATTGTTCGTCATTGTAATCCGTCTCGTTGTCAGAGACTGCAGGACTAGGAGCCCCTCCCCCTTGGGGACTGTCTTTCTCTGCAGAGGAAGTAGTTGGATCAGCCTCGTTATGGAGTGTGTTCCAAAACCTGCGTCCAGTATTGAACAACGCAGTCCTCTTCTTCTTCTTCTTCTTCTTCTTCTTTAGGAGCAGAGCCTTCAACTCTTGTTGACCTTGGGCCAAGCTCATGACCATCTCTTGAAACTGGGCATTCTGGGCCTGGAGGGCCTTGATAGCTTGTTCACTGGATGATTCTGGATTCATGATGACTGTTCAAAATAAACAACGAAGAAGATTAAGCAACCTATAGAAAAAAGGGTACCTGTTATGCACATGATGCATGAGATGCTATCTATGCAATGCATTCAAGGATTTTAGAAATTCACAATTGTTGCAGACAAAAAGAACGCACGTCATAGAAATTTGTTAGTACATAAGTTCCCCATGGGCCAAATATTACAAAAACAACTTCTCAAGGTAAAAAGATGTTGCGCATCCTCTTTGGCGCAATGTAGGTGTTGAGGGCCTCTTGCTCATGGAGTCGGCAGGTGAGCTCTAGAACCTTCTTCTCGCTTGCGTAGAAGCTGGCTTCAAAAGTGTTTCGTTCCTCCTTGAGTTGGATCCAACTCTTCTGCATCTCCTCCCACGATGTAGGCATGTCAGGATGTAGGATGGTGTAGGGAAACTCTCCTTCCTTAACGGGCTCTTTAATCATAGGGAGAACATGAGGATAAGGCATCATTAGACTCTGGGCTCGCGCTCGTACCCACTTGAGATAAGGCTCAAGAGGGATGGAGTTCTTGTGCCCCAGTGTCTTGCTATCAACCTTGTTGGGCATCCTCCAAGCTCTGATGAATCTTTGGCGAAGTCCTTGCGCATCGTTGTCGAAGTAAAAAACTAGGTCAGGAATCAACATGTCGTGAGGGCCGTCCCTCCGTGCATATCCAAATTGCCTCAAAGCTAGGCAAGGGTTGTAGGTAATGCCCCCTCTAATGCCAAGTAATGGAACATTAGGGAACTCTCCACAACGATCAACGATGATGACATTTTCTCTGGACCGAGCACACCAATGTACATAAGAGTGAGTAAGAGTCATCAACCGTTGGGACCACCTTGAGCCTTGGTCATTCTTCAAGACAGATTGTGGAAGGTGCGAAATAAACCACCTTGCAAGGAGAGGAGTACAGCACATGAGAACACCCCTTTTTCTCATTGTTCGTGTGTAAAATGAGTGAAGGATGTCCCTAAGCAATGTTGGTATTGGATTTCTGGACAAGAAGATTTTGACGGCGTTGATCTCCACAAGCTGGTCAGGATTTGGGAACAAGACCAACCCATAGATAAGGAGTGCCACAATTTCTTCAAAGGCTTGTAGGTCCAATGAATCCCAACATTCTTGTGCCTTCTCAAACAAGAATTTTGCTAAGAAACCTTTGACGCCGCTTCTAGTTTCCCAATGCCCCTTGATGTCAGAAGGCTGTAGATGTAATGCTCGAGCAACATCTTCAGGCTTTGGTTCCTTTTCCGTACCGTTGAAAGGTAGTTGATTTAGGATAGGAATTCTCAGGAGTTGAGAAAATTCCTCCAAAGTGGGCACCAATTGGTAGTCGGGGAAAGTGAAACAGTGGTGAAGAGGGTCAAAGAACTGGAATAGCACCTTCATCATGTCTTCTTCAATGTTGGTGTTGACTAAGCTGAGCAGCCTACCATGTCTTTCACTGAAGGGAGAGCTTTCCGGAATTCTTGAGGTGAGCTCCTTGAGTTGAGGAGAGATTCTCACAAGGTTGACTTGGATGGTTTTTCTGCGAGGAATTTCCATGACCTACAAAACAAGAACAAAGATGAAGATCTAAACCCTTGAAGTGGTTAGTAAATGCATATGATTCTTTATGATGTTCATGATGTATGTACAAACATATGTACAAGAAATTCACACCAAACCCTAGTTTCAGGCTTGCATAGGGTTTCATAGGTAAGTACCCTCTTGAGTGTAGTTGGCTTAAAAACCTGTCCTATAAACAGTAACCGGGTTCTAAGGAGCTCAAAATCACTGGATTGTTTTCATTGTTCATTGTTTTGGTTTAGCCACTTAACTAGCGACCAAAATATTCCAAGAAAACAACCCTCAATGAGTGTAGTATCGAGTATCTACCAACTTCGGACTGCACCAAAGCCGGTCATCTCACTACCCCTAATGAAAGGCCAAGATGGTCAAGTAAGGTTCTAGGTCATTAGTGCTTAGTGACATCACTCAGCGGCCCCGTACTCTCCTTGATTGAACTCAAGGGTTACCGGTACTCACAAATATGTCGAACTAATATAGTTATTGCTTCGACCGTGTCGGTATACCCTGCACAATTTCCACAACGTATTGCTATCTATGAATGTTTCCCAAAATCCGGGTGTAGGATTGCAAACCCAAACAAGAGAGCCAAGTTATAAAGCAATCAAGACAAACAATTAATCATGCAAGAGGGTGATCTAAGCCCTAAGGTTACTCCACTTTTAAATTTGTCCCCAGCAGAGTCGCCAGTTCTGTGATACGGTGGTAGAACTGACTTGAGTTTTGCGTTTGTTTTCGCAAATGTTTCAGTTGAGCAAGAGTCGCCACCGACTTTTTATTTTATCCTAAGGAAAGGTTAAAAAGCACAGCAAAAACCTTTGAGATGTTTTCTTGGGTTCGGGGAGTAGATTATAGAAAGGGAAGGTATTAGCACCCTTTCTATCCATGGTTATCCATGGGCTCTTAGTTACTTGCTTAGATCAACTTGCCTTAATTTTCAATTGTTTGAAATGGTGCTTTGTGTATGTGTTTTGAAAATGTTTTGAAAAAGAGGCCAATGTGGTGGCAACCTTTGTAATGATCCATGTTGGGATGTATACAAAGGTGTATGTCTTTTAAAAAGGTTTTCAATGTTTTTTGAAAGTTATTTTGAAAGTGTAGTGATGTGTGGTTTGAAAAATAGGCAAGTGTTTTTGTTTTGCAAGTTAGCAAGTAATCAAAAAGCTATCTACCCTAAATTTCTCAAAGATCTTTGCTATGCTTTAACCCTTTTAACAATCTTGTTCCACCATTGCATTTGGTGGACAATCTTGTGTTAGGATGTGAAAGGGACGGGCGCGGGTCATTGTTTAGACCATGATTGCAATGGTGCCAAGTATCTTTGGGAAATTTTTCCTTTAAGGGACTTGATCATTTTTAGGCAACTTTCGAAAGCGTCATCGAGGGACTATGATCATTTGAATTTGTTTTGTTTTTGCCAAAGATACTCAACATGCAATATGGTCCAATTTTGAAAGGCAACAAGTGGATGTAACCCTAGGGGTGTTAGTGTGCAAGTGTGTTTTATTGCATACAAGAGTTTTTCTTTGAATTACGATTTTCTATTTGATTTTATCTTACCATACATATCCTAATTACTAGCAAATAAAAAGCAGAAATATAAAATCCTACGCTATTACAACAATTAGGGAGTGGGGATACATATTTGTACATGGGGGGTTCAACGAGAAAAATAGACAAAAAAGAAAATAGCAAAAAGCAAGATAGAGAGAAAGAGAGAGGGAGCCAGCGCGCTGCTGAGAGGTCATCAGAAGTTCTGACTCAGATCCGCTTCCAGATGATCAACCTCTTGGTTAAACTGTATGAGTCAGAACTTCTGACCCTGGCACCTGCAAAACAGAAACCTGTTAGTGGGGAAATCAGAAGTTCTGACCCCCTGCGCTGCAAAACAGAAGTTTGTTAGTGGAGAACTCAGAAGTTCTGATCCTGCTGGAAAGACAATAACTCTCAGAGGCTCTGATATTATTGACAGCAAAACATGCTTCAGATGTGCTAACGTCAAAGTCAGCACTTGGCTTTTCCCTGTACTGATCAGAACATCTGTAATTTCGTTATTATTCCACAAAACAGGAAACATATTTGGAACAGCTCCAGCAAATGTCAAAGTGTTTCAAATGGCAGAACCAACAAGGTCACAGGCAGGTTCTACACTGGCTCAGAACGTTCTGAGGTATGAAAATCCTCAGAACACAAACAGCAACAATATGATATTTACATTATGTTTATTTGAGCATGCACAGCTGATGATGCTTAGCAGCGTGATGAAGGTCAGCAGGTGCTTACCTGGCTGTTGGAGAAAAAAAAGGATGAAAGCTAGCTTTTGGCTCTGATGGTATTTTGGACAGATTCTTTTTTTGAAAAAGGCAGGTGAAGGTGTATGCGTATGTAGGGTCAGAAGTTTGAAAAGGGGTTTTTAGTTCACACAGAAAACTGGGTATTGGATAAAGTTTGAAGATGAGAAATTCAAAGTTATGAAACAACTGGAGATTTTGGCAGAGTTTCAGAACACTATCTTGCTAAGGGTTTCTGTTTCTCTCTTAGCAATTTTTCTGTTTTTTTAACGCCCTTTTTCAGTGGACAATGACTCTCTATTTATAGGCAAAGTTCTTGTGGGTGTCTTGAACATTAAAGCGCCAACAGAGTTTGAATTGCTCTTTGACAGAAATTCCTGGGAAGTTGTGATAACAGATAGCCTTCAGCCTAGGCTGCAGCAGCAGGCGTGGATTAGAGTGAAGTGACCTCTTAAGTGGGCGGTGGCGTGTAGACCCATGCCAGAATCTGCATAAAGGCGTTTTCCAAGCCACACGTGAAGGGACTACTTGGATGAATGTTCAGGAGTGGTTGGAAGCATTAATGAGCATTAAAGGGTGATAAGACTTATCAACATCAATATTCTGGTAAGGGAAACCAAACTTTGAACCAGCAGTTCTGTTTCAACAAGAACAGCGTAAACCATGCTCTGGCCTTGACTTCCTGTTGTCTTAGTAAGTCCTGGGGATTCTCCTGATTTTCTGATACGTTCCTTGGATTTGCTTCTGGACCTCCTGGGCTTAGAGATTCTGTATCAGTGTAACACCCACTCTTCTTACCTTTTCATCTTCTGATTTCAGCATGTTCTGAAAGAGCCTTCAGACTTCCTTGCTTCTTTTGCATTCCTTTAGCAAATTCTGGCTGAGCTTGCGTAACTGCTGAAAGAGTCATGTTCTGTCTGAGGCTTACATATTGAACCACGTTTACAACCTCTGATTGAGCTGATGTAGCTGCTGAAGAGCCAACTTCGGACTGCACTGAGCCAAGCTTGCAACTTTTGACTGTTTCTTATCTGGAATTGGTCCAGAAGTTCTGAAACGCTGACTTTTTCTTAAACACTCATTTTTTAGAGAAAAATTCCAAGTACTTAGAATTTAATTTTTCTCAAGCTAAAAGCATTGTCTTTAGAGCTTGTGTGATCATCTCGCTCTTGTAAGTGGTTTGCTTGGGCGGAAAAAAAAATGACAATTCAGGACTTGGATTTGTCTCAGAGGGACTCTTGAAAATCCAAGATGATTTCTTGAAGAAAGAGAGGGCAAATTTTGGGGTACAACAGTTGCCCCTGTTCAATCTTCTTGAACCTTAAGAGTTAGATTGACAAGTTTGCCTTTCGCGACTTGAAGGTAAAAGGAGATTGGACACTAGAGTGCCCGGAAATTTGCACTCGCATAGTAGAGTATCAGTAATGCGATGGCGGGAATGGGCTTATAGATGCCATTTGGAAGTGTTGATCGCGTAAGAGATTCCTTAGCGAGAACTTGTGTATTTTGAGAAAGGAAGATGGTTTCCTAGCCTGTTACAGGTGTTGATCTTCAATCTCTTCATGCAAATATGCCCTGGCTAGATACAGGTGTCAAATCTACAATCGGTTGCTCACAGATATGCCCTGGCTGGATACAGGTATCGAATCTGGAATTTGTCGTCTACAGATATGCCCTGGCTGGATACAGGAATCGAATATGGAATTAGTTGTTAACAGATATGCCCTGGCTGAATACATGAATCGAATCTTCAAACTTTTCAGATGCGCCCTGGCTGGATGCAGGAATCGAATCTGGAAACTGATCACTCACAGATGTGCCCTGGCTAGATACAGGAATCGAATCTGGAATTAGTTGTCAACAGATATGCCCTGGCTGGATACAGGAATCGAATCTGGAATTAGTTGTCAACAGATATGCCCTGGCTGGATACAGGAATCGAATCTAGAATTAGTTGTCAACAGATATGCCCTGGCTGGATACAGGAATCGAATCTGGAATTAGTTGTCAACAGATATGCCCTGGCTGGATACAGGAATCGAATCTGGAATTAGTTGTCAACAGATATGCCCTGGCTGGCTACAGGAATCGAATCTTCAAACTCTTCAGATGCGCCCTGGCTGGATGCAGGAATCGAATCTGGAAACTGATCACTCACAGATGTGCCCTGGCTGGATACAGGAATCGAATCCGGAATTGGTTGTTCACAGATGTGCCCTGTCTAGATACAAGAATCGAATTCGGAATTGTGACAGTTGAAGGTAGTCGTCTTTTGGATTGTCTCTTTTTTCGCTGAAAAGGCAAAACATCAGTTGCATGCAATGTCATGATGTATGAAATGTATGATGTCATGATGTTCAAAATGAGATAGTGTTGTATGCACTTTATCATGTATATAAGCAAGATGTATGAAATGTGAAATGTTTATGAATGTATTTTCGTCTAGGAAAATAAATCCTTGACGATCGGCTGGGGAATTAAAACCCTGGGCTGACGTTGAAGAGTAGAGTTCTTCGCTTCCGCTAGGGATGATGGTTGCAAGAATACACCGGTAGGAGAAGATGACTCCGTTGGGGAATAAACTTGTTGGACAGATTACTCTGAGGGGAAATACTCTGTGGGATGAGATACTTCGCTGAAGTTTTGATGAGAGTTCCGCTGAGGATTTCAATGATGGACTCCGCTGGGGATAACAATGATTAACTCCGCTGGGGATGACAATCATAAACTCTGCTGGGGATTGGAAGAAATTTGCCGAGGGTGCTCTTCCGTGGTAATTAGCTGAGGATAACCCAGTTATAAGCCCTTGTGAGGAATAACTCTTGAATGAAAACGGGGAGGGACGTTCGTATTCTGCAGGGGATAAGCTTCCAGAGTCTACTGGGGATAAGCTTCAAAATCTGCTGGGATATGGGTTCCAATTTTCCTGGGGAAACTTTCGGACTGTACTGGAAAATGGTTCCACTGGAGTGTCTGTATTCCGCTGGGAAACAATCTTAGATCAAGACTGCCGGGGATGCTTGCTGATGAATTCCTATACTCCGCTGGGGAATGTTGATATCTTCTGGGGACACCCAACTTCCTTTAGGCTGACCGTAGACTAACTCTGCTGGAAGAGAGTATTGCTAACTTGCTAGGGGAACATGGTGCCTATTGTAGGGCTGATGATAGACTAACTCTTTCTGGGGAGAGTATTGCTGAATCTTATCCTACTCTGTGGGGAATTGAGGTAACTTGGTCACATTCTTCAATTGAATCTATCTTGGTACCTTGGCGGACAAAGCAACTAGACTGCCTGGACAATTCTATATTGCCCCTGTTTCTGATGTCACCTGTAATCACTCCTTTGTTTTGTATGCAATTATTTATGAATTAGCAATTTTAATGTCAAATGCATATATCAAAAATGAACATTGGACGTTCTTCGCAAAACAAAAAAGAAAAAGGAAAAAAACAAACGACAATTTGTTTGGAAAAGTGAACTTGTATTGATTTTGAAATTTTGATGATTGGGGAGGTATTGAAGGTGGTTAGGTCGTGCCTTAGGTCAGTTATGAAGTATGCAATGTGTGGAGAAAGTTTGCTTTAGCTGGTTCTTGCAGGAATGAGAGATGGGATCAGTTTTGCAAAGTTTTTTCTTATCTAAGCTAAAGTGGTCAAGTTGGGTTATAGGCCAAGGCAGGTCCCTCAAGCATGCTGCATAATCTCTCCTTGATCAGTGGGATTAGTCCATAATCTTGTGCCTAGAAGATATGCTTTGTACTTCTTAGATTTGTGTTTGACATAAAGTTGATCTTTACAAGAATAGATAAGTTACTTTTTCCAAATATGGCTTGATTTTGTGTGTATTGTCCAAATGCACAAAATAACACTCTAACACAAAGGATATGCATTTAATTATTGAGTGTAAGAAGGATTAGAGGCCTGTAATCTAGCTTGCACAAGCTGATTTCAAAAATGCCCAAGTTATGAACATGTTCATGGCTTATGAACAAAGTGACTTTTGCCCATCTTCACAAATTCGATTCTCCCTATCCACAAGGGTGTTTTAGAAGTTCTTGGACAATTTGGAAAGATTGGAATGTGTACTACAATCCATCTTCGTAATGCAAATTGAAATTCCAAGTGGAAGCATGTGAAAAGTGGTCATGAAGTTAGGCAAAAATCCTGCCTTAAAATAGGTCAAAAAATTTCTAAGTTAGAAATGTTTTGCACCCCTATTCCAAAAATCATAACTTGAGCTACAAGCTTCTTTTGAGGAAACTTTGTGAATCAAAGTTGTAGATTTTTCAATGGAATATAACTTTCATGTTTTGAGTTTTGTTTGAATCCAAATGTATCTTGATTAAAAAATGGGACAAAGTTAGGAAAAAATTAGGAAATTCCATAACTTAGAAAATTTCTAAGTTATGAAATTTCTTCGTTTCAAACCCTAATTTGTAATTTTTGGTTTCTTGATGATCAAGTTTCATAGTTTGACATGTCTTGATGAAAAATGAATCTTGGCACTTGATTTTGACCAAAAAGTCAAAGTTTGACTTTTCAGTATACAGTCAAATTTTGATCAGTTGACTGGAAAATTCATCTGTCAATCTTGTGCATTTGGGATCTTTTGAACTTGTTGAACATGTCAAGACAATGCCATTGAGTCCTTGAGTCCATATGTGAGCTTGGTTTGCCATTGGCTAGGTCAAACAGTCAAAAATTGCCTTTGTGCAGTCAAAACCCTAAAAATGACCATTTTGCCCTTTTGGTGATTTGATCAAATTTCTTGTGGAATTGTGATCCAAACTTGATCAAATGGTCCATATGAGTTCATAATGTTGATGTGGGTCAAAAATCATGAGGTTTGACTGTCAATTGACCACAGATGACTTTTTCCCCAATACAGCTGATTTCTAGGTCAACTGTCCAATTCACTGGGCAAAGATTGGAATCAAGGCTTGAAACTTGGTATGGATAAACTTGTGAGTCCAACATGAAGCATGAAAGTCACTTTGGGAATTCTAGGTCAAAACATCTTTGTGCAAACTCAAACCCTAATTTGGGTCAACAGTGCAAGGAGGAGTCTTGAGCAGAGTAAAACCCTAACTTGATCTTGAGCTCCAAGGGTCTTGTGGTGAGAAAATATTGATGAAACGGGAGGGCAAATTTTGGGGTACAACAATGTCAAATGCATATATCAAAAATGAACATTGGACGTTCTTTGCAAAACAAAACAGAAAAAGGAAAACAGTTTGAAATTTATTTGTGAACATAAGTTGTATTGATTTTGAATTTTGGCCTGTATATAGGCGTTTTTGTACAAGAGGTTGGCGTCTTAGTAAGAGAATGCCGCCGAACAAATAGAATTTACATAATTTATGAAAAACAAAGAAAAACAGCTATGTGAACAATCCCACTGGATTCCAACTCTGCTATTGCCTTTATGTCCTCGAGCATCTCATCACTTTGCTACTTGGTCAAGGGTAGATCAAATTGATTAGTGTTGTCCGAGCTTGATAGTCGATACCGAAGTCTGGTTGTAAGGTGATCCAATAAGACATAGTGTTACGCTTTGATCCCTAATTTTTGCCTGGACCGCCCTTTCGGGTTTTTAGTCCACCGGGATACCCATTTTTGCCCAAGCCGCCTTTTCAGGTTTTCGACTTGCCGGGTGTACAGATTTTTTTCATTTTCATCCCTTATTTTTGCCCGAACCCTTTTGGTTCGCCGGGAAGCCCTTATTTTTGCCTAGGCCGGTCAACCTAGTGGGTCTTTGTTTTATGCGTAGTATTTTTTTCACTATGTCTGCATTGACGGGGTGAGGAAGGTCGTCACCATCCATGGTGGTTAGAATCATAGCTCCTCCTGAGAAAATGTTCTTAACCACAAATGGCCCTTCGTAAGTAGGGGTCCATTTTCCCCTGGGATCACCTTGAGGCAGAATGATGCGCTTGATCACTAGATCCCCAACTTGATACTCTTGTCGTCTGACTTTCTTGTTAAATGCCTTGATCATCCGTTTTTGGTACGTTTGACCATGACAAA
Source organism: Vicia faba (assembly GCA_948472305.1). NCBI lineage: Eukaryota > Viridiplantae > Streptophyta > Magnoliopsida > Fabales > Fabaceae > Vicia > Vicia faba. The sequence goes on from CATIWC010001214.1 coordinate 115,976, forward strand.
TAGTAGTAAGTCTTTTCTCATCGATTAAGTTCAGCTGATCAAGCCGGGTCTGAACCCAGTCATCTTCGCTCAAGCCTGCATCTTTCATAATCCGAAGAGAGGGTATCTGAACTTCAATGGGCAAGACGACCTCCATACCATAAACCAAAGAATAGGGTGTTTCCCCTGTTGACGTCCGCGCTGAGGTACGGTACCCATGAAGAGAAAAAGTTAACATCTCGTGCCAATCTTTGTATGTTACCGTCATCTTCTGCACAATCTTTTTAATGTTCTTATTAGCCGCTTCTGCAGCCCCATTCATCTTCGGCCGGTAAGGAGAAGAGTTATGATGCTGTATCTCGAACAACTTGCAGAGCTCAGTGATCATCTTGTTATTGAGATTTGTACCATTATCCGTAATGATCCTCTCTCGTACACCGTATCGATAAATCAGATTATGCCGAATGAATCGTGCCATGACATTCTTGGTTACAGTAGCAAATGAAGCTGCTTCAACCCATTTTGTAAAGTAATCAATAGCTACCAGGATGAAACGATGCCCGTTAGATGCCGTAGGTCTGATCTCGCTGATCATGTCGATGCCCCACATTGCAAAAGGCCAAGGTGTTGTCAAGACATTCAGAGGTACTGGAGGTATGTGCACCTTATCAGCATAGATTTGGCACTTATGACAGATTCGAGAATGCTGATGACAGTCGGCTTCCATTGTGGACCAATAATATCCTGCCCGTAGGATTTTCTTTGCCATGGTGTGTCCACTGGAATGGGTTCCGAAAGTACCTTCATTTAACTCCACCATAATCCTTTCTGCTTCGTTCTTATCCACAAAACGCAACAAGGTTGAGTCATGGTTACACTTGTAAAGAATACCATTGCAGATGAAGAACTTCGCCGCGAATCTTCTCAGAAACTTTTTATCATTAACATATGCACCCTCGTGGTACTCCTGAGCTTCAAGATACCTTTTTACCTCATGAAACCAGGGTTTATCTACTACCTCTTCAGTCTCAATGTCACAGCAATGTGCGGGTTCGTCCAACCTCTCAATGGTAATCTGGGGAGCCTCATTGTCCCATCTGACTTTGAACATAGAAGACATCGTAGCTAGCGCGTCTGCCAACTGATTCTCCTCTCTTGGGAAGTGTTCAAAGGTTATCTCCTCGAAGTGCGGAAGCAACGTCAATACATACTCTCTGTAAGGAATAAGATTTGGGTGTTTCGTATCCCACTCGCCTTTGATCTGACTGATCACGAGAGCGGAATCTCCGAATACACTCAGAAACTTAATCCTTATGCCAATTGCTGCTCAAAGACCCATAATGCACGCTTCATACTCCGACATGTTGTTGGTGCAGTTGAAACATAGTCGGGCGGTGAACGGAGTATGAGAGCCTTCAGGAGATATGATCACGGCGCCAATGCCATTACCCAAAGAGTTTGAAGCTCCATCAAAGTACATAGACCATCGGGATCCCTCCTCAGGTCCTTCATTCGGTCCAGGTGTCTCACAGTCGGTCACTAACATGATATTCGCATCCGGGAATTTAAAGTTCATAGACTGGTAATCATCCACTGCCTGATGTGCCAAATGATCTGCCAACACACTTCCCTTGATTGCCTTTTGGGTCGTGTATTGGATTTCATACTCAGTCAAGATCATCTGCCATCTTGCTATTATTCCAGATAAGGCAGGCTTTTCGAAGATATGCTTGATTGGATCCATCTTCGATATCAATAGAGTAGTGTGAGTCAGCATATACTGTCTCAGCCGGCGAGCAGCCCATGCCAAAGCGCAACCAGTTTTCTCAAGCAACGAGTATCGGGTCTCGCAGTTGGTAAACTTTTTGCTAAGGTAATAAATAGCATGCTCTTTTTGGCTAGACTCGTCATGCTGCCCCAGTACACACCCCATTTAATTATCGAGTACTGTCAAGTATAAGATCAAAGGTCTCCCTTCAACTGGAGGCATCAGAATAGGTGGTTCTTGGAGATACTCCTTAATCCTTTCGAAAGCCGCCTGACATTCATCGTTCCATCTTACCACTTGATCTTTCTTCAGTAACTTGAGGATCGGTTCACAAGTAGCAGTCAGGTGTGAGATGAATCGAGAAATATAGTTCAGACGTCCCAAAAAGCCTCTGACTTCTTTTTCAGTTCGGGGAGCTGGAATTTCCTGTATAGCCTTCACCTTTGCAGGATCCACTTGAATACCTTTATCACTTACGACGAAACCCAGTAGCTTACCAGATCTCACCCCGAAGGTGCACTTGTTCGAGTTTAACCTCAGCTTGTACAACTTCAACCTGTCAAATAGCTTATGAAGATGGTCCAGATGTTCTTCCTCAGTCTGGGATCTTGCAATCATATCGTCGACGTATACCTCAATCTCATGATGAATCATGTTGTGGAACAAGGCGACAATGGCACGCTGATACGTTTCCCAAGCATTCTTCAACCCAAAAGGCATGACTTTGTAGTAAAAGGTACCCCATTGAGTATCAAAGGTTGTCTTCTCCATATCTTCGGGAGCCATTTTAATCTGATTGTAACCGGAGAAACCATCCATAAAGGAGAAGACCTTATGTTGTGCGGTGTTGTCAACCAGAACGTCGATATGAGGCAGAGGGAAATCATCCTTGGGGCTTTCCCGGTTCAGATCCCTATAGTCAACACACATTCGAACCTTACCATCTTTCTTCGGCACTGGAACCACGTTGGCTACCCACTGCGGGTAAGAAGTAACTGCTAGAAAACCGGCGTCAAACTGTTTTATAACTTCAGCCTTTATTTTCTCGAACATTTCCGGGCGCATTCGGCGGACTTTCTATTTTACTGGAGGACAGTCTTCCTTGGTAGGAAATCGGTGAACCACGATATCAGTATCCAACCCAGGCATATCTTCATAAGACCAGGAAAAGATCTCAACATAGTCACGCAGCATCTGAATTAGCCGTTTCTTAATACTAGACTCCAGATTTGCACCGATCTTGACCTCTTTCTTGTCTTCCTCTGTACCCAGATTTACTGTTTCCACTGGCTCATCATACGGCTGTATGGCCCTCTCTTCCTGGTGTAACAGTCTAGCAAGTTCACCAGGCACTTCGCAATCATCCTCACCTTCGTCCTCGGCTTGGTTGATCGGAATTTCGAAGTCATAATTGGCAGTAGCAGAGTCGTTATCAGTGGGATCTAGAGTGGATGTAGACCTGTATATGTGAGTGTGTGTAAAATAGTTGTTTTGCAAGATAAAAAAGAAAAACAAGGAGCGCAAAATTTGTAATGCAAGAAAACGTCCAATGTTTTTATTAATGATATATGGAAATGACACATATAAAGCCCTCAAACAAAGCCACGGTGTCTCGGGTAAGGCACCGGGCCGTAAAGTTTAAAATTGTATGTTACAAATTCAAAACAAAAGTCTATTACTGTGTGATAAAAGAAACGGGCATGGGATCCTTGGCCGTCCAGTTTCTTAGGCCACCATTGGTAGTTGAGTAAATCCATCTATCGATATCAAACTCTTCTTCATCATCTTCAATCGCATTTACTCCCGCGTCATGCTTTGGCATAGGAACCGTTATGACATTAGGTTTTTCCGGTGCTTCAAATTCAATCTCCTTAGCTTCAATCAGATCCTGTACCTTATTCTTTAAAACCCAACAGTTATTCGTATCATGCCCTGGGCTATCAGAGTGATAAGCACAGCGGGCGTTCGGATTATACAACGGTGATGTGGTGTTGGGATTCTTTGGAGCCTCCCTCGGAATCACCAAGTTGGTCTTCAACAACTGCGGCAGAATTTGAGATAAAGTCATACTGAGCCAAGTGAATTGTCTTTGAGGCCTCTCTGCTCTTTGCTTATTGTTGCACTGTGGGGCAACAGTAGGTCTTGAAATAACTACCGCATTTACCGCTTGGCGGCGTTCGGGTCGACTTTGGCTCCTAGAGCTGTAAAGTGCGCTAGACTCCTTCTTGAAAGGCTTCTTCTCTGTGCTTGACGAAGCACCCTTATGTATTTTGCTGCTCTTGATACCGGCTTCAACCCTCTCCCCAGTCATAATTAACTCAGTAAAACCTGACGATGAACTTCCGATCAAATGGTCGAAATACGGACCAGACAAGGTGCCCAGAAACATATCCACCAACTCCCTGTCAGCCAGAGGGGGTTGTACTCTTCCTGCAAGGTCTCTCCACTTCTGAGCGTAATCTTTAAAACCTTTGCTCGCACCCATAGACATACCCTGAAGTTGGGTACGCGTGGGAGCGAGGTCGGCATTATATTGGTACTGCTTGTAAAAAGCAGCAGCAAGGTCCTCCCAATTACGAACGTTAGCTCCTTCTAGCTGATAGAACCACTCAAGTTGAGTCCCTGAAAGCCTATCTTGAAATAAGTGAATCCAGAGGTTCTTGTCAGCAGTATATGGTTGGATCTTCCTGACATACGATCAGAGGTGTAGCTTTGGGCAGGAGACCCCGTCGTACTTAGAAAATATAGGAGCTTTGAACTTGTGGGGGATCACCACCCCAGATGCCAAACCCAACTCACCAAAGTCCAATCCAGGTATCTTCTGGATCTCCATCGCGCTTAACCGGTCTTCAAGTTGCTTATACTTATCCTCAGCCGGAGGATACTGGTCTTCATCAAAGTCAGTCTCATTGTCAGAAACCACAGGGCTATGAGCCCTCCTTTCTTCCTGATTTTCTCCCACTTCAGATGAGTGAGACAAATCAATTTCTTCCCGCAACCTGTTTCCAAATCTATGACCCATGTTCAGGAGGACTGTCTTCTTCTTCTTCTTCTTATCCTTCAAGATAAGAGTCTTCAGATCTTTCTGCCCCTTGGCCAGGTTCATGAACATTTCCTGGAACTGAGCGTTTTGAGCTTGAAGAGCCTTAATAGCTTGATCAGTGGATGTTTCAGCTAACATGATGCTGAAATAAACAACGAAGAAGATAAGAGACCTGTAAGGGTACCTGTAATGAGGTGCATGGAAATGGAATGCATATGATATGATTTCATAGACTTTGGGAGATTCAAATTCGTAAACCAAAAGGAAACACACTTTTATTAGATTAAAAACTTGAAACAATGTTTGACAAATGCCTTTAAGGCGTTACAAGGAAAAACTTGAAAAGTAAATCAAAACTAGAAATAACAAAAGACATCAGTGCTCCCATGGTCGTTTTCCGTTGGTGCTGACATAATCGTTGAGGACCTTCTCATTCTCAAGTTGCCTTGTAAGCTTGAGAATCTTCCGTTCCTACTCGTGATACTTCTCTCTGTAAGTATCCAGTTCTTCTCTTAGCTGGATCCACGACCTCTTTAATGCCCCAATGTCAGTAGACATGTATGGGTGGAGGACAGTATGAGGAACCCCTTCTTCATCAGCACTCTCAACAATTACTGGTAAGACAGCTTCGTACGGCATCCCCAGCTTTTAGGCACGGGCCCGAACCCACCGGAGATACGGTTCCATTGGAAGAGAAGTCTTTGCTCCTAGCTCATGCAGATCAGACCTGTTAACCCTATTCCAAGCTCGTATAAATCTGCGGCGATGTCCTTCACTATCCCCTTGGAAGTCAAAGACAATGCTCGGAATCAGCAACTCATGAGGACCGTCCTTTCGAGCTCACCCAAACTGTCGTAAGGCCAGACAAGGATTATAGGTGATCCCTCCCCTAATTCCAAGTAAAGGAACATTGGGGTATTCTCCGCACCGGTCAATAATAGCTACTTCCTCCATGTCTTTAGTGCTCCAGATGATGTCCGTGTGAGCAAGGGACATAATTCTGTAGGCCCAACCCATACCTTCCTTGTTCTTCAAAACAGATTTGGGGAGGTGAGAAATAAACCACCTCGCCAGCAATGGTGCATAACACATAAGGGTTCCCCGTTTCCGAGCAGTACAGGCATAAAGAGCATGTAGAATGTCACCTAAGAGAGTAGGCACTGGATTACGGGACATGAAGATCTTCACTGCATTCACATCGACAAAATAATCTGAATTAGGGAACAGAACCAGGCCATATATGAGAAGTCCCAGGATATCTTTCAATGCTTGAAAATCTAAACTGTCCCAAAACTGTTGAGCCTGATCAATCAAGAACTTAGCCAAGAAGCCTTTTACCCCACTCCGGGTTTCCCAGTTAGACATTACATCAGCCTTTGTCAGATGTAGGGCTGTAGCAACATCCTCTGGCCTAAGAGCTATCTCCTAACCTGTAAATGGCATCTCCTCTAAAATAGAAATACCAAGTAAATCAGAGAACTCCTCCAAAGTAGGGACCAACTGATAGTCCGGGAAGGTAAAACAGTGGTGCAATGGGTCGAAGAACTAGAATAAGACTCTCATCATCTGCTCATCCATCTTAGAAGTGACCAAACCAAGGAGGTGACCATGCCTTATGATAAAGGAAGAAGTATCTGGAACTTTAGAGACCAACTCTCTAAGTTGAGCAGGGATTTGTACAAAGCTGATCCAAATAGTGTTTCTACGCATAGAGGTCATGACCTACAAAACATAACAAAGATGAATCCCCTTTGTCTTTGAAATGGGTTAGTCTGATGTAAGATGCATGCAATGTCATGATGCATGATGTTATGATAGAGACACACCACAAGTATTCATAGATAGCAAACATGGTAAGGGCAAACAAGTCACAGAGTAGCCCTTAGATTTCAGGATGGCATGGAGTTTAGGTATTACCCTCTTTCAGTTTAATTGGTTCAAATTGTCCTAGTAATAGTAACCGGGTTCTAGAGGATCTCAATATCACTGACCACCCTCGATCGGTCATAATTCCAGTTTGGCAACCTTTTCTTGCGGCCGGAATCATCGCGAGAGTTTGGTCTCAATGAGTGTAGCATACTGCTACTTTTCTATGGCCAAGTTGGTCAATTATAGGTTCTAAGGTCAGTTGGTGCTTAATGACCCCTTAACTAACCCATATTCTCCTTGTTCCACCACAAGGGATATCGATACAAACTAAAGTGCCACACTAACGTAGCTACTGCTTCAACCGTATCGGTCTATGTCGTACAGTTCCCTCACAGTCTATTGCTACTTACCTAAAAGGTATCCCCAGATCCAGGTTAGGATCTATAGTAACTCCGATTCAAACCCACAAAGATAAAGCATACAAGTCAAGCAATTGAAAACATTATGATGAACTACTCCTAAGGTACACCCCACTTATTAATCATTCCCCAGCAGAGTCGCCAGTTCGGTGATACGGTGGGAAGAACTGACTGTTTTTGGAATGCTGGTCCATGTTTTGCGTTTTGTATTCATAAAATGTCGCGGTAAGCAAGAGTCGCCACCGTCTTTTATTTTATCCAACAAGGAAAGGAAAAAAGCACAGAAAAATTCCTTTTTCGAGATATTTCTGAGTACGGGGGGTAGATTATAGAAAGGGAAGGTATTAGCACCCTTTCTATCCATAGTTATCTATGGGCTCTTAGGTACTTGCTCATCATTTTCAAAATTGTTTTCTTTGTGCTTGTGGGTTTTGAAAAGTTTTTGTTTTAACTTCGATTTAACTCTTGCTTTTGTCTTCAAGAGTGTAATGAAGTGTTTTTGAAAACTTGTTTGTAAAAGAGTGTAAGTGTGAAAAAAGTTTTGTTTTGGATGAGCAAGTATCTAAGAACTAATCTACCTACTCGAAAAAGGAATCGTTCTAGGTTTGTTTCCTTTAGACAATGCTATCCCACTATTAGTGAGTAGGTAGCACCGTCGTTGGAGTTTGAGGGTCAATTCGAAAGAGGGACACACAGTCACCAAAGCAATGTTAGGACGCCTTAGTGGTAACCCTAATGTCTTAGATCATTTATTCGAGGCAACAATATTCGAGGCAACCTTTCTGAGGCAACTATGATCTTTTAGACAAGAGGGCGACCTCTAAAACAATCTATACTCAATGACCGTGTACGAAGGCAACCAAGTGGGAGTGTACCCTAGGAGTGCGCATGTGCAAATGTGTTGATTTCAGTTATTTTTATCTTTGCACATGTTTAGGGTGATCTAACTGTTTTAAAATTAGACATTCATTCTTGTCATGCAAACCCTATTATCAAACTTCTAGCAGTTGGATATTTGCAGAAATTAAAAGGGCGGAATTTAAACTAAACTATTACAAGGCGTCGGGTATTTACATCACCAAAGACAAACCCTTTGAAATTTAAAAGTGGAAGAAATAAATAAATGTCCTAATTAAAATTATTACAAACCGGGATAAGTTCGTCTCCTTCTTCTGATCACAACCATACCCATTACTAGGGCTAATTATTCCTGAAATCAAAAACCCTAAAAAACTCCAAAAAAACCTAACAATGGTGATTCACGGTATAGGTCATATAAATGAAATTGAATAATGCCAAAAGCTTGCAAACATCATGGTGATCAAGATTATGCCATTATTTTACGCTATGGATGCAAGAATGAAGCTTTTCGAATTCAAGAAAAGAGTGATATCGTTGCGGACTTACAGTGCGTGGGAGGGCTTGAAAACGCCTGCTTTGGATTGCTTTCGCTTGTGGGGACTGCCAGGAGACGGTTGGGACAAATATCAGGCCTTGAGGATGCTTCTAAGTGGGACTTTGATCTCACACTTTTCTTTGATTTTTTTGAATCTGATTCTGCTCCTCACGCCTGCTTCCAACCTCTTTCTAGGTCTGGCTGCACTCCTTATGTAACAAAGAATGAATCCAAGTCCATAATTGATCTAAATCTCCCTCCTTAAATCCATTTTTGATTTGATTTGATTTGCTTCTTTAAAGCTTTCCAAAATTGGTCCAAATCCAATCTCTTTGTACACATATGGCTTGATGCGAATTTGGAATGATGCTAGTTGTTCAATGAAGCATGAAACAACACCAAATCCTTGGTTATTAATGTTTTGGATTTTTATTTGATTTATTTTGATTTAAATCAAATTAATTCAAATAAAAATCAAAATAATTAATAAAAATATGATATGGACAAGTGGAAAAGGCTAGAGCACGTGGGTTATGATTCCAACTCAAAACAAGTGAAAAAGAATAGGCCCATTTGGCAAATTTTGAAGTTTTGGGGATAGTTGACTTTTGGCAATTTTGCAAAAAAGGTCAACTTCAACAATACATAACTTTCTCAATTTTGACTCTTTGGAGGTGTTCTTGGACTTTTTAGAAATCTTGAGATGTCCTCTAAGAAACCCGTTTGGTCTCATCTCAATTTTATATTCCATGCTCAAGTATTAAGCTTTGACAAAAAAAGGTGTTTTTGTTGACTTTTCAAAATGACCTATAATGTCCAAATTCATAACTTCTTGTGAGTGCATATTTTAATCTTGGGAGATGAACATGGATTATAGGAAATTGCATCCTATTCAAAATGAGCTTTTGATGGGTCATTTCTCATAAATTATGAGAAAGTTATGCTTGGTCAAAGTTGAGTTGAGTTTTCCTGCAAAACCCTAATTTAGCAACTTTTGAATCTTGATGAATTGTGAGAAATTCTTGATGAATCATGATCAAACCTTGATCAAATGATGAAATATACTTCAAAATTAGGATGTTGACCAAAAATCTTGAAGTTTGACTGTATGTAGGTCACAGTTGACTTTTTCCCTATCACAGTCGATTTTTGGACCTTTGAGCAATTGACTGAGCAAACTTCCTCTGCAAGGCTTGAAACTTGACATGGATGATCTTGAGAACATATTAGGACATTGGTGAGCACTTGGGGTCACTTGTACTCAAGGATCTTTATGCAACATGAAACCCTAGTTTGGGGGAGACTGTCTTAGGAGAGAGCTTGTCTGGCCAATCCTTGAGCAACTTTGAGCAACTTGGAGATCTTTCTTGAAATGTTTTTGAGAAATATGGGAGGGCAAATTTTGGGGTACAACACATTAGCACCACAATGGGTGTCATACAACTAGACCTCAAAGTGGGATCAATCCTTCGACCCACCATGTTCATGGTGATCTCAGCAAAACCAAACTACAATCTGCTCTTGGGTCGAGAGTGGATACATGGCATCGGTGCAGTGCCATCCTCGATGCACCAAAGGGTCACGATATGGCGCCCTGATGGTATCATGGAAAACATTGAGGAATATCATAGTTATTACTTAGGTGAAATTAACAGCGTCGGAAAGAATAGTTTCGACATAAATTTGGCTCATATAGGGCCATGTAATCCACCTGAGTTTGATCTAACTCCAACACCTAATGCCTTCTGCTCTCTATACCTACACTCCAACTATAACTTTCAGTGGGATAATGAAGACTTGTCCAACATCGACTTTGGAGGAGTTGATGATATACGACCAACAGGCTGGGGAAGTGAGTTTGGTGACGATGACTGAGTCATAAACTCTGCAAAAGATTTCGGCATATGTGGCCGAAAGTAGAATGATAGCGGCCTTGGAGGCTGAAGTTAAATATATGGCCCTCGAAGCCAATGAACAAGTCCCTTCTCAAAAAGACCCTGGGAAAGATTTCGACCCAGAGCCTCCCGACTTAGAAATGAAAGACCTTCGAGATCAGAGGTTAGACGCCATCTATGATGATGAACCTCTAGGTTTCGAAAAGGACCTGTTGGCAAACAATGTTAGAATGCTAGCGCAAGACCCTCTGGAAGAGGTAAACCTAGGCGACGGTCTTGTAAAAAAGCTAACGTACATCAGCGTAAAGATAGATCTAGGACTCAGGGTCCAAATGATCCAATTGCTAAAAGAGTTCAAGGATTGCTTTGCGTGGGATTATGACGAGATGCCTGGTCTCGACAGAAGTTTGGTAGAACTGCAATTGCCAATAAAGCCTGGAAAGAAGCCCGTCAAGCAAACTCCAAGGCATTTTGCACCACAGATTTTATCAAAAATAAAAACGGAAGTCGAAAGACTACTGAGATGCAAGTTCATCCGAACAACCAGGTACGTCGAATGGATTGCAAATATCGTGCCTGTTATAAAGAAAAATGGTACCTTAAGGGTGTGCATTGATTTCAGAGATCTGAATGCTGCAACACCCAAAGATGAATATCCAATGCCGGTGGCGGAAATGCTTGTGGATTCTGCCGCTGGTTTCGAGTACATGAGTATGCTTGATGGCTACTCTGGATATAATCAAATCTTTATTGCTGAATAGGATGTGTCGAAAACGGAATTCTGTTGCCCTGGGGCCTTAGGCACTTATGAATGGGTAGTGATGCCCTTTGGCCTAAAAAATGCAGGGGCAACGTATCATAGAGCCATGAATTCGATCTTCCATGATTTTATTGACACTTTCATGCAGATTTGTATTTATGATATTGTTGTCAAATCTGTTCCAGGGAAGACTCACATGGATCATCTTCGAAAATCCTTCGAGAGGATGAGAAGCTACGGCCTGAAGATGAACCCTCTAAAGTGTGCTTTTGGTGTCAAAGCAGGAGATTTCTTAGGCTTTGTGGTCCATAAAAAAGGCATTGAGATAAACCAAAACAAGACCAAAGCTATCTTGCAAGCCAAAGAGCCAACTAACAAAAATGAATTGCAATCCTTACTTGGGAAGATAAATTTCTTGAGGAGATTTATATCCAACCTCAGTGGGAAAACGCAAGCCTTTTCGCCACTACTTCGACTCAGCAAAGGAGGATTTAAGTGGGGGCAAGAACATCAAGAAGCCTTCGACAAAATCAAAGAGTACCTCACCAAGCCATTTATTTTGGTACCTCCTTGTTGAAGTAGAAGTATGAGATTGTACATAGATGCGTCTGATAAAACTTTAGGCAGTATGCTGGCTCAAGAGGATAAGCATGGTGTCAAAAGGCCCATCTACTACCTCAGTAGAGTTTTAAATGATGCAGAAACTAGATATAACGAGGTTGAAAAACTATGTTTATGTCTTTATTTTTCATGTACAAAACTTAAGCAATATATAAAGCCAGTTGATGTTTATGTTTCATCTCATTTTGATGTTTTCAAATATATGTTGTCGAAACCCATTTTATAGAGTAGAATTGGCAAATGGGCACTTACATTAATTGAGTACTCATTAACCTTTATGCCTCTCAAGGCTATGAAAGGTCAAGTGGTAGCAGACTTTATAGTCGACCACTCTATACAAGAGGGGTCACTGAATTATTTGGAGATCGAACCTTGGAAATTATACTTTGATGGTTCTAGTTATAAAGATGGAACTAGAGTCAGAGTCCTCATTATTTCTCTAAGGAAAATTCCAACAACATTTAAGTACAAGATAGATGGGGATTGCTCTAATAATGAGGCTGAATATGAAGCGTTAATCGTAGGCCTTGAAATCTTGTTTGAATTGGGGGTAACTCAGGTCGAAATAATGGGAGACTCAGAATTAGTCCTAAAATAAATTACGAAAGAATACGAATGCATAAAAGAAAATCTTATCATGTATTTCGTAATAGCCATACGTTTGTTGAAAAACTTCGAGGTAGTTAACATTCGACATATACCCAGATTGGAAAATCAAGTAGCTAACGACTTAGCGCAGATTGCTTCTGGGTATAAAGTTTCAAAAGACAAACTACAGCAAGCAATCGAAGTTAGAGGGAGAGTAACATCCACTAAGTTGTCTCCATTAGATTTAAGGACCACAACGTTGGGATGCACTGATCACGAAAATATTTAAATTTCGTTCATAGACAATCTAACAGAACAAGATTGGAGAAAGCCTGTAGTGGATTATTTACAAAATCCAATGGCTTCGACAGAATGAAAAATAAAATATAGAGCACTGAGTTATGTGCTGATGGGAAATGAATTATTCAAGAAAACACCTGAAGGTGTGCTTCTGAAATGCCTAAGTGAAACAGAAGCATATATAGCTCTTTCCACCACACACGTCGGGGCGTGTGGAGCACACCAAGTAGGCCAAAAGATGAAATGGTTATTGTTTCGACAAGGATTATATTGGCCCACTATGTTAAAAGATTGTGTCGAGTTTGCAAAAGGATGCCAAGAATGTCAAGTACATACAGGTATTTAGCATGTGCCGGCAAGTGAACTTCACTCGATTGTGAAACCTTGGCCTTTTAGAGGATGGGCTTTAGATCTTATTGGAGAAATTCGACCAGCATCTTCTAAAAGCCAGAAATATATATTGGTGGGCATTGATTATTTTACTAAGTGGATTGAAGCAATCCCTTTAGTCAATGTAGACCAAGAGAATGTCATTGAATTCATTCAAAATTATATCATATATAGATTTGGAATTCCCGAAACAATAACTACAGACCAAGGATCAGTCTTTACTGGTCGAAAGATGCAAGACTTTGCTGCGGAAATGGGGTTTAAATTGTTAACATCTACACCTTATTATGTGCAAGCTAATGGCCAATTCGAAGCAGCAAATAAAGTAGTGATCAGCTTAATAAAGAAACACGTGGGAAAGAAACCTAGAAACTGGCACAAGACGCTAGATCAAGTTCTATGGGCATGTCGAACTTGTCCGAAAGAGGCCACGGGAACAACACCATTTCGCCTAACCTATGCTCATGATGCAGTGTTGCCAGTGGAAATCCACCTGCAGGCGACGAGGATTTAGATACATCATGATATCCCTTCTGAGGTCTATTGGAATATGATGTTAGACGAACTAGTTGACTTAGACGAAGAAAGATTGAAAGCTCTGGATCTTTTGAGACTGCATAAGAAACGAGTTAAGAAATCCTATAATCGCAGAGTAAAACCTAAGACATTTCTGCCTGAGGATCTAGTGTGGAAAGTAATTCTTCCGATGGATCGAAAAGATAGAAATTTGGGAAAATGGTCTCCTAAGTGGGAAGGACCTTTCAGGATTATCCAAGCTTTCTCTGGTTAAGCCTATGAGATTGAAGAGTTAAATGAAGATCAAAGACTTTTGAGGGTGAATGGTAAATACTTGAAAGCTTATAGACCTATGCTTCAAGAGGTAAAAATAAGTAATATATATTCACCGTCGAATAGAGAATGCAAAAATGGAAACTTAAATTTTCATTAAAATAGCCAAAATGGCTTTGAAATCATTACAACAAGTGATTACATAGATGAAAGAAACAGGATTCAAAAAGGGAGATTAGCCTTGATCTAAAGATACTTAATTCTTTGTAATTCCAGGCGTCGATCACATAAAGCCTTCAATTAATGAAGGGTTTCAAGCTTAGCATCGAGAGATTGGGCCCAATCAGCGTGTCTTAACCCTTCAGCCAACTCCTCTTGGCTCTCTGACTCAATGTTAACAGCGAGGAGTTCCTCCTTCTTTTTATCGTTGGCAGCAATTTTAGCTTCCAAATCTGCAATCTGCACCCTCATTTGAGCAGTGTCTCGATCTATCTCTCCAACCTCTTTTTGTCTAGCCTCTTGGGCCTTCGACATCCCTTTTACCTTAGAAGCTGATTCGATAGCAGCGTGCCAGGCAGCAACCACTTGACCATTGGTTTCTTCAATCTCACGATTAAGAGTCCTTTGACGGTTATAGTCCGCTGATACTTGGTCAATAATGGAGATTAAATCCAAGATAACGCTGGCCACATCCGGAGAAGCAATGAGGACATCGACAACCCTCAGAGTAGTCTTCAGAAAAGAAGGAGCCGTGGGTTCCCCCTCCAAGGTTAACATTAAATCTATTTTGAAGATTTGTGCCTTAACTTTCTGAAGGGCCTCATCGAGAGGAGAGGTCGAAGTAGATTTTCCAGACGCAGTTGAGACCCTATGATCAGAGAAACTTTCTCGATCTTCTAGAATTGCAGTCAAATAGCCTAAAGGATATTGTTGTTTCAGCAAGGCCAAATCCTCCTTAGTTTTAGACCCTGTCGAAGGGACACTTTCGTTGACAGCAGTAACCATGTTGGCCACCTGCTCTGGAATTGCCTCGGTTTCTGTAGGATTCTGGGTTCCTTCAGCAGAGCCTTCTTTACCATCAGCTTTTGGTATCCTTTCATCTTGACTCCCCACCTCCAGTACACTCTCCCTCTCTATCATAGTCTCAGCATTAGGGGTCCTTTCCTCTTTAGTTTCTTGTACGTCAACCAACGGAGCCCTATTTTCTTCATGATTTCCTACAGGGCCTTATTCATTGACTTCCTCTATGGTTTCATGCTGAAGTTCGGAAGTTTGATTCACTTCATCAGCTCAACTCATGAAAGAGCCTTTCGTTGAAGAAGGCCTATAAGTAGGCTCTCCCTCACTATTTAATAGAGTGACAGAGCCTTCGACAGGAGTAGGGACTTGGTTGGAGGTGTCAGCGGTGTCCTGGAGATTAAAAGAAGTTCGTTTCTTTCAGAATTCTCATAAAGAAAAAGGGTAGTTCAAGAAGTAAGTGATGGTCTGTCGAAGAAAATACTTGAATTGGGATTTCCGCATCGGGACTGGAATTATCGCTCTCGCTAGGACTGTTTAGCCTGGCAGTTACTTCCTGTTCAGTAGGCTCTTTGATAACTACAGGAGGAGGCCTCCCAAATGTAGTCTTAATTCTAATTTTGGGATGAGGCTCAACGACAAGAAATGGTTTCTTTAACCTTTGTCTCTTCAGAGGAACATGAGGGGATTCCTCTTCTTCGTCACTAGAGATTTCGATCTCCTGGACCTTCCGTTTTTTGGGGGTAGTCTTCTGAATACCCAGAAAGATAAGTCAAAGAAATCAGTACCCATGTCAGACGATCATAGAAAATAAGGGTATGGAAGAAAGTAAATACCTTGGGAGAAGGGTTGACAGAAGGATCTCCCCCTTTTATGCTTTTAGCAGCCTTCTTCGAAGTGGTTCTCTTGACAGCTACACAAAAACAACAAAAAAACTAAGGTTAATCGAGCGTCGAATGATAAATCTGAAGTGAAGAGAAAGAAAAGAAGTAATACCTTTCTTGACCCTGTCGAGAACCAGCTTAAACGCCTCACGAAGGTGGTGGGCGAAGTCCTTCTCATCGAAGAACTCTTCATCATAATACTGTCTCCACCACCCCTCAAAACTACCAGAACTCAAAAAATTGAGATTAAAGTCGAACATGGTTAGTACGGTTCGACCAACGTACCTACCAATATGCTTGGTAGCAGCATCTTCTGAGTAGTCTGTGTTGTAAAATAACAGAAGTTTCTCTCAAGGATAAATGGGTGAGGGAAGTGACTAGACAATGCCAAATTGTTGAGAGACAAGATTTGGTTGATAAGCGATCAAGCTTAATTGATTTTTGGAGCTCTTGAATCTCAATGGCATAATTCTAGGGTGAAGAAACGATTCCCACATGCCCACTGTTGTACCCCAAAATTTGCCCTCCCATATTCTTCAAGAAATTGCCAAGTCAAGTCACAAAATTCCCCAAGGGTTATGCAGTTCAACCGTCTCCTATACAGTCAAAACTAGGGTTTGTGTCCTGATCAAGAAAATGAAGTTTTCAAAGGCCCAATCAAGTCTCATATGCCTACAAATGTGGTCAAACATCCTCATATCAAGTTTCAAGGCATTCAGCTCAAAATTGCACAGTCAAAACCCTAGGTTGCACTACAGTCAACTGTAGGGGCAAAATGGTCATTTGACAGTCAAAAGTTCAAATTTTTGGTCAACATATCATTTTGAAGCCACAAACATCATTTGATCAATTCTTGATCATGATTCTCAAAATTTGGCTCAGAAATCATCAAAGATGCAAAAGTTGTTATATTTGGACAGCTGAAAAAGTCAACTGAAATTGACCAGGGCATAACTTTCACATGGATTATCAGAAAAATTCCATCCAAAGCTCATTTTGAAGAGAAAGATATTTCCTACAACTCATCTTCATACTTCAAGTCCAAGAAATGCTCTCACAAAAAGTTATCAATTTCAACATTATAGGTCATTTTCAAAAGTCAACAAAAAGGGACTTTAAGTCAAAGGCCATAACTTGAGATTGGTAAATCAAAATGACAGGGGACCAAAGGCATTGGTTAAAGGACTCAAAGACCTTTCCAAAATGTCCAAGAACATGTGAAAAGCTTGAAAATTGAGCAAGTTATGCCTTGTGGAAGTTGGGAAATTTTTGGGAATTTTCAAAAGTCAACAATGGTTCAAATGACCTAAAAATGCAAATGGGCCCATTTTTCTTCCAAGTTTCTTCATGCCAAGCCTATGCACGACCATTAGGCCCAAAGGGAAGTATTTTCTCATTTTTTAATTATTTATTTGAATTTATATTAATATTAATTCATTTAAATTATTTTAATACATGAAAAATATAAAGCTTGACCTAAAAAATCTTTTTATGCACATTCTAGACTCAAGATTTCGTGCACATCTTAATTAGGCAAGTTTTGGTGTGATTTGAGCTGATTGAACACAAAATGCACATGGAAAAGATTTGGAAAAGATTTCATAAAATCAAATATTGAAAACAATGAATTCAAAAGATTTTGTGCAATTTTGTTAACCTAATATGCTCTATACATAGTCAGGAATGAAAACCTAATGGACTTACACACAAAGCTGCGCCCCAAGAACACCTTGCAAACTGAAATTTTTTCCATAAAACACCAAAACTGTTTTCAAGGTTAGGAGACGATTCAAGCCTCAACTTCCATTCCATTAGATTCCTGGGACAATTCTGAACGTGTGCCAATCCTTAACATCAATCAAAACGCCCTGAATTGGTATCCATAAGTCAAACTATGAAGCAAAATTCTTGAAATCGCATAGCATAATTCAAGCATCCTTTTGCATTTTTCTTTATGTATTCATGCTCATAATGGTGTTTCTAAGCTAACCAACGTGTTCAATTGTGTTTTTGTGCTACATATGCGAATATACCATGAATGAGATTTAGGGTTTGCAGGTTTCAAAATTAGGGATTTTTAATGGAGGCAAAATTAGACCATCCCAGTACCACCATTGCATTCAGTACACCAAGACGAAAAGATTCATGTATTCGCGATGAATTTATATTCAAAGATGAGCTAATCGTTATTTTCTGTAAACTTGCCTAATGCTACGCGTTAAAACCGTGGCCAATGTGTTTTATGTTTCAGGAAGACGAAGACGATGATGTCGTGTCATGGGGGGACAGGCCAATTCAAAATCTCGCGCGCTTTTAGGGGCCACTAACCAATGTTTCTTTTTATTATTTATTTGTTGTAATATAATAACATGCGCGTGTTGGCTCAGGTGGTGAACGTGAAATACATTAACCCTCGTGACCTGGGTTCAAGTCCCAGGTCTGGCAAGTTTCAATATTATTTTCCAATATAAATTCTTATGCAGCGCGCCTATTGAGGACCATCATACTCCTTCACTATCCCACCATACACGCGTCTAGCAACACTAGATCAGTGGCCAAGATTCTGAAGAACACGTATACGCTGGTCAATGCACTAGCATGCAAACTGGCAAAGTCAATGGATCAAAGGTTAATTGGGCCAGAATTCTAAGGCCTGTACCTCCTAAATTGGGACTACACCCCACTCTGGTTTGCAACTTCTTTCATTTTTTACTTATTTTTTATTTTATTGTTAATCATTATGTTATTTATTTTATTGCTTTAATTTAATTAAATATTTTTTTACAATACATAAAGATACAGAAAAGACAAAAAATATAATTAATTTTGATTACTTTCATAAATAAATTAAATGTAAATTATTTAGTTTAATTAGGTTTTAATTTTAATTCTTTTTCATAATAAAAGTCCAAATAATTAGAATTAGGTTAATTAATAATTTCCACTCCTTTTAGTTTTTTTCCTTTTTTTATCATAATATTATTATTTATTTTCATAATTACATTGTACATAAATATAATTTAGGTTTAAATTAGGTCAAAAATTCAATATTTTCACAATAAACTTAAAAAATGTTAGAATTAGGGTTTGACGCTTCCTTTTTAATTAATTTCTCCTTAATCTTAAAAAAAAATACAAAAATACCAAAAAACATTTAAATTTTAATTCCTTATTAAAGTTAATCTTTTTGCAAAAAGGGTCCAACGCCCATTGTTTTTAATTATTTAATTTGCACGTTTACTTTATGTCGTTCAATTATAATTTTGTATCTCTCCCAAAGCATTGTAATTTAAATTTCTTGCACTTTTATTCTATCGCTTTATTTACCTACCGCTAAATCGGGTCCGGTTTAATTTTGGCGATGTGGACCCGCGCCATTTGTAATAGCCTTAGATTTATTTTTCGCAAACTTTATAACTATTAAATATGCATGCAAGAATGAATGGCCCTAACTAAAATCAAGCGTAGATCACCAATAACATGACAAGACAAATATCTGAAAACGACACACGAACCGCACACACCACCCCTAGGGTACGCCTCACTGTTGCCTTTCGAAAGGTGATCGTCGAGTAGAGGACGTCTTAGTAAGTCCTCATGATCCGGGAACCTGGCATGAGGATAGCTTCTAAGGTGTCTTCCCATTGCTCTGGTGATCACCACGTCCCGAACATCGAATTGACCCGAACACCTCCAACGGTGGTGCTACCTACCTCTCAATGGTGGGATGGCACTACTTTAAAGGACATTTACACAGACGAATTCCTTAGGGTAGGTAGGTTCTCAAGGATACTTGCTCTCTTCAAAACAAAAAGACTTTTCACACCAACACTTTTCAAAAGCTTTCAAAGCAGATTTTTCAAACACTCTGACGTATGAGTCGATCTGGAATTTTTCAAAGAAACTTTTTAAACCCACATTGAAAAGCAAACAAATAATTTTGAAAACACAAATGAGCAAGTATCTAAGAGCCCATGGATAACCATGGATAGAAAGGGTGCTAACACCTTCCCTTTCTATAACCTACCTCCCGAACCAAGAGCGATCTCTTTAAGGAATTTTTCTGTGCTTTTGTCCCTTCCATTTGGAGAAAATAAAAGACGGTGGCGACTCTTGCTTCCGCGACATTTCGCGAACCAGCGTTAAACAGTCAGTTCCAGATCCACCGATCACAGAACTGGCGACTCTGCTGGGGACTTCTTTATAAAGTGAGGTGTACCTTAGGGATAGTTCATAACTGTGTTTTCAATTGCTTTCTTTGCTTGCTTTAAATTGTGGGACTGTCTTGGGAGTTCTATAGATCCTAACCTGGATCTGGGGGATACCTTCTTAGAAAGTAGCAATAAGACTGTGAGGGAACTGTGCGGGGTATACCGACATGGTTGAAACAGTCTGCTACGTTGATGTGGCACTTTGGTGTGTACCGGTAACCCTTGAGTTCAGTCAAGGAGAGTACGGGGCCTCCGTGTGGTGTCGTGAAGCATCAACAGACCTTAGGAACCTTAATTGAACTATCTTGGCCTCTTTAGGGTAGTGAGATAACTGACTTTGGTGCAGTCCGAGGTTGGTTGATACTCGATACTACACTCAATTGAGGGTTGCTTTCTTGGAATATTTCGGTCGCCAGTTCAGTGGCTAAATCGAAACGATGAACAATGAAAGCAATCCCGTGATATTGGGACCCTTAGAACCCGGTTACTTCTAATAGGACAGGTTGAGCCCACCAACTTCAAGAGGGTAATACCTAAACCTCATGCTGGCCTAAACTCTAAGGGTTTTTCTTGTGTGACTTGTGTGCCTTCGTACTTGACTATTTGCATGCTTGTTATCTGACACATGAACTACTTGCAGGTTTGTTTATAGTCCTCAATTGGGACTCATGACAGGTTTTACTTGAGTTTCTTGTAGGTTTTGGTTTGCAGTCCTTAATTAGGACTCATAACAGGGTTTACCTACATCACCCCATGCATAGCATGACATCATACCATCATACCATTGCATACATCCTAACCCATTTCAAGGATCTCAAGGGCTTGTGATGCAGGTCATGATGAACCAACTGTCTAGCCAGGGGCAAAAAGGATTTATTTTCCTCTAAGCCAAGGTTGTCAGGGGCTATGACCCACTGGATATGGTGAGCCTTTGACCCTTGAAGAAGGACTCTCAACAACATGAAGTACCTTCAATCAAGTTACCGGCTTTCAACTCTAACAAGTTTCTCTGTTTACCCCGCGAGGTCCTTGAAATCATTGCATGCATGTCATACATATCATTGCATAACAGGTACCCTTTCTCTGCAGGTTACTTACCTTCTTCGCTGTTTATTTCAGCCGATCGTCATGAATCCTGAATCATCAGCTGAGCAGTCTATCAAGGCCCTCCAGGCTCAGAATGCCCAATTCCAAGGGCTAATCATGAACTTGACCCAGGGGCAGCAAGATCTGAAGGCTCTGCTCTTGAAGAAGGAAAAGAAGAAGAAGAGGACTGTCTTGTTCAGCCCTAGAGGCAGATCTGGGAATACACCGCAAGTCGAAACTGAGAGGACAACTCCATCTGTGAGGGAAAGCAGTCACCATGAGAGAGAGGTGCCTAGTCCAGTGGTCTCCGACAACGAGACAGATTTCAACGACGAACAATACCCTCCGGCGGAGGATAAGTACAAACAGTTGGAAGACCAGCTCAGTGCTATAGAGATACAAAAAGTGCCTGGCCTGGACTTTGAGGATCTAGGTCTGTCTTCTGGGGTAGTGATCCCGCACAAGTTTAAGGCACCTGCCTTTGCAAAGTACGACGGGGCATCCTGTCCTAAGTTGCATCTCAGGGCTTACACAAGGAGGATCCAGCCCTATACAGCTGACAAAAACTTATGGATCCATTTCTTCCAAGAGAGTCTTTCAGGGACTCAGCTCGAGTGGTTTTATCAATTGAATGGAGCCAACATCCGTACCTGGGAAGACTTAGCCACTGCTTTCTACAAGCATTACCAGTACAATGCCGACCCTGCTCCCACACGCACTCAGCTTCAGGGAATGTCTATAGGTGCAGGCGAAGGTTTCAAAGAGTATGCACAGAAATGGAGAGACCTTGCTGGAAGGGTACAGCCTCCATTAACTGACCGGGAACTCGTTGATATGTTCTTGGGGACCCTATCCGGGCCATTCTTCAATCACCTCATTGGTAACTCATCTGCTGGATTTACCGACCTCATCCTGACTGGCGAAAGAATTGAAGCTGGTATCAAGAGTGGAAAAATTCAAGAGGCCACACCTTCTGACACCCACAAAAAGCCTTACACGGGAAAGAAGGAATCTAATGCTGCATACAGTCAAAAGAGTCGACGTGATCAACATGCAGGGGCAGTCATGATCTCTGGTTCTGCACCACGCCGCCAACCACAAAGGGGAAACCAACAAAGGCCGGACGGGCCCAAAAGGCAGTTCACCAACATTAACATGCCATGGTCACAAGCCCTGCAACACATGTTGAAGATGAACCTGATTGCAGTGATCAACCCTCCTGCCAATCCTAAGACCTCCTCTCCTAGCTACAATCCAGAAGCAAGGTGTGCTTATCATTCTGATAGCCCGGGGCACGATACTGAGGACTGTTGGGCACTAAAGTACAAGATTGAGAACATGATTGATGCCAAAGAGATCGAGTTCGAGCCTGCTGAAACCCCCAATGTGATCAATGCTCCATTGCCCAAACATGGCTAGGATTGAGAGATTTTTTTGTTCATTTGAATTCAAGTTGTATTTTTCCTTTCTTGTTCAGATAAACAATTATTATGTTAAACTCTTTTATTTCATGAATGCATTACACATGTCTGTCTTGATTTAATTATGTTTACTATGCTTAAAACTGCTTTCATATCTTTGCAATGATCAACTCTTAATTGAAAATTCTAAACCTCTTGAGGGAGGATGACGAAAACGATACCACAATCTACAGTATGCTTTTGAACAAACCCCGCTGATGAGGTACAGGCATTGTTTCAATCCCTAAACACGGGAGTTATAAGGATGATAATCCCTCGTCAACCCATCAGAGCCAAAGAAGTAGGAGTTTTTATTTTCGAAAATCAAAACCCTTAATCATAACCTGGGGCAGGGTAGTTCTCTCAGTTGATCCAAGTGCACAATGAATGGCACCAAATGAGTTTTTCAAAAAAAACAAAAGACAGTGATGGTTCCGAACAATCATAAGGACAGGGTAGTCATTATCAAAAAATCATAAATGAAAAGCCCAAAAAGTCTAAGCTTACAAAAAGAGACTTACGAAACTGGGGCATCCCGCTGACTGCAATTCCCAAAAAGGAAACAGTTCAGGCAAAAAAGAAAGGGATAACAAAAATCAAAAGAGGTCTTACAAACCCTCAACAAAAACAAAAATGACTGCCTATTCAGAATAAATCATCAATATCCGAACCATCATTGGTATATCAGAACAAAGACTCAAACAAGGTCTAATGCATGATCAACTGAGTTTAGGTTTGGAGAACATCACGAAGAGCGGGTGGGTACAAATAATTTGAGCCTTTATCCCTTGTTTCTTAAACCGTGAACCAGGCCACGATATAACCCTTAAAAGTCCTAGCTGAAGCATGGGTTGGTTCGAAAGCATACTGTTACGAAGGTATCCTGACTCCTGAAGGTTTGCTGTAAAATCTTGAGTTGACACTGCACTGTATTACAAAAGATGCATTTTCAAAATTCAAGACAGACATAGGCTTTTGCATTCTTAAAATAACCTTGTTTGCATATGACTATTCGTTTGAACAGCAGGGAAATTCGCACGATGAACACCTTGTGAACAGAAGTACCTCCAATCAAGAGGCACGGTAGGAGCATTGCCCATTATCTGGGGCATGACAAAATACTTCCAACAGGGGCAACCCCCTACATTCTGAGAGCGTGGACATAGTCGGAAAAATACTGCGCATAATCAAAGACCCGCTAGGTTGACACACCTAGGCAAAAATAAGGGCTTCCCGGCGAACCAAAAGGGTTCGGGCAAAATGAAGGGATGAAACGAAAAAACATGTACACCCGGCAAGTCGAAAACCTGAAAAGGCGGCTTGGGCAAAAATGGGTATCCCGGTGGACTGAAAACCCGAAAGGGCGGTCCAGGCAAAAGTTAGGGATCAAAGCGTACGACTATGTCCCGGTATCTCATCACTTGTCTACCCGAGGATTTGTCAACCCCCCACACAGGTATCCTCTTCCCTCACCTCCGAAACAGGGGCAATAATGGGTTATCCAGGCGATCCAATTGCTCTGTCAACCAAAGTACAAAGGAAAGATCAACATAAGGACGATTACCATCTACCTTTACAAATTCCAGATCGTGGGCTAGCGTCCGAAACCAAACAGGACAATCATCCACTTAATCAAAATCATGCAACCCAACACCGATTTCTTCTCAACCTTCAGACAAAGTCATACACAGACTCCTCCTCCACAAGATGACCTAACCCCGGTTCATCACAAAGTTTTTACACGAACTCATCCAAGTAACCTAACCCCGGTTCCTCCTGAAGTCTTACATGGACCTATCTCAAGATGACCTAACCCCGGTTCATCAAGAAGTTTTTACACAAACTTATCCTGAAGTAACCTAACCCCGGTTTCTCCAGAAGTCTTACATAGACCTATCTCAAGATGACCTAACCCCGGTTCATCAAGAAGTTTTACACAAACTTATCCAAGTAACCTAACCCCGGTTCCTCCAAGAGTCTTACATAGATCTATCTCAAGGTAACCTAACCCCGGTTCCCCCAGAAGTCTCACATGGACTCGTCTCCAGTAACCTTACCCCGGTTCGTCAAGAAATCTCACATGGATTTATCCAAGTAACCTAACCCCGGTTCCTCCTGAAATCTCACACGGATCTATCTCAAGGTAACCTAACCCCGGTTCCCCCAGAAGTCTCACATGGACTCGTCTCCAGTAACCTTACCCCGGTTCGTCAAGAAATCTCACATGGATTTACCCCAAGGTAACCTAACCCCGGTTCCTCCAGAAGTCTTACATGGATTTAGTTCAAGATAACCTCACCCCGGTTCATCAAGAAGTCTTACATGAACTTACCTCACCAAGCAACCCTACACCGATTCCCCCTATTCAAGATGCAGTTTACATGGACTCGTCACCCGGACACCCTACACAGGTTCCTTCTCCATTTCAGATACAGTTTAACACGAACTCGTCATCAAAGTAACCCTACGCAGGTATCTTCTCCATTTCAGATACAGTTTTACACGAGATCATCAGCAGGCAACCCTACACATGTTCCCTCTTTCAACTTACAAAATTACAGTTCAAACTTCCCCAAAGAGTCCAGTCCAATCCAGTTTCCCCAGGAAATTTGGAATTCATATCCCCAAGCAGTAAGCTTATCCCCAGTAGATTCTGGAAGCTTATCCCCTCGCAGAGCACGAACGCGTCGTCCGGCTTTATTTAAAGAGTTATTTCCTTAACAGGATATAACTGGGTTATCCTCAGCCAAAAGCCATGGAAAGAGCGTCGTCGACAAAGTCCCCTTACCCCAGCAAAGTTCATCAACTACTTCCTATACAACAAAGGTATCCTCAGCAAGCTATCAACATTCGGCAAAGCATCTCTATTCCCACAGAGTATTGTTTCCCAGCATGGTCGCTAGAGTATCTTTTCTCCCCGCAGAATCTTCCATTTGCCAAGTTTAGTCCCCAACGGAGTCATCTCCTCCTACCGGTATTCTTGCAGTTATCATCCCCAGCGGAAGCAAAATCTATTCGTCAACGTCAGCCCAGGATACAAC
Organism: Vicia faba; assembly: GCA_948472305.1. Lineage (NCBI taxonomy): Eukaryota > Viridiplantae > Streptophyta > Magnoliopsida > Fabales > Fabaceae > Vicia > Vicia faba. The sequence continues at coordinate 141,492 of CATIWC010001214.1, forward strand.
TTCCCGGCACCCGTCAAGGATTTGCTTTCCTAGACAAAAACATACATAAAACTTCACATACATCATCATAGCATGCATAACGCACTGCATCATACAAATCTCCCTTATGTTGAGAACATCATTATCATGCATCGCATATGACTGACTTTTACCTTTCAGGAAAGATGCAGTTTAAATTCTCAAAGATGTTTCAAGACCTAGACCGGTTCAGTTAAATCGACCCTAAGATTTTCCTGATTCTTACCCAGTCCAAGGCCTTCTCTGGTTCAGTCAGATCGACCCTAAGATCTCCCTGATACTTATCCAGTTGAAGATGTTTCAAGACCTAGACCGGTTCAGTTAAATCGACCCTAAGATTTTCCTGATTCTTACCCAGTCCAAGGCCTTCTCTGGTTCAGTCAGATCGACCCTAAGATCTCCCTGATACTTATCCAGTTGAAGATGTTTCAAGACCTAGACCGGTTCAGTTAAATCGACCCTAAGATTTTCCTGATTCTTACCCAGTCAAAGGCCTCTCTGGTTCAGTCAGATCGACCCTAAGATCTCCCTGATTCTTATTCCAGTAGAAGACACCCAAGATTTTTCTCAACGAGCGTTGTTGAAGTTAAAATCGCCCAAGGTTCTCTTACCATCCATGCTAAGGCAGTAACCATCCCTGGTTCATTCATCAGTGTTTGAAGCTCCAGACTCAGCTCCTGTAACCAGTCAGGGCACATCTATACCAAGCATCTAAAATCAACTCCTGCAACGTGTCAGGTACTCATTTTCTGTTTTGCAGGTATGCAGGTTCTCGCTAAGGAATCTCCTATGCGATCAACATCCAGATGGCATCTATAAGCCCATCGTCCTATCCAGCAATCTCTAAATGGCATCTATAAGCCCATTCCCCCATCACCGTTGCTATGTGAGCGCAAATTTCTGGGCACTTTAGTGTTCAATCATCTTCCACCCTCGGATTACGAAAGGCACGTCAGCCAATCGGCATCCTCAGGTCTAAGAAGATTGAACAGGGGCAACTGTTGTACCCCAAAATTTGCCCTCCCATATTCTTCAAGAAATTGCCAAGTCAAGTCACAAAATTCCCCAAGGGTTATGCAGTTCAACCGTCTCCTATACAGTCAAAACTAGGGTTTGTGTCCTGATCAAGAAAATGAAGTTTTCAAAGGCCCAATCAAGTCTCATATGCCTACAAATGTGGTCAAACATCCTCATATCAAGTTTCAAGGCATTCAGCTCAAAATTGCACAGTCAAAACCCTAGGTTGCACTACAGTCAACTGTAGGGGCAAAATGGTCATTTGACAGTCAAAAGTTCAAATTTTTGGTCAACATATCATTTTGAAGCCACAAACATCATTTGATCAATGCTTGATCATGATTCTCAAAATTTGGCTCAGAAATCATCAAAGATGCAAAAGTTGCTATATTTGGACAACTGAAAAAGTCAACTGAAATTGACCAGGGCATAACTTTCACATGGATTATCAGAAAAATTCCATCCAAAGCTCATTTTGAAGAGAAAGATATTTCCTACAACTCATCTTCATACTTCAAGTCCAAGAAATGCTCTCACAAAAAGTTATCAATTTCAACATTATAGGTCATTTTCAAAAGTCAACAAAAAGGGACTTTAAGTCAAACGCCATAACTTGATATTGGTAAATCAAAATGACAGGGGACCAAAGGCATTGGTTAAAGGACTCAAAGACCTTTCCAAAATGTCCAAGAACATGTGAAAAGCTTGAAAATTGAGCAAGTTATGCCTTGTGGAAGTTGGGAAATTTTTGGGAATTTTGAAAAGTCAACAATGGTTCAAATGACCTAAAAATGCAAATGGGCCCATTTTTCTTCCAAGTTTCTTCATGCCAAGCCTATGCACGACCATTAGGCCCAAAGGGAAGTATTTTCTCATTTTTTAATTATTTATTGCTCCTCACACCAGCAGGCTTGCCCTATCCCCTATGACCTTGAGTTGAGTCACACCATTGCTGATGGACTCATATAGATTGGCCAAAATTAATTCGGCCAGACAGAGGGGATAGCCATGATGAAGTTGCGTCGCGAGCGTGAGCCTTTTCTTAGTCACTTGAAGTGACTTGGTGCAAAAAACGAAACGGGATAACCACATATCCAAAAAAGCTATATGTTCCACCTCTGACACAGTACTGGAGGATTTATCATGGAAGTGGTTGATAAAAGTGGTATAGGTGGGTTTTGTAGCTGCAAACCCAATAACATCTTCAGAAAAATCCTCAGGATCGAAATAATCGCCAGTCGGACCGGTAATTGCAGCTATGTCGAAGAGGGTGGGGGTCACCATCCCACAGGGAAGATGAAAGGTAAAATGTGCGCTATCCCAGAAATATAGCGAAGATACCAACATGAGAGGACAATAAGACAATCATGTCTTCGACATCATCACCAAATCGTAAATTCTCATTTCCTTCTAGACGGAGGTTTGTGCCTTCTCCACCTTACTCAATCAATCTGAATACTCTGAGGAGAGGTTAGGGCATGATCGAAAGATTCTGGTCCCTTTGTTTATAAACTGAAGGTTAATGTCCTCTGTAGTCTGAACATGTTGTTGATTGGCCGGAGTGGAGTCTTCAGGATCATCCCTAGGCTTCTTCGCGCAGCCTATAGGTTTGAGTCTTGGGTGAGTAGGGAAGAAGGCACGGTTCCTCATGGGATTCTCGATGTAAGTGGACAGAGGACCAGACATAGCGTATATGTCTTCAGAGCACCTAATGGGAATGAGGAGCTGGGAATCATATGCTTCTCGCCTCTCCCTCGTCATGGGTTCAGAAACGAACCGAATCCCATCAGTCAAGGAAGGAGAAGGGTTAGTAGAAAAGATCTCTGGTTGGCTTTGGATATCGTCAGCATTTTTAGGTTGGGGATTGTTTGTTGCATTGGAAAGGAAAACCATTGTTGCAGATATGGAAGAAACGAAGGTGACAATGCAAGGTGTTTAAAAGCAGAAGACTTGGAAATGCTTGGAGTTGTGAAAGTTCCAAATGAAAAGGCTCAAGAGTATTTATAGTCTTCAGAAAGGGATATGTCTCGTCAAGGCCATTTAATGTTGTGAAGATAGTGGGGCACGTGGAGAAGTATGAAGCGGTTACCGTGTAGATGATGGGAAACATTTTGACATGCTTGCCTAGGTTCTAGGAATATGGTCATCATGGCAGCGTGGTAACGGAAAATAGAAAAGACATCTTGGAGAAAGAGTAATGATGGGTTTTTCAAAAGCAGCAGCTGTTGGAAGACGAAAAGCGCACGTCAAGCCTTTGTGGACAACAAGAAAGACATGTGTCGAACAGAAAGATCAAAGAATGGCTATTCCTTTGGGCATCGAAATAGACATTCTTGGGGGGAAATTTGTTGGCTTTTGAATTTGACACTTACTACATTTGGTCTTTTAGACCAAAAAACTGGAATAAATCAAGCCAAGTTGAAGAATATTTTGACGTGTGAAATAACTTAGAAAAAGATCTAAGTTATATTTGAGTCTTCGACCAGGGCTCACTTTCAATATTTCGACTGAGGAGGACTTATGACCTTCGACTAAGAGAGAATACCCTCGCTTCGACACAAAATGCGAGGGACATTTAAATTTGAATTATTTGAGGGAAAGACAATTTCGCTAGCGGCTAAAGAGAAGCAACGTGGCTGGACGCTAGAGGTCGAGGGACATGCAGAGGACACTTGTCTTCATCTTAGCGCAGAACCACCCCTCGACGGTTACATAGTTTTTGAAGATGTGAAAAACACAAGAAGGGGGGTTGAATTGTAAAACTTAAATCAAATGCTTAGACAACACAGTATTTTTATCCTGGTTCGTTTGATCTCAAACTACTCCAGTCCACCCGTCAAGGTTATTTCGCCTCTCTCCAACAAGGTCTTAATCCACTATATTCAAAGGATTACAACAACTACTTTAACAACTGTTAAAGCCTTCTTGAGTATAACCACAAACCGGTTTATCTCAAGGAAATCTTATACAAATAAGTTGAACAATGATGTGTTAATGTTTTCTAACAAAATAATATATCACAACTGTGATAATTACACAATTTAAGCTTGGAATAAACTGAATTTGCTAAAGCGTTTGAGTAAGAGTGGTTTTGAAGGCTTGGCAAATTATGTGAGTGCATGTGTGCGTCTTTTCTCAAGCAGATTTGTTTATATAGCCAAGGCAAAGATACGTTGTCCATAAAGCCATTTTAATGATAATAACGCACTTTCCTTTTGAAGAAGATCTTGTCTGAATAAAGCCGTTAGCATTTAATTCTGTCTTGAATACTTAGTAACGCTTTAGAGTCTTCTCTGCTTATGGTAACACTTCAGAGTTTTCTTTGCTTTAACTTATGATGACGCTTCTGAGTGTTGATGACTTGGTAAAGATCTTTGATCAGAGTCAGAGTGTATATGTTTATGCGCAGATTCTGGTCATCAAGCTTCAGCGTATGATCTGGTAGCTTCAGTGTGTAGCACATGTTACTGATCTTCTGATGCTGACATATTACTGATCTTCTGATGCTGATTCCATCAGAACTTCTATATATATAAAACATAATTTTAAGAAGCATATTTGTTCTATATATATATATCTTTGAATTTATTTATTCTTTGTATTTTGTTATCATCAAAACTCTAATTAAGGGTTGTAGAATCAAACTATGTTCTAACAATCTCCCCCTTTTTGATGATGACAAAAACTAGATTTTTCAATTAAAAATAAAGAATAAAAAGTATAGAATTAAGAAGAGAAAACTCCCCCTGAGTTGTTTACTTCCCTTTAATTCCATGAGTCTTTGAGCATCAGAACCTTACTGTATCTTTCCTCAGATTTTTGTACCTGTTCAAGATTTTCAGAAGAATGTTTGAGACTTATGTCTCAATAATCCGTTATTGAAAAATATCATTCTTTCTCCCCCTTTTTGTCAGTTATCAAAAAGAACATAAGATCAGAGCTAAAATGCTTTTATATTAAAAACCAGAAGCAATGATAAGTTCAGAACAATGTAAGAAAATTACAGATAAACATGTTATAAAAACGAGGAAATTCTAAGAGGGAGGAGGAAGACGTTTTGAAGAAATTGAAAGGGTTTTGAGAAAGGATGCAAACTGAAATCAGTAAGTTTGTAGAGAAAATGAAAGTGAAGGTAAAAGAGTGTAAATGGTGAGAAATGTGTTTAAATAGATTTTATAAAAAAATTGAAAACATAAACGGCAAGAGAGAGAAATTAAATATAGTGATTATGAGCATTTAATGATAGCTGATTTTGGGGGATTCAGAAAGATATTGGAACGGTTACCCATGACATGTGTCTCAATGCAACCAATCAGTGCCTTTGACCTTTCAGAAACGTGAACGCGTGTTCAGCCTCAGAAAGTAGCTGATGACTGGATGACACTTGTTTGCTTGAGTGAACTGCACAATTCTATCCTTGATTCTGATACAATCTGTACTTCTAAAGATCTGAAGAAAGATTGATCAATAGTTCACGAAAAATAAACAAAGTTCTGAAGGTTAAGATATGGAATCAAAACAGTTTTATTCTGGGCAGAGCTTCATGCTGAGATGTTTCAGAATGAAGTTGAACCTATCTTCAGAAAGAGGTTTTGTAAAGATATCAGCCCATTGATGGTCTGTGTTAATAAATTTTAAATTTAGAATCCCTTTCTGAATATAGTCCCTAATAAAATGATGTTTTATTTCTATATGCTTAGCCCTAGAATGCAAAATAGGATTTTTACTGAGACAAATAGCAGAAGTATTGTCACAGGGGATAGGAATGTTACTCTCAAATATCTGGAAGTCCTCAAGTTGACTTTTCATCCAGAGCATTTGTGTGCTGCATCCAGCTGCTGCTATGTATTCAGCTTCTGCTGTTGATAGAGCTATTGTGGATTGTCTTTTGCTGGACCATGAGATCAGATTTTCTCCCAGAAACTGGCAGCTTCCAGAAGTGCATTTACGTTCTACTCTGTCTCCAGCGAAATCAGCATCACAGTATCCTATCAAGCTGTAATCACTTATTTTTCTATAAAACAAACCCAGATTAGTAGTACCTTTTAGATACTTGAAAATTCGCTTAACTGCTGTTAAGTGAGATTCTCTAGGATCTGATTGGAATCTAGCACAAATGCAAACACTGAATAGAATGTCAGGCCTTGAGGCCTTCAGATAGAGAAGAGAACCAATCATACCTCTGTAGACCTTCTGTTCTACCTTTTTACTTACCTCTTCTCTTTCCAGAATGCACGTGGGATGCATTGGAATCTTTGATAGCTTACATTCTAAGAGATCAAATTTCTTCAGAAGTTCTCTAACATATTTTCTCTGATGAATGTAAGTTCCTTCTGGGGTTTGATTAATCTGAATGCCTAGAAAGAATTTTAGTTCCCCCATTAGGCTCATCTCAAATTCTGCCTGCATACATTTAGCAAACTTTCTTCCCAGAGAGGGTTTAGTGGATCCAAATATGATGTCATCAACATAAATCTGACATACTAAAATGTCATTCTTAACTGTCTTACAGAACAAGGTTGTGTCCACTTTCCCTCTGGTGAATTCCTTTTCTAACAGGAAGTTACTTAGTCTTTCATACCAAGCTCTGGGAGCTTGTTTCAGACCATAAAGTGACTTCTTTAGTTTGAAAACATATTCTGTATTTTTGGAACTTTCAAAACCAGGGGGTTGGTGCACATATACCTCTTCTTCTATATAACCATTTAAGAATGCACTCTTAACATCCATCTGATACAGAGTGATGCCTTTATTAACAGCAAATGAGATTAAGAGTCTGATAGATTCTAACCTGGCGACTGGAGCAAAGGTTTCTGTATAGTCTATTCCCTCTTGCTGACTATAACCTTGTGCTACCAGTCGTGCTTTGTTTCTGATGACTTCACCTTGTTCATTCAGTTTGTTTCTGAACACCCATTTTGTTCCAATGACGTTGAATCCTTTTGGTTTGGGAACTAGATCCCATATGTCATTTCTTGTGGATTGATTTAGCTCCTCTTGCATTGCTAGAATCCAGTCATTGTCCAGAAGTGCTTCATCAATTGTAGTTGGTTCAATTAGAGACGCCAGTTCAATGAGGGATTCTTCAGAGTTTCTGAAGCTAGATCTTGTTCTGATTGGATCTTCCTTCCTTCCTAAGATTGTTTCTTCTGGGTGATCCATGGTGCTTCTGGATGGTCTTTTCTGGAGCTGATCAACAGAAGGTGCTGGATTGCTTGCAGTTACTCTTTCTGATGTTGAGGGAGTGTCTCTGTTGAGAGCTGATGATTTGTCTTTAGTACCTGTGAGTTCAACTTCCATACCTGCAAGGAATTCATTATGCTTTGACTTTTGAGAGTCAAGCTTATCATCAAAACGAACACTGATTGACTATTCCACAATCTGTGTTTCTGTATTGTATACTATGTACCCTCTTGAGCGTTCAGAATATCCTAACATAATACACTTTTGTGCTTTAGAGTCAAACTTGTTCAAATAATTTTTTGTATTCAGGATAAAACATGTACATCCAAATGGGTGAAAATAGGAAATGTTGGGCTTTCTGTTCTTCCACAATTCATATGGAGTCTTTTCTAGAATAGGTCTTATGGAGATTCTATTCTGAATGTAACAGGCTGTGTTTATTGCCTCTGCCCAGAAGATCTTAGGACCGTTAGTCTCGTTGATCATGGTTCTGGCCATTTCTTGCAATGTTTTGTTCTTTCGTTCTACAACTCCATTTTGCTGGGGAGTTCTAGGACAAGAGAAATCATGCAGAATGCCTTTATCATTAAAGAATAACTCAAAATCTTTGTTTTCAAATTCTCCACCATGATCACTTCTGACTTTGACGATTCTAAGATTCTTTTCATTCTGAACTTGGTTGCAGAAGGTAACAAACACAGAGTGTAACTCGTCCTTGTGCCTTAAGAACTTTACTCATGTCCATCTGCTATAGTCATCTACGATTACTAACCCATACTTCTTGCCACTGACTGAAGCAGTTTTAACTGGTCCAAATAAGTCAATGTGCAGAAGTTCTAATGGCTTGGAGGTGGAAACAACGTTTTTGGATTTGAAAGCTGGTTTTGCAAACTTGCCTTTCTCACATGCTTCATGTTGTACCCCAAAATTTTCCCTCCCATATTCTTCAGGATTTTGCCAAGTCAAAGCTTCAAAATCTCCCCAAGGGTTGCACAGTTCAAGGGCCTCCTAACAGTCAAAAATTAGGGTTTTGGTTCTGGCAAAGAAATTGAAGTTTCCAAGGGTCCAATCAAGTCCCACATGCCTACAAACAAGGTCAAGCATCCTCATGTTAAGTTTCAAGACTTACCGCATAAAATTGCACAGTCAAAACCCTAATTGCCCTACAGTCAACTGCAGGGGCAAAATGGTCATTTGACAGTCAAAAGTTCAAATTTTTTGTCAACATCTTATTGTGAAGCCACAAACATCATTTTATCAATTCTTGATCATGATTTTCAAGGCATGGCTCAAAAGGTCTCAAAATGCAAAAGTTTCCATATTTGGACAGTTGAAAAAGTCAACTGTAACTTGACCAAGGCATAACTTCCACATGGTTCATCAGAAAAATTCCATCCAAAGCTAATTTTTAAGAGAAAGACATTTCCTACAACTCCTCTTCACACTTCAAGTCCAAGAAATGCTCTCACAAAAAGTTATCAATTTCAACATTATAGGTCATTTTCAAAAGTCAACAAAAAGGGACTTTAAGTCAAAGGCCATAACTTGAGATTGGTAAATCAAAATGACATGGTACCAAAGGCATTGGTTAGAGGACTTCAAGACCTTTTCAAAATGACCAAGAACATGATCAAAGCTTAAAAATTGAACAAGATATGCCTTGTGGAAGTTGGGAAATTTTTGGGTATTTTGAAAAGTCAACTTTACTTCAAATGCCTCAAAATTGCTAATGGGCCACATTTTCTTCCAAGAATCATCATCCAAAGGCTATGCACGACCATTTGGCCCAAAGGGGATTTATTTCATCATTTTTTATTATTTATTTGAATTTTTAATCACCATTAATTCATTTAATAAAATAAAATATGAAAAAATACCAAAACAAATGTATGTGAATCTTTTTATGCAGCATTTGCTCTCATTGGTTACTGAAGATTCGTGCACATCAAAAAAGGAAGGATTTGGCCATGATTGGTATCAAAACACATGAAAAAAGATTGAAAAAATATGCCATTAAAATCAAATATTGGATTCATCAAAACATGGATCTTTTGGCTCAAATTGTTACCCTAATTCATCCCTCATATAAGTCAGAAGCTAAACCTAATGCACAAAAGACCAAAAAAGCTGCGCCTAAGAACCAAAACAAAGCTTGTATTTTTCCCTAAAATTTTGAAAACTGTTTTCATAGTTGCAGGTCGTTTCAAGGCGAAAGAGTGGTTCCATTGCATTCTTGACACATTCAGGAAGTTACCCCAATCAAAATCAACTCTCCAAGCGCAAAGAATTGGTAGATAGGAGTCCCACTTTTCTGAAATATATTCATAATCGCATCTTGAATTCCATGCATTTTTCATGTGTTTTTGATACTGATTTATACTAATCTAACCATTCTAAAGCTAATGGTGTTATCTAATTGAATTAATATGGCTTGTGCGCAAAGTTGCCATTAAAATGTTTTAGGGTTTCTCAAGCTTCAAATTGGGCGTTTGCACATAATGTAAAATCAAGACATCCCAGTACCATGGCTAGAATCAGGACGCTTGGACGAATTCAACACACTAATCGCGCCTTATTTATATGGCCTCACAAGCTATTCGCTATTTTGGAAAAGGCTGCATTTTGGGGGGGTTTAAAACCCCCGCTACTTCTTTTTATTTCAGGGACAAACGAGGAAGAAGATCATGTGGCAAGATCTGATTGGGTAGTTTGAATTCCGGCGCGTGTTTTTTGTTTCTATGTCACTAACACCAATTTTCTTTTATATTATTTATTCTTTATTCTATATACAACGCGTTCAAGCAGCTCAGTTGGTGGAATGTAGCGCTGGCAAGCTTTGGGACCTGGGTTCGATTCCCAGGTCCCCTCCCTTTATCAATATATTTTGGCTTAACGTGATTCCATGCAGTTCCAACCCCAAGGCCTACCATGCGTCTTCATGCCTGTGTTTGCCACGCGCCCACTGATCTCAATCCAATGGCCATGATCTGAGGAGCACCCTATGCATTGGTCAATGGAGCCACACGTGACTACCAGAAGTCAACCAGGCCTCCAATGAATGGGCCTAATTGCTGGCCAAATACCTCCAAATTGGGGTCAACACCCCCCAAATGTTTGTATTTCTTTTCTTCTTCTATTTTTTTTATTATTTGTTTTAATTTAATTATTTCCTCTTAATTCATAAATTAATATTTTCCTAATATAAAAAATACCCAAAAAAAAATTCAGAAACTATAAAATAAAAAAAATATGTTTTTTATGTTTAATTCACTAACGTTTTTGTAAATAATATTTAATAATTAATTTAGTCTTTAATTCTAGGTTTAATTCTAATATTTTTCTTAATAAACTAAAAAAATGTAGAACTAGGGTTTTATACTTTTATCCTTTTTTTTCTTTTCACCATATTTTATTATTAATTATTATTTTGTAAATAAAATTTGCCATGTAAATAATTAATTAAAATTAGGTCAAACTAAAAACATTTTTTTAATAAATTAAAAATAGTTTAGAATTAGGTTTTAATTCCATTAATTCTCGCTAAAATCCATAAATACAAAAAAACTCCAAAAAAAATCTTTTCTTTTTATTTTAACTTAATTAATTTATTAACTGTAGCTTAATTTCTTTAAAAGGGTCCAACGCCCTCGCATTCGATCACAATTCTAATTCGCGCGCTTATTTTATTTCCTTTTTCATGTAATTCTCCCAAAGCTATGTAATAGATTAATTAGGATATTTATCTTTCCGCTTTACTTTATTTCAAATCGGGTCTTGGATTAATTTGGCGATGTAGACCCGCGCCTTTGTAATAGCGTAGGACTTTTACCTTCTCGCATCTTTTTTAACTGTTAATAATTCGCATGAAAGAATGAATGTCAAAAATAAAAGCAACGCGTAGATCACCAATGCATGACAAGATAAACATAAATGAACATGACACACAAATCACACACCACCCCTAGGGTACGCCTCACTGTTGCCTTGCCCCTCGAAAGGTGGTCGTCGAGTAGAGGACGTTTTAGTAAGTTCTCATGTCCATGAACATGGCATGAGGGTAGCTTCTAAGGTATCTTCCTATTGCTCCGGTGATCACCATGTCTCGAACCTTCGAATTGACCCGAACACCTCCAACGGTGGTGCTACCTACCTCTCAATGGTGGGATGGCACTACTTAAAGGACATTTACACAGACGAATTCCTTAGGGTAGGTAGAGACCTCGTAGATACTTGCTCTAATTTCAAAACAAATCAAAAATACTTTTCACACCGACACCTTTTCAAAAAGCTTTCGAAAGCAACTTTTCAAACACTCTTGAGGACTGATACAAGAGTCGAACTGAAATTTTCAAAGAAACTTTTTAAACCCACAGTTGAAAAGCAAAACAAACCATTTTTGAAAACACAAATGAGCAAGTATCTAAGAGCCCATGGATAACCATGGATAGAAAGGGTGCTAACACATTCCCTTTCTATAATTCTACCTCCCGAACCGAGAGCAATCTCTATAAGGAATTTTTCTGTGCTTTTGTCCTTTCCATTTGGAGAAAATAAAAGACGGTGGCGACTCTTGCTTCCGCGACATTTCGCGAACCAGCGTTAAACAGTCTGTTCCAGATCCACCGATCACACTTCACACAGAGCATCTGAATTGAACTTCAGGTTAGGAAGTCCTCTGACCATATTGAGTTTGTTAATCTGAGATATTCTTCTCATACTAACATGTCCCAATCTTCTGTGCCAGATCCATTGCTCGTTGTTAACAGACAGTAGACATTTTACATTTTGACTTTTTAGTTCAGAAAGTTTTATTTTATAAATGTTGTTTTTCCTCTTTCCATTAAATAGGATAGTCCCATCTTTCTGACTAACAACTTTGCATGAATTTTGATTGAAGATTATATCATAACCGTTATCACTTAATTGACTTATGGATAACAGATTATGAATTAATCCATCAACTAGTAAAACATTGCTTATAGAGGGGAGATTTCCATTACCTACTGTTCCAGAGCCAATGATCTTTCCTCTCTGATTGCCTCCAAAACCTACGTGGCCTCCAGGCTTAAGTTCCAGGCTTTGGAACATATACCTTCTTCCCGTCATGTGTCGTGAGCAGCCAAAGTCCAGGTACCATGATTGGTGTTTTTGCTTTGCTGCTAAAGATATCTGCCACATGTATTATTTTATCTTTAGGTACCCACATTTTCTTGGGTCCTGATTTGTTAGTTTTACCAAAACTCTGGTTGAATTTTGGTTTGACAGAGTAATCACTACTTGTATATTTTATGTCATGTGTGTTCCCATATATAAAGTGTGAATCAAGTAGAGTACGTTTTATAACTAAATCCATGGCATTTTTGGTGTAGGTACCTTACCTTGATATCTTATCCCTTTTCTTCCATTTCTGCTAACTCCATAGATCATTGAAGCCATTTTGCTTTTGTCTATGTTTTTAGCTAGAAACTTTTGAAAGCTGTGATCATACTCCTTGATGATCTCATCAGTATTGCTGGGAGTTTCAGGGATTGTTTCCTTCTGAGAGTTTTGCAATTGGTTTTCTAATTTTGAAATTTTATCTTTTAACTCAGAATTCTCCAATTTGAGACTCTCATTCTTATCAGAGTCAGAAGCAAGATTCCTTTTCAGGTTTCTGAATTTGACTCTGATCTGCTGATATCTTTCCAGAATTTCATTGAGGATTTCAGCTAGTTCAGCCTTAGTAAAGTTTATAGTAAAGTCAAGGAATGCCTCTTCTGTATCTGATTCAGATTCTGACTCAGAAGCTTCACTGTCTTCTGTTATGTTTGCCATGAGAGCTATGTTTGCTCTTTCATCATCTGATTCTGAGTCAGCTTCAGATGTGTCAGAATCATCCCATGTAGCCATGCGACTTTTCTTCTTTTCCTTGCCAAACTTCTATTTGGGTTTCTCCTTCTGAAGCTTTGGGCAATCACTTTTGTAGTGCCCTTGCTCATTACATTCATAGCAGATGATGTCTTTGTTTTTTGGCTTTTTGTTTCCTGAAGAACCTTCAGATCTTCTGTTTCTAGAGGAGGATTCTGACCTTCTGTATCTGGAGAAGGATTCATTCTGATTTTCTGATCTTCTGGGATTCCTGAACTTCTTTTGCCTCTGCTTCCACAATTGGTTCACCCTTCTGGAGAGGAGAGATAATTCATCTTCTTCTGATGAGGACCCATCAGAGGTTTCTTCCACATCCTGCAAAACTTTGGAGTCAGATTTTCTGTTAGATTTTAAAGCTAATGGCTTACCTTGCTTTTGAGGTTCATCTGCTTCTAGCTCTATCTCGTGACTTCTGAGGGAGCTGACAAGTTCCTCTAGAGAGATTTTGTTGAGATCCTTGGCTAGCTTAAGCGTTGTGACCATTGGCCTCCATTGTTTTGGCAAGCTTCTGATGATCTTCTTAACGTGATCAGCAGTAGAATACCCTTTGTCAAGAACTTTTAGACCAGCAACAAGAATTTTAAATCTTGAAAACATAGTTTCTATTGATTCACTCTCTTCCATCTTGAATGCCTCATACTTCTGAATGAGTGCAAGGGCTTTGGTTTCTTTGACTTGAATGTTGCCTTCATGCGTCATTCTCAGAGAGTCAAACATATTCTTTGCAGTGTCTCTGTTTGATATCTTCTCATATTCTGAATAAGAGATGGCGCTGAGAAGAATTATTCTGGCCTTGTGATGATTTCTGAACTCACGCTTTTGCTGATCAGACATCGTTTTCCTGTCAATCTTCTGACCACTTCCATCCACTGGGTGCGTGTATCCATCAGTCACCATGTCCCACAGATCAGCATCATGGGCCAGAAAGAAACTCTCAATTCTGTCTTTCCAGTAGTCAAAGTTCTCTCCATCAAAGACTGGAGGTTTGCCACTGAATCTATCTCTTTCTTCATTGTTGTCATTGCTGATGTTTTGATTTGGTCCTGCCATTGTGTTTTTCTGACGCTAGATCTTGTACTGACACAGTTAAGTGTTATAAGCTCAGAACCAGGCGCTCTGATGCCAATTGAAGATGTCAAAAACACAAGAAGGGGGGTTGAATTGTAAAACTTAAATCAAATGCTTAGACAACACAATATTTTTATCCTGGTTCGTTTGATCTCAAACTACTCCAGTCCACCCGTCAAGGTGATTTCGCCTCTCTCCAACGAGGTCTTAATCCACTATATTCAAAGGATTACAACAGCTGCTTTAACAACTGTTAAAGCCTTCTTGAGTATAACCACAAACCAGTTTATCTCAAGGAAATCTTTTACAAATAAGTTGAACAATGACGTGTTAATGTTTTCTAACAAAACAATATATCACAACTGTGATAATTACACAATTTAAGCTTGGAATAAACTGAATTTGCTAAAGCGTTTGAGTAAGCGTGGTTTTGAAGGCTTGGCAAATTATGTGAGTGCATGCGTGCGTCTTTTCTCAAGCAGATTTGTTTATATAGCCAAGGTAAAGATACGTTGTCCATAAAGCCATTTTAATGATAATAACGCACTTTCCTTTTGAAGAAGATCTTGTCTGAATAAAGCCGTTAGCATTTAATTCTGTCTTGAATACTTAGTAACGCTTCAGAGTCTTCTCTGCTTATGGTAACGCTTCAGAGTGTTCTTTGCTTTAACTTATGATGACGCTTCTGAGTGCTGATGACTTGGTAAAGATCTTTGATCAGAGTCAGAGTGTATATGTTTTTGCGCAGATTCTGGTCATCAAGCTTCAGCGTATGATCTGGTAGCTTCAGCGTGTAGCACATGTTACTGATCTTTTGATGCTGACATATTACTGATCTTCTGATGCTGATTCCATCAAAACTTCTGTATATATAAAACATAATTTTAAGAAGCATATTTGTTCTATATATATATATATATATATATATATATATATATATATATATATATATATATATATATATATATATATATATATATATATATATATATATATATATATATATATATATATATATATATATATATATATCTTTGAATTTATTTATTCTTTGTATTTTGTTATCATCAAAACTCTAATTAAGGGTTGTAGAATCAAACTATGTTCTAACAGTTTTTAGTATAAATTAGGAAATCTGTGTAGTTTTTTGGTGTGTTCAACCTATTGTGCTAGTTACTCAAATATTGTCCAAGTACCCGCTGTGTGAGAAAGGATATACTGAGAAATGTACGTTGGAAACACCTCTTTTTATTAATGAAAGTTTTTTACATTGCTTTAATCTTATTTTGTAAAGTTACCTTTCTTGCATCTTTACCTGCATTCCTACATTTCTAATTTCCAAAACCTCAAGTATCTTGTCTCTGGTCGAACGTGCATTCTTCCTGATTGCTTTTCTTACATAAAAATTAGCATATGTTCTGGGATCAATCTGATCGATCCCGCGAGTAACTAAAACAACTTTCCTTTTTAGAGGATCAACGATTGTTTACCAAAAACCACGGTAAACATGTGGCTATACATCCGTTAATATAACTTAAATAATAAACATGTAAGGCAAAACAAGTCCTTAACACACTTCATCTTCAACCTTCATCCAGACCACCTGTAACTTCACCATTTCTCAACAAAAATGCAAGATGCAAACATGAAAGTTCCCCCATTTTCCATACGAATCCAACCATATAAATATCATGAATTATAAATCAAAGATGAATGAGAATTTCTGAAAGTACCAAATTCTGACCTAATTATTTTCAGAGATTCAATCCTAAAATTCTCCTAGCTCAATCAATATAAATGAAATCTATGGACATGTACAGATTCAGGGCAATGATGTCTACATTTTATCTTCACAAATGCAAGCCTAACAATGCTTAAGTAATGAGATAGAAGTTAAAGAAAAATACCTCAAAACTGGAAATCATGAAATGCAAATGAGCTTGATTCAAGGTGCTGCAATGATCAGGTTAGCTTCCTTGAGTCTCTAGGAAGCTAATGCAATGCTTAGCTTGAGTTGAGGATGGCTGAAATGGCTTGGAGAAGTCAATGTGCAATGCTCTATTTTTGGTTATGGAGGATATGATAAATGATTTTACAGTGATGAAACAGGGACAGGGATAGATTACACTTGATGTAAGGAAGCTTTAGAAACTAAAAGGCCAAGAAACACACGAGGGAAATATGAGTTTGGTGTTCAAGGTCAGAAACTGTGCAACAATGGAGTTTTTGGGAAATTTCTGATTTGAGAGAGTTTTGGTGTATTTCAGGGTCCTTAAGCTCGTCCTCTAGCTTATAAATAGTGCCTCTACTTATAAGCAATAAGTATGGAGGCTTGTATCTGATCAGAATTCAAAATCACATGTTTAAGCTCAACATGTGATTTTTTGAGAAATCAAGTTTCAATGCTTTGTGTACTGGATAAGATAGAGTGGTTATACTTTAAACACACTTGCTTGTGACTTTGTGGATGGAGTGTGATCATAGGAAACAAGTTAGAGGCTCAAGAATTGACTTTGCAAATAAAGCTTGCTTTTCTAAAATGGAAGTGTTCACTTTGTGCCGTTAATGGAAATGTGGATTGGATAAAGCTTAAATCACTTGGATTAAAGCTCAAAAGTTCATGTAATCCATTAATGATGGATAGATACACAAGTTAGAAGTCCTGCAAAGCAATATTATGCAGCCTAATATTGAAATTTCATTTTTGTTCATCATGAAAATGACCTATAATTTCAGTTTGAAACCCTAACTTCCTCTCTTTGATTCTCCTTGCTCAAGAATGATCTCAAGGATTTCTTGGACATTTTAGAAACTTGTAATGTTCTCTACAACCCCTATTTGAATCAATTTTGAAGATTACACTTGGAACTATATGAAAAGTTCTATGAAGTTAGGTCAAAATCCTGCCTAAACTAGGGCAAAATTTCACTAAGTGTTTAATTTCAAGACCATGACTTCATGAATTAATAACTTGAGATCCAAGAATTTTTAGGAGAAGTTGTGTAAAGAAATGTTGTAGATATCATGGAGATATACAACTTTCATGTTGAAAGTTTCTTTTGAATCATCTTGCATCATGATGAAAAATTGGCTCAAAGTTGTGAAAAAACATGAAGTTTTAAACACTTGGAAAAATTTCTAAGTTAAAAAACTTTAACTTTTCAAAATGAAATCTTGACTTTTGATTTCTTGATGAATAATTTTCATATTTTTACATGTTTTGATGAATTGTGATATTTGACACTTGATTTTGACCAGAAAGTCAAAGTTTGACTTTTCAGTGTACAGTTGACTTTTGATCAGTTGACTGAAAATTCACTATCAATCCAATTGATCTTGAGCAATATTTTGGGTCATGCCATTAGGTAAAAATGATGCAATTGAACTCTTGAGATCATGCCCCAAACCAATTAACTATTTTCTACGTCAAAAATCAGAAACTGCCATTTCTCAGTCAAAACCCTAATTTTGATCATTTTGCCCTTTTGATGATTTGATCAAATTTCTTGAGGAATTATGGTCCAAACTTGATCAAATGATACATATGAGTTTATAATGTTGATATGGATAAAAAATTATGAAGTTTGACTATAAATTGGTCACAAATGACTTTTTCCCCAATACAGTTGATTTTTTAGGTCAACTGCCCAATTGACTGAGCAAAAATATGATTCAAGGCTTGAAATTTGACATGAGTAATCTTGGGGGTCCATATTGATTCATGAAAGTCATATGGGGCATTGAAAGTCCAGTTATCCTTGTGAAATCTCAAACCCTAATTTCAGTCCTTAATGCTTAAGGAGGTGTCTTGAGCTGATCAATCCATGTGTAGTCTTGAACCCAAGGAGATCTTGTGAGAAAATATTTGATAAATGAGAGGGCAAATTTTGGGGTACAACACGCCTGCTATAATTTTTTGGATACAGGTGATACACCATTTCCTTATCATTTGCTTCAACCTACATCAACCTTCCCTATATATTAACCTAACCCCCATAACCAACTTCTCACTACCACAACAACATCACTCACCCCACCATCTTCCATCACCACGACTACACACCAACCAACATTACCTCTAACTCAACAAATACAAAATTCCACTCCACACACCACCACTACGCCTAACACGGCCTCTCCCCATCAAACACCTACAACTAACCCTATTAAGCCAACCCTACACTCTCTCCTCAAATGACAACCCGAGCACAACACGACATCTTCATGCCTCGCCAGCTATTTAATCTCCACGCCTCTAGTTCACACCAAATTTCTCCTTTACCTCCAATCATATTAATGCATTACACGACCTTAATTGAAAAATGGCAATAAAAGATGAATATGATGCTCTTATTGTAAATAAGACGTGGGACTTAGTACCACGTCATTCTAATGCTAACATTATACAAAACTTATGGATTTTCAGGCATAAGAAGAAAGTTGATGGTTCCTTTGAGAGGTACAAGACTCAGTTAGTCAGTAATGGCTCCAATCAACATGCAGGTGTTGATTGTGGTGAATCTTTCAGTCCTCTAGTTAAACCTGCAACTATAAGGACAATTCTCAGTATTGCTCTCTCAAAATCATGGTGTTTGGATTAATTAGATGTCAAAAATGCCTTCTTACATGGGAATCTTAATGAAAATTGTATACATGTACCAACCTCCAAGTTTTCGCGATCTCGACCATCCTGATTATGTGTGTTTGCTAAAGAAATCTCTCTATGGTCTTAAACAGGCGCCTCGTGCTTGGTACCAATGTTCCACTGACTTTGTTGCTACTTTGGGTTTCTATCACAGCGTATGTGATCACTCCTTATTCATCTACCACCATGGAGATGACACTTCCCATATCCTTCTTTATGTGGACGATATCATTCTCACCGCATCATCCAATACTCTTCGCTAGTCTATCATGTCTAAACTGAGTTTCGAATTCGCTATGAAAGATTTGGGTCCTCTCAGTTACTTCCTAGGTATCTCAGTTACAAGACATTCAGGTGGTATGTTTCTCTCTCAACATAAATATGCCGAAGAAATCATTGAGAGAGTTGCCATGTCCTCCTGTAAACCAATTTCTACTCCAACAGATACAAAAGTCAAACTTAGTGGAACCTCATGCAACCCGTATCCTGATCCCTCTGAATATAGGAGTCTTGTTGGTGCCCTGCAATACCTTACTTTCACATGACCTGATATCTCTTATGTCGTTCAACAGGCATGCCTTTTCATGCACGATCCAAAAATGCAACACATGAGTGCCTTGAAGCGAATCCTTGGATACATCAAAGGCACAAGCATTCATGGCTTATATCTTTCTCCCTCCTCGACTGACAAACTCACCATATACACTGATGTTGATTGGGGAGAATGTACAAACACCCGCAGGTCCACATCCGACTATTGTGTTTACCTTGGAGACAATTTAGTTTCATGGTTTGCTAAACGACAACCAACTCTTTCTCGTTCTAGTGCATAAGTAGAGTATCGTGGTGTTGCTAATGTTGTGTCTGAATCTTGTTGGCTTCAAAATTTACTATTAGAACTTCAATGTCCTGTCACGAAAGTCACTATAGTATACTGTGATAATGTTAGTGTTGTCTACTTATCAGGTAATCCCATCCATCACCGACGCACAAAACACATTGAGATGGATATTCATTTTGTACGTGAAAAGGTTGCTCGTGGTCAGATTCGAGTACTACATATTTTGTCATGCTACCAAATAGCTGACATTTTTACAAAGGGTCTTATGCTACAATTGTTCGATGATTTCAGAGATAGTCTCAATATTCATCCACCTCCCGTTTCGACTATAAAGATATATTAGAATATATTATTAGCAAAAAAATAGAATATAACATAGCCAATTTCTATCTTTAGTAATATCATTATGTAAATTAAATAGGCTTAATTGTTATATTGTTATAGAATCAATATAGTTCAAACACGGTTGTATATATACTCTTATGATATATAAAACATACAGCAGATTCTATTAATTAAAATTAATTATATCAAATTCAGTTCTATCAAAATTAATTATATCAACCGTCGATTTAACCGCACACTTAAATAGTTCTCATTCAAATTGAGATTAAAAATAATCTGTCTGTAGTAGTAAAATTTTGATGGACTAATCTTTAATTTTCTTGTACAGATATACTTAACTCCAATTGAATTAAGTGTACTGTCCCAAAAATATCGTACACTCAAAAGTGATACACATAAATATATGAAATGTTGTGGAGGAGGGTAGTAGGGTATGGGGCCTATTGAATCAAAGCAATTTTTTGTGACACAAGCATGAGAAGGCTAGTTTTTAGTTTTTACTAGTGACAATAGTTTTTTTTTTCCTTCCTTTTTCAGCATTTACTTCAATCTAACACCTAGCTATCACTAGTTTTTTGTCATTATTCATTATTGTGGAGTATCATGTTTAACTTCTTGTATTTCTCTCTTTTCCTTCCAAACAATTTCTATTGATTAACTATATCCGTGTGTCTCTAGAGATAAATTTATTTAATAGGATATAATTTGTTTATAAATATAAATATAAATTTGAATGGAATTTTTTAATTATAAAATAAATAAATAATTATAATAATAATATAAATTTAAAAAGATTTATGAAATGAAAGAAAAAAATTAAAATTTTTAACATTTACAAATAAAATTTTTGTGTCTGTTAAAAACATTTATTAATTAAAATAAAATAAATTATATTTTTATTTATATAATTAGTTTTAATATATATATATATATATATATATATATATATATATATATATATATATATATATATATATATATATATATATATATATATATATATATATATATATATATATATATATATATATATATATATATATATAATTAGTTAGTTAGTTACTAATATTAAAAGTAAATATATATTTGTAAATAATATTATTAACTAACTATATAAAAGACAATTGTTAGTAACTACAATATACATTTTGTGTCGCAATTAAAGGGGGTTTGTGCAAAACCTTTTTAGGTTGTTTTGAACCAAAATAATCAAAGAAAAAGAAGAATTGAAATGAGTATTTCTACTGAAGTTTTCAACAATATTGTTGTGACGGTAGAGACTGCTCTTACGCAAAACTCTACTCAAAATCAAGAAGTAGAAAGAAACCGCTCTTGTGCAACCGAACTTTTGAGACTCAGGAGAGCTCCAAGGAAAAGGAGATCGATCATGAAGAATAATAAAGGTGAAAAGGTTAGTCATCATCGATTCTGATGATGAGGATAAAGCAGATTATACTTAGTCAAACTATCTTTCTGTTAGAGCGGTGTAGCGGCAAACAGCAAAAGTTTTGGAAATATTTATCCAGGAATTTATCGTGTCCACAGAGATTGGTTATTGAATTGTCGTTTGACAATTCTCTCGTTAATGAGTTTGAGGATAAATGGGTTTGTAAAGAAAATGTTATCAACAGAAAATAAATGTAAACAAAAATAAAAAATTAAGGAAGAACTTAACAAGCCTGCATATAATCTACTCATCACAGACTTAAATCTATCGACCAATTACATTCAATCTAACAATACTCGTCAATGTCACTACGTATCACTCACAACCTAAGTCATTTCTAACCCAAATTGATAGGCCGATTGTATCACCAAGGAAATGATCTCTCTACGTCCTCAACAACACAGAAGACAACTATGTTACTCGTACTAACGATCTCTCAGCATAGCACAACCAACACATAGGCATTAAGCTCCAATACTCTATGTAAATGCTAGCTCTAAATCTATCTCTAGAGTTTAGAAGCTAACAGATAATACTCCTATATAAGAATCTAATCAGTATATGTCTATAACAACTCAAATCCCTAGCACAGAGCAAAAATTCAGGACAACAATTGACAAAGATTTATAAAGCAAGTTTAATATAACGTCATGGGCGACAAATATACATAAGCTCAGAGTAAATACGTGTACAAACTCAACACATAAAGAATACACAAAAAGGAAGAGAAATGAACCATAAATCTCCCGGTTTGTCAGCGTCAATTAATGAGAAATTCATCCCAGATCATCTGTATGCAAGCTTCAATGTTGTTTTCTAAGCTAATTTTATCCAAAAATGAAGATTGTTGGAGTTGGGATCAAAAATACCCAAAACCATACCAAAAAATGTGTTTTTACACCTAAATACGCATTTCTAACTGTCCAGCATCACTCGACGATCAAAAAGCATCGCCCGACGACCAAAACAAGGTTTTTCCCATGCTACAACTCACTTAGCGTCGCCCGACGATCAAAAGCGTCGCCCGGTGATGGATGACAAAGTTGAAAAACCAGCACAACATTCTTCACTTTTTCGGCCATAACTTTTGAACCGTAACTCCGATTCGCGTCTGGTCGGAAGTGTTGAAAAGCTTATTCAATGCTCTATCTAACAATGCCTAAATATAAATGCTTGGATACCTACAACAATGAGATAAAATCAATTAAACTCAATAATATTTACACAATAATGCAATAAATACACTATAACATAAACTATACATAATATACACTAAAGTTGAGGTTTATTGACAAAAAGCAAACAAATTAAACCGATGAGTGCTAATTATTCATATTCAAATTCATAATAATTTAGCACTCATCAAATCCCCCCAACTTAAAACATTGTTTATCCTCAAACAAAGTCAAATAAACTTAAAGAAGCAAAAGACGATAATCAAAGAATCACGAATCAACAGGTTTTTGAAAACGGAAAACAAATGTATGGTTCAAAATAAAAACGTACACACAGGGCAAAAACTTACCACTAAACTACAACGATAACATGTAAACGAAACGAATCCTAAGTACAAAAATCATACTAAACATTCTAAAACAAAATAAGCTCAATCATGAATCACACCTAGCAAACATTCATCGATGGATGAAAAACACACAATGGTGAAAACTTTTGACACTCGTCCACAATCTTGTAAGCAATAGACTAAATTATGCATTCATCCAAAAACTCATATTGAAAATACAAAGGCAAGAATCACAATGGCTTTTCAAGGTTGTAATGTGGCTTGGTTAACAAATAAAGTATAAGTCCTAAAGCTAATCGAAACAAAAACTTGCCTAAACCTAAGGGAGTAATTACTCACAAAGTCTCAAGCAACACAATTTCAATCAAATTTCTTCTTCATCCCAAATTTCAAACGAACACACATCACTTATTCAACACAAAATTATTCCATACTCTTTTTATTTTTATTTTTCAAATATTTTTCATCTTTTTTTCTTTCTTTTTCTAATCTTTCTTTCCCCCCTTTTTTTTTCCTTTTCTCTTTCTTCTTCTCAACCTCATAGCAACCTCACTATAAATGAGCAAACATTGCTCTATCCAACTTGAATTCAACCGACATTAATGTGTGAATATTCCTTACTTTCTAAGGCAAGGTAAAAATTCATACAACAACAAATAATTGAGGGTTCAAGAATCAACATCCATAAAAAAGGTGAACTAAACACTCAAAGACAAGCATCAAGTTCAAATAAACATGGATATTGACAAAATCTTAAAGGGGCTAACAAATGATCACACACTCACAAGGTGAATTGAAAAATTAGCCAAGGTGGTTGTGCTCAAAATCAAACATAATGCCTTGATCACTTTCATGAATTCATACAATCATTACAAACAAAAGATTAAACATAATAAAATCCAGTTAAAACAAGAATTGTAACCTCCAACATATATGAACAATGGAAAACTTCATCACATTTATGGGTAAAAAAGGAACTAATGTGATTCAAGTCTTAAGCAAGTAATGCAAAAAGAATGAATGGTATGGTAATTATACAAATGAAAAGTTTCTTAAACATGTTATGTTATAGAAAGCGATAAACGAGTATCTGGCGTGTACCAACTTCAAAATAATATTATTACCACACATCTGCGAGTTGAAAAGATCAAACTCAGAAAATCACCTCAAAATTCTTCAAGTTACCGGAGCAAAATTTGATGACGAACAACAAAAAAAGAATTAGAAAAATAATACTCCTACGAAATTTTAATGTATAAAATTTACAATATATACAACGAACAAAACTCCTCAAGCTAAACACGACAAGCTTTCGGAAAACATAAATTGACATAACAAAAAAAATACAAATAATGATATGAAAACCAGGGGAAAATGAATTAACAAGTTGAAAAGTGAAGGTTTGAAATTCAGAACATTTCCTTGTTTCAATTTGTTAAAGCACAAATCACCACACGCATAAAAAAATACAAACAAACATGCTTGTTTTACGTCATAAGCTCGACACCATTATTGTGCGAGCTAGTAACCTCCTTTCACTATGCCATGGTATTATCACACTGCACAAGCCTAAAGAAAGTGTCCTAACAATCACACAATAAACATTACGAAAACGAGACAATTCACAACAATACGTGAAAACACATATATGCACAAATATAATATACAAGTTATAGTAAAATTTCTACACAACATATACATTAATTACAAAACTTAAAAACAAATGAATTATCGCAATTCAAAGACAATAGAACCAATCTCCGGCAATGACACCATTTTGTTGGAAGCAGTGTAGCGACAAGCAACGAAAGTTTTGGAAATATTTATCCATGAATTTATCGTTTCCACAAAGATTGATTATTGAATTATCGTTTGACAATTCTCTCGTTAATGAGTTTGGAGATAAACGGGTTTGTAAAGAAAACGTTATCAACAGAAAATAAATGTAAACAAAAGTAAAAACTAAGGAAGAACTTATCAAGCCCACATATAATCTACTCATCACATACTTAAATCTATCGACCAATTACATTCAATCTAACAATACTCGTCAATGTCACTACGTATCACTCACAACCTAAGTCATTTCTAACCCAAATTGAGAGACTGACTGTATCACCAAAGAAATGATCTCTCTACCTCCTCAACAACACAGAAGACAACTTTGTTACTCGCACTGACGATCTCTCAGCACAACACAACCAACACATATGTGTTAAGCTCCAATACTTCATGTGAATGCTAGCTCTAAATCTATCTCTAAAGTTTAGAAGCTAACAGATAATCATCCTAGATAAGAATCTAATCAGTATATGTCTATAACAACTCAAATCCCTAGCACAGAGCAAAAATTCAGGATAACAATTGACAAAGATTTATAAAGCAAGTTTAATATAACGTCATGGGCGACAAATATACATAAGCTCAGAGTAAATACATGTACAAACTCAACACATAAAGAATACACAAAGAGGAAGAGAAATGAACCATAAATCTCCCGTTTTGTCAGCACTGATTGATGAGCAATCTAACCCAGATCATCCGTACGCAAGCTTCAATGTTGTTTTCTAAGCTAACTTTATCCAAAAATGAAGGTTGATGGAGTTGGGATAAAAAATATCCAAAACCATATCCAAAAAATGTGTTTTTACACCTAAATATGCATTTCTGACTGTCCAGCATCACCCGACGATCAAAAAGCGCCGCTCGGCGACCAAAACAGGGTTTTTCCCACGCTACATCTTACTTAGCATCGCCCGACGATGGATGACAGAAAATTGAAAAACCAGCACAACATTCTGCACTGTTTCAGCCATAACTTTTGAACCGTAACTCTGATTCGCGTCCGGTCAGAAACATTGAAAAGCTTATTCAATGCTTTATCTAACAATGCCTAAATATCAATGCTTGGATACCTACAAAAATGAGATAAAATCAATTAAACTCAATAATATTTACACAATAATGCAATAAATACACTATAACGTAAACTATACTGAATATACACTAAAGTTGAGGTTTATTGACAAAAAGCAAACGAATTAAGCCGATGAGTGTTAATTATTCACACTCAAATTCACAACAATTTAGCACTCATCACTTTTAGCCTGAGGATTTAGATATATTAACTTTTTGTAAAGATTATCTAATGAAAGTTTTATTCAGTTTAACTCTTAGTAATATGTTACAAAAATGAAATAATCCACAATAATGATTTGCAACAACAACAACAACAGTGATAGAGAACAACAATAATAACATGCCAAAGAGCAATGGTGAGAGAGTTTTTTTTGTTTGCTGTGGTTCCTTGGAGAAGAAGTGTTCTTTCGTTGGCTGAAGAAGAAGTGCTCTAGAAGAAGTGCTCTTTTGCTAGGACTTGAAAAGAAAATGAAAGAGACACTAATGGGATAAAAATTATAAAGAGTATTTATCTCGAGTTAACGTAAAAACGAGATAATCTATCCAACGTAAAATCTATATAAAATAATGGCGCCTTTTTTATTGCAAAAAGATTAAAAATTAAGGAGTTTTTATGTCGGATTTACTGAAAATCAAGATAACATATCCGACTTAAAATCTATAAAAAATAAATGCGCCTTTTTGGTTCCATAAAAACATTAAATTGCAGGAGTTGAGAAACGAACCTCAAACACCAAACATATATTTATGTCGGCTTTACTTAAAGTCGAGATAAAAGATTTATTATTTTTATAAATAGAAAACAAGACGTTCCGCTCAGATATACCCACAATTTTTTATAATATGCAGTGAAAACTTTATTATAAAAAACGTTATTTGTTGTCGTGTAAACCAAATAGTCCCTAAAACTTTAAAAGACACGCAAAGCAAAGGAAAAAATTACTAAGATAATAACAATTAAGTCTCTCTAGATATATTATGGAAACAATTTATTGCTTTAATGCGTCATTGTTAATGATCTAAATTTTTTCATTCTAGGGTTGTGTAAAGGGATTTGAAATGGATGCATGTGTTTTAAAGTATATGAATTGATTGGCCTAGTGAAGTATATGTGTTTTTGGAGGAAACTATCCTCTGACTTTCTCTCTATCTCTCTATAAGAATCCTCTATTTCACATCGTGTTTCGCTTTTTTTCTTTCTTCACTTTTTCACTTCTCTCCAAAAATTACTTAAAGTCACTAAAAATTAGGTGATTGAAAGTTAGTGAATTCATTTTTCAAATTTCAATCACCTAATTTTATTTGTATATTAATATTATAATATTTTAATAATTTCATTAAAATGACTTAAATTTAAATATTAAATATATTAATTTCTTATTTAATAATAATTTTAATTTATTTTTAAAATTACATTAAAATAAACTTTATTTGTATATTAATATTTTAATAATTTCATTAAAATGACTTAAATTTGAATATTTCAAAGTCATTTTATAATAATATATTGATTTCTTATTTAATAATAATTTTAATTTATTTTTAAAATTACATTAAAATAAACTTTATTTGTATATTAATATTTTAATATTTTAATAATTTCATTAAAATGACTTAAATTTGAATATTTCAAAGTCATTTTATAAAAATATATTGTTTTTTTATTTAACAGCAATTTTAATTTATTTTTAAAATTATTTTTAAAAAAAAAACGTTACTCACACAGCTCCGCCAATGCAATGGGCGGAGCCTCCTAATTTTAAGACCATCCGCCCATCCATTGGGCGGAGCCTCCTAATATCAAATTATTTTTTTTAAAAAGGTGGTATAGTAAGAATATTGGTTGAAATGTGTGGTATATTAGAATTTAATTGTTAAAAGAGGTGTATGTTGATAAAAAATTCTAGTTAGCGGTTCTTTTCATGATGACGTAGAGAAATACGGGAGTCACGCAAATCCACAGATTACTTCAACTTTATCACTTGAATGCTTGAAAGAAAAATCCTGTAGTAAACCGATGCTAGCAGCTAGCTAGATATTTATCAAACATATCACCTTCAACACAATACATTTTCAATTTCTAAATTCACTAGTTTTCCAGCTCACATTGTTTCCCATTTATTTGAGTGAGATTGAAATTTCAGAATTCAGAGTTCAGGTTGCCAAACATGGTAATTTACAGCATCACTATGAATACAATTCAATACACCATTGATGCTTTTCTGTATAAATATTGATTTTCTGAAAATTGAAATAAAATACTAATGACCATGATGTAACGCTAAGAGCGTGGAGTAGGGCAGTAGGATATGGGGCCTATTGAAGCAAAGCAATACAATGAATGCCAAATTTGCAATTTTTTGTGACACAAGCATCAGAAGGCTAGTTTTTTACCAGTGATAATAGGTTTTTTTTTCTTCCTTTTTCAGCATTTTCTGCAATCTAACACGTAGCTCTCATTAGTTTTTTTTGTCATTATTCATTGTTGTGGAGTACTTCAACTATCTCAAAACAATTGTTTTTCTAATTTTAAAAAATTATCTTAAAATAATAATATATTTATTTTTTAATATAATTATAATTAATTTTTATCAATTTTACTTTTTGTATATACTATTTTCAAATATGTTAATGTACGACAATCAATAATAATAAAAAAATTATAAAAATATTACTTTTATTAAATTAATGATTACTTTTTTTTTATTCTCCGTATAACAAATTTAAACAACTATTTCCAAACAATTTCTATTGATTAATATCAGATCTTTACTGCAAGATTTCAGTTTATATATATTATAGATAAATATAACTAAATCCGTCTTTAACAATAACGGTTTTAAAAAATTACTTCTTCTATGATTTCTAATAGATTATTATTCCCTCCTCCCGACTGATATATAAACAACTTTATAAAAAAATTTCACCTTTAAAGTGTTTAGATTCATTTAACTCTTACACTCTTTTAATTTTACCTTTAGTTTTTACTTATAATTAAGACCACATAAATTTTCTTTTTGTTGTTTATATTTAAGACCCAAGGGAGTATTGTAATTAGTACAATTTTTGAAACATTCCGAGATTTAGGCGAAAGTTTCGTAGTGAAACCGATGTAAGACACCTAACTTGGTATGCAGATGAAGGAATTATTGATGGAAAGTATCGACATCCGACAGATTCACCACAGTGGTCGAAAATTGATAATGATTATCCTGATTTTGGAGAAGAAGCAAGAAATTTTCGGTTGGCTTTATCTACTGATGGAATGAATCCGCATGGTCTTCAATGTATCTCACATACCACATGGCCTGTGATTCTTATGATTTATAACCTACCTCCATGGCTATGTATGAGGCGTAAGTACATGATGTTATCTATGTTAATATCTGGGCCTAAACAACCAGGGAATGACATAGACGTATACTTGACACCTTTGATCGAAGATTTTGTGGGAGAACGGGGTGGAGGTTTATGATGGATATAGGAAACAAAGTTTCAATTTGAGGACGATGTTGTTTGGCACAATTAATGATTTTCCAGCATACGGGAATCTATCTGGGTATAGCATTAAAGGTCAACGTGCGTGTCCTGTTTGTGAAGATGGAACTGATACAACGCGTTTGGAACTTTGTTAGAAGAATGTGTTTCTCGGTCATCGTAGATTCTTATATTCTAAACATCACTACCGTGCGTGGAGAAAAGCACTCAATGGAGACACCGAACAACGTAAAGCTCCACCTGCATTGTCAGGTGACCAAATTTTTGAAAAGGTGAAAGATGTGTGTACTCAGTTTGGCAAGCCTTTTGCGCATACGGTTGTCAAAGGTGGGTGGAAGAAGAGATCGATTTTTTTTGAATTGCCATATTGGAAGTCTCTGTATGTGAGACATTTTCTCGATGTTATGCATATTGGAAAAAAAATATTTTAAAGTGTTATTGGTACGTTACTCAATATTAAAGGAAAGTCTAAGGATGGCCTTAAAGCAAGGGAGGACATGTTAAAGATGGGAATACGAACTGAACTAGGACCTGTGAAGAAAGGAAGCCGAACATATCTACCGCCTGCTGCTTTTACTCTATCTAGAAAGGAGAAAAAGATATTGTGTAAGTTTCTAAGTGAAGTTAAAGTTCTAGAAGGATACTCTTCAGATATTAGAAGACTTGTGTCTATGAAAGACCTCAAGTTAAAGAGTTTAAAGACACATGATTGTCATGTTATAATGGAGCATTTTCTACCAATAGGTATATGTTCTATTTTGTCAGATAAAGTAAGGAGTGCGATAACTAAGTTGTGTTTTTTCTTTAGGTCAATTTGTAGTAAGGTGATTGATCCTGAGATCTTACCAACATTGCAAAAAGAAATTGTTATTATTTTGTGTGAGCTTGAAATGTATTTTCCTCCCTCATTTTTTGACATAATGGTACATCTAGTTGTTCATCTTGTGAAAGAGACACAGTTGTGCGGCCCAGCTTATATGAGATGGATGTACCCTGTTGAACGTTATATG
This sequence comes from Vicia faba, assembly GCA_948472305.1. Lineage (NCBI taxonomy): Eukaryota > Viridiplantae > Streptophyta > Magnoliopsida > Fabales > Fabaceae > Vicia > Vicia faba. Next base: position 171,915 of record CATIWC010001214.1, read on the forward strand.
AAAGTATTAAAAGAGTACGTGAAAAAATGAAGTCACCCAGAGGGTTGTATTGTTGAGCGATACATTGTTGAAGAAGCGGTTGAGTTTTGTACTGAATATTTGTCTAAAGTTCAATCCATTGGACTCCACAAAAGTCGTATCTTTGAAAAAAAGGCAGGTAAAAGATTAATTGGAAATAAAATTGTGACAGTATCAAAAGATGAATGAGATCAAGTGCATCTGTATGTTCTGCACAATGACAGTGAGGTTGAGCCATATGTTGAAATGCACAAGGATATACTCCGAGGGTGAAATCAGAATAGAAATGAAAATTAGATAGTACGAGAGCACAATCAAAGTTTCATACCGTGGTTTAAGGATCATATTTTTTCAAAGCTTCATTCAGATCCCGCTTCAATAATAGAAAGGTTGAGATGTTTGGCACATGGTCCAAGTTTACATGTGTTTTCCTATAGCGCATACACAATTAATGGGTACACATTTTATACCAAAGAACAAGATGATAAAAGTACTACGCAAAATAGTGGTGTCACCATGCTTGCTGAAGCAATGCACATTTCTAGTATGAAGGACCTAAACCCCAAATATGCAAATCTGTCATATTTTGGAGTTATCGAGCATATTTGGGTGTTTGATTACGAGAAGTTTCAGATTCCTATCTTTGGTTGCAAGTGGGTAAGTAGTGGTGGCATACGAATGGATATGTCAGGATTTTTACAAGTGGGTCTTCATAGAGAGGGGTACAAAGAAGAGCCTTTTATTCTAGCCTCTCAAGCTAAACAAGTGTTATATGTCACTGACCCGGCGAGTACAAAATGGTCTATAGTGCTTTTTTCTAACAAAGTGGTTGATGATAACGGTGTAGACCAAAGTGGTATTGATGATGAGAATGAGTCATGTATTAGACGAAATGAGTCGTATATTATAAATGATCAAGATGAGAATATTATAGCAGATGAATCATATATCAGAAATGATCATAATAAGGCAATTTGGATAAATCCATCCGTCCGCATTGTTAAGAAGCAAGTAATTCATGTTCCAACCAAGAAAAGAAAGAGATGTTAGTGAAAGAGGTAAGATATTAAAATGTTTATGTTTATGTTTGTGTTTACATTTAAGTTTATGTTTATGTTAATTTTTGGCATTGTCATTTTATATATATTTTTTGGGGTATATCCTGATATATATTCGTATTTTCTTTCCATGTGTGGTGTCCTCGCCAGCTATTCTTTTGGATCGATTAGAGATTCCATCCACGATATGGATTTCTAACTTTGGAATTACATACTATTTTCATATTTTGTGTTTCTCATAAAATGACATATTATTTTAACTAAATCACATACTATGTTATATTATTATATATGTAGTACTTTGAGGAATTCAATTGTGCACATTACTCAAAAGATCAATTGGATGAACTTATGGACGAATGATGTCAATTCATTATCGGGTTGAGAATTTTATAAGCTAAGGTATATTGTCTTATTTTCTTTGATGAGAAATTTTGAGTTTTGAGTATAAATTAAATTCGAATTAATAAAGTGCAATGTTAATATATATTATCATGTTATGAATTTCAATCATTTGGTTTTTTTTCCTAGGTTTATAGGTACATGTGTAGAAGATAGAGCTAAGATATTCATGTTGTTGTTGTTTCATGAGAATTCTCGAAGATAGAATGATGTTTAGATGTAAATTCAATTTTGAATATTTTAGGCATTTTAACTTGTAGAATTTTAACTTGTATCATAAATTTTGTAATTGTTGTTGTCTATATCATCATTTTATATATATGTGCAATTTTTATATATGTATATTTTATTGGAATGAAGCTACCAAATATGGAGCATAAAAGATAACTCTGAAAATCTGGATCAAAATATTAGAATGAAGCTACCAAATATGATAAAAATAGATAATTTATTAAAATAAAATTGTAAACAATAGACAGCGCTTTAGGAGAAAAGCGCTGTAAAAACTTAAAAAACAAAATGCGCTGCCTAAAGTCTGAAAGCGCTGTCTAAAGTGGGGGAATAGACAACGCTTTCGAAGGAAAGCGCTGTCTAAAGCCTATCTGAAAAAAATTAAAAAGCATTGTCTATTCTAAAAGCGTTGTCTAAAGTGGACATAAGGCATCGCTTTTACGTTGGAAAAAAGCGCTGTCTTTTCTTTTAGCAGCGCTGTCTTAGGCAGCGCTTTAAAGCGCTGTTAAAGGCCAAAAAAACATTGTCTTTTCCTTTTTTTTATAGTAGTGGTGTGAGAAAATGAAATTTCAATCAACCCTTTAAACTACAAACTTTTTTTTTTAGTTTGAAAGATTTGCTTACAATATTTTTCATTGCTTATACAAATTTACCATCTATATTTTTCACAAAATTGGATTAAACAGTTTTCAATGAGAATGAAGATTTTGAGAAAAATGTAACTTTAATTTTTGAGTGAAAGAATAAGAGTGTATTTGGATTGGTGGTGAATATAATTGATTATAGTATAATTGATTTTGATAGAATTAATTTTAATAGAATTGAGTTTAATAGAATTTAGTTATGTAGAATTGATTTATGTTTGAATATATCTATGTAAATGTGAGTTTAATAATAAATTTTAGTGTAAAAATCACGCAGAATCAATTCTGGAAGCAGAAGCTACAAATTTTATCTTTAAGTAATATTAATCAGAATCAATTCTAAAGACAGGATCAATTTTATTTTTAAAAAATCAAACACATCAAAATTACTCATAATTAATTCTACATCTCTAGAGTTGATTATGAATTTTTTAAAATTGAAACCAAACATACACTAAATAGGTTTTATATTGGAGACAATGTGAAGAAGTCTTTCAAATGTATTAAAAAATAGATAAAACACACATAGTTTGAATTTGGTAAGTGTTTAATTCAAATAAAAAATTTTATCCGTGTGATTTAATTCAGATCTTTCAGAATGTTTTTCAGGATTAAAAAACATTGGATTATTTGATAGTTAAAACTATTTTGATGTGTTAACCGACCTATTTAACCTTATGGGTTAAATAATCAAACTCCTCATTTCAGCCATTAATCTGATTGTCTATAATTATGTAACTAAACAACTACAAAAATGGAGTTTGATAAGAAAGATAGAAGGACTTCACCTTTCGGTCCATCGCTTTATATTTTCCTTTGCGTGCTCTTCTCTATCAATTTGCCTCATGAGGAGGACCCTCAGTAAACAAATCTTCTTGAGGTTAGATTACTTCAGGAAGGGATGGTCAAAGATCACCTTATAGTCCAACGAAAAAAATCTCGAGAAAGGAAGGCGAGTGGCCGTAAACTTGGTGGCGTCAAAGGGGTCATCACACCATAGAGAGTTTATAGTTGTTGGGTTCCTCTTCGGAGGTGATGTTGGTTGGACCGCAACAGTTGCTTGAGTCACCTTTCCCTTGGGGAAGGATTCAACCTCCCGCCTTTGGACCATCGAGATGGTAGGCCCAGTTGAGGCCTCAGCTTTAGGTTGGCGTTTAATCCCCTCAATGGATTATGTACTCAAGGTGACTCCGAGAGTTGTCTAGGCCCGCACACGAATTTTTTCTCCTGGCAAGGCGCTTCTGTAACACCCTTCTAAACCCCAAAGAATATTCACATAATAATTCGATAATTAAATCAGAGTAATGCATCAAAAAGGGTGTCACATTTGGTTCAAACAAACTTCATAATAAAATGCATTCTGCTCCGCAACACAAGCTTTAAACAAATCAATTACATTTAGTACTTCATGATTAACAACCATAACTTTTCAACTTACTCACAACGGAAATTGCTAATTGAAAACATCTTTATTAAGATACCTGTAAATAACTTCATCAAATCAAGGGTAGTTTAAATCTCATATTAAACAAGATAACATGATTATTCAAAACAAATGATCTCATCATCGATGTTATACATCAGAGCAAGATCCTTTTATTCTATAGTAAATAAAGAACACACTTTGTAGCTATCCTATAAGCCTCGAAGGACTATTCTTGATTACCTGCAAGTTACCCATGTATAGAGGCAACATTTTGAAGCAGCAAGGGTGAGTAAATCATAATCATTATAAAAGACATAAGGAGTAAATATAGTAGTTATAATATAACACCAAAGAAACACACCATCAGAACTTCATGTCATACTCAAAACTTCAAGCATCATAATACACATCAGACACATGGTAATACCATCAATTATCAATTAACACAAACACACATTCACAAGACATCTGCCAATCAAATCATCATGCAATGCCACATATAATACAATGAAACTTATTTAGATTCACGCATGTGGTACCAAAACTTCATTGATGACACCATCATCATTTTCTCCAAAAATCCCCACCAATAGAATCTATTCCCTCTTGGAACCTGAGCACATCATAAATTGCACTCAAATCCACACCATGGGGTTGAGGCCATCACTGGATCAATCATCCTGCAACTTCACTGGACCAAAGTCCTAACAACATCACTGACCCAAGTCCTACTCTTATACCATGAATGCATGATGTGAAACATCTTAATACCAAATGACCATTGCTAGTCAAAATACACCATCATTCATATAATCACCATAAATATCAATAGGTACATCATAACGCGAAACAATCATCATAGCATTAACATTTCATTATATACACATACATCATACTAAAACAATCTATGAATCATCTTATTCATTAAAACATAGGTACTAGAAATATACTTCATATTATTCATTTTATCCCACCTTGTCATAGTTCATTGCGTTGGCTATTCAACGCTTTGAACGACACTTCAAACAAAGTTCTAAAACTCAAGTTATGGTACTTTAAAAATCCGGTTATTGTCTATCCCCTGGTGCTCGCCCGACGATGCACACTGCTCACCTGAGGCTCGCCCACCGACATGGGAGCGATATCCCACCAATTCTTCTCTGGCCTCCATCGCTCAGCGATGCATCTTACTCGCCTGGTGACATACCTCTCGTTCCTGCATCGCCTGACGATGACACGAGCGAGACACTATAATAACTCCACTTTTATCCCAATCCCTTCGCCTCTAAGTTTTCCCAACAACGACCAGGCGATGTCATCCTCGCCCAATGATTCTTCCTATCACCCAACAATCCTGCGCAATTAAGACTTCCCTATTGCGATCTCTGCATTGTACCAATCTGATTTTTATATGATTACATCATATTACAAGTCTCCAATCATCACAATTTCACTTGGTTTCATCATATAACAACAACACAATTTGCTATACATCAATTTTTTTGCAAGAAAATATCACAATTTCACCAATTTTCATCAAAGCATCATATTAACATCATCACCCCAAAACCTCAACACAACCTGCAATTATCTAAACATTAGATCAATTATAATAACAACGATAAACTCCACTACCTTAGATTTCCAGCAATTTCTACTTCTTCTTCGGGTTCTAACGAGTTCTCTTCCTCATCCTCTATGCACTAGCCTCTTCTCTCTTTTTTTCTTCCAAAAGCGACCGTAAAGAATGAATCACGCAAACCTCAATATTTTATATTTGTCAATATTACCCCTTGGACCTATAATATGTTCCTTCTTGAAATCTATAATATGCCTTGAACACCCACTGTCTGAAGGAAGAGAAAAACTAAAGTGCTTCACACAAACAATCAAGATAAACAAACTAAAAAAACTTAACACCTTCGGTTTATACAAGTTCGCCTATAACAAGGATATGTCTTGTCCACCATACCAAGTTGATTTCACCTTCAAAAATCACTTAAGTATGTGACTATTTGAGTGTGCCTGAGAGGGGGGGGGGGGGGGGGTGAATTAGGACTTTGAAAAATTATTCTGTTTTAGAATACTTATTTTAAATTTTCTCGTTTGGTGTTTACATGTTTCTTTTTTTTCTAGTTATGATTTAAGATGAAAGTGATAAATATCGAAAAACAAAGAATACAAGGATTTATAATGGTTCTCCTTACAGTCTGAGAGTACTCCAGTCCTCTTTCAATATGAAAGAGATTTCATTATTGTTAGATCTCTACATAAGACAACTTACTCTTTCTATACAAGACTCTAACCAATAAAACCACCAAGAACATTCCTCTTAGATCAACCAAGTTGAAATGAAAATAATCCTCTCACTTTAAACCTCTTGCTTCCAATAATAGTGGACAACAAGGAATACAAAACTAAGTAATTTTAATTCCAACAATCCTAGAAAATAAAATATGAATATAACAAAAGTTTTTAAGAATAATATGATTGTAGAACAATTATCACTTTGGTTGATGTATCAATATGATTGATCTTTCCTTTAAAATAAGCAACTTATAATAATAGAATATAGTGATCAAGTGTTTGTAAATATGTAGAAACATTTCTTGTGAAAGTTCAAGAATACAAACATTTGTTTTGAAATTTGAATGATAAAAAATGATGTTAATTTTTTATGGAAGAGATTAATTATAGTTTGAAATTACATGTATTTGTATGAGCATAACAGCTTTATGAATCATGGTGAAGTCATGAAAAAATATCATGAACACATGTCAAGTTAAAATGAAAAGGATTCATGAAAAGAGGCATGAAAAGGTGTTAAAAAGTTGCTATTTTTTCAAATTCGTACAAGACTTGTTAAGTCAGTTTTAAAGGATACTTGACTTAAAAAATGTAGAATAATTTTTTGAATTTCAAAATTAAAAACAGTTTCATAATATTGTAAATTATGGCGGTGTTTGTGCTGTTACGGCGGATCAAAACGCCATAATTTACCAAAGACTGAATGTTTGAAAAATTAAAAAAATTGTCAAAATTTTTGAACCAAACTTATGCAGCATATATTGATTTATCCAAGTCAATAGATTATATTTGAAAGGGATTTCATACGGTTCAAACATGAAGAATAAATTTTCAAATGCATGATAAAAAATATTATGTTTTAAAGCTAGAAATAATGAGATATTTTCAACCAAATGAACCATGCATGCAAGTGAATTTTGGAGATTATTTTGAACATTATTTTATCAATATAGATTTCATTATTATACCTCAATAAATTAAGATAAATGCAAGTCTTCATAATGTTGCAATCTTGATCCATAGTCGTATTGTTTCATGATGCTTTTTCTCATTCTTTGATAAATGCAGATAATAGTTCTCTTCATCAAAACATAATATTGAAGAAGCTTGATGTTGTACCCCAAAATTTTCCCTCTCATTTTATCAACATTTCCCATCACAAGACTCTTGGAACTCAAGACCAAGCTAGGGTTTGCTCTGCTCAAGACATCTCCTTGCACTGTTGACCTAAATTAGGGTTTGAGTTTGCACAGGGATATTTTGACCTACAATGCCCAAAGTGACTTTCATACCTCATGTTGTACTCATAAGTTTGTCCATACCAAGTTTCAAGCCTTGAATCAAATTTTTGCCCAATCAATTGGACAATTGAACTATAAATCAGCTGTATTGGGGAAAAAGTTAACTGTGGCCAATTTACAGTCAAACCTCATGAATTTTGACCCACATCAAAATTATGAACTCATATGAACCATTTTATCAAGTTTGGACCATAATTCCACAAGAAATTTGATCAGATCACCAAAAGCGCAAAATGGTCATTTTTAGGGTTTTGACTGTACAAAGGCAATTTTTGACTGTTTGACCTAGACAATGGAAAATTAAGCTCAACCATGGACTCAAGGACTCAATGGCATCATCTTGACTTATTTAACAATTTCAAAAGATCTCAATTGCATTGGATTGACAAATGAATTTTTCAGTCAACTGATCAAAATTTGACTGTACACTGAAAAGTCAAACTTTGACTTTTTGGTCAAAATCAAGTGCCAAGAGTCATTTTTCATCAAGACATGTCAAATTATGAAACTTTTTCATCAATAAACCCAAAATTTCAAATTAGGGTTTGAAATTGAAAATTTTCATAACTTAGAAATTTTCTAAGTTATTAAATTTTCTTAATTTTCCTAAGTTTGTCCCATATTTTAACCAAGATGAAAATGGATTCAAATAAAACTTACAACATGAAAGTTGTAGTCCTCCACAAAGTATAAAACTTTGATTCACAAAGTTTTCCCAAAAGAAGCTTGGATCTCAAGTTATGATTTTTGGAACAAGGGTCCCTAAAACTTTTAACTTAGAGAAATTTTGCCCTAGTTTAGGCAGGATTTTGACCCATCTTCTTGGCCATTTTTCACATAGTTCCACTTGGAGTATCAAGTTGCATTTCAAATATGAATTATAGTAAATGTTGCAAGCTTTCCAATTTGTCCAAGAAATCCTCAAACACCTTTGTGGTTAGGGAGAATCGAATGCTTGAAGTTGGCAAAAACTCACTTTGTAACCATGGCCAATACATGTTCATACTAGTTGCAAAATCTGACCAAACTAGCTTTGTACTTAATTACAGGCCTCTAAACCAATTTACACTCAAAAATTGAATGCAAACACATTGGTTAGAGGCATTGTTCTGATAAAGGGAGCATTATACAACGAACAATTCCATTTTGGGCATAAAGATAACACTTCCATTTACATAAAGCATGCTTTATGTCAAATTCCATTTCTTGAGCCATACACCAAGCCCTTTGCTGCAAACAAGGCTCCATAATGTCAGGCAAAGCTCAACCACTTTGTGCAGCTAGGTTACAAGCCAGTACAGCCCTTGCATTGTCAACTCTCACTTTTTGCTTCAAAACTAAGTCATTGTGCCAAAAGTCCATAACTCACATATCTGATATATTCAACTCAAGCCAAGATTTCAAACAAGTTTTTCACATTACACTAAGCCAGAAACACGAGCTAGCAACCTCTCAAACACCCTTGTACACCAAAAACACCATTTTCTGCCAAAACAGGGCACGACCTGCAAATCACAAGCCAAATCACATTCCATTCCTGCGTTTTGCTTGCAATCAGTTCCAATACCTTCCATTCAACTCACTCAAGCTATCCCAAACCTCCATTTCCAACTGTAACTCCATTTACAGTGTTCACCATTTTTGTTTTGAAGCTTTGCAGGTTGAGTTCTGTAGAAAGATTCAGGCCATTTCAAAATAAACTAAGCATTGGGAAAGGTCCAGGGAACATCAAGCAAGCCCAAAAGAACCTCAGGCTTCACTGAAAGTTGCTGCATTGTCCAACTCGAATCCAACTGAAACAGGTTTTTCATCAACTTCTATCTCTATATTTACGAACATTTAGCCTTAGGTTTGTGAATGAAAGATGTAGTACTCATTGCCCTGAAACCATACATATGCTCAGTTTTCATTTATATTAAACGTGCTAAGAGAATTTCATCCATGAACTTTCTGAAAAAACTAGGTTAGAAATTAGTGCCAGAGAAATTCTCTCTGGTCTTTGAGAGTTAGATTAAGTTTTTTATATGGTTAGAATCGTGGTTTGATGCTCTAAAAGTTTCATGTTTTGAGTTTTGTCAAAAGATTACAAATACAGGATATCCCAAGTTTGTACAAGCGCGCGCGTGTTTTCAAATTTCTGGAGGTTGAAGATGAAGTCTGGGCTGGGCCTGGCCTTCTTGCTTCTAACACCTTCGAACTTACTTTCTGCACCCCCTGGCCCATTTTCTTGTATTTTTATTATTTTTGCATTTTAATTTGATTTCTGACTTTATTATTTTATTTCCAAACATAAAAAATATTTGAAAAATATTTTCATATTTTTTTACATTTATTTGGTATTTATTTTAATTATTTCTAACATTAAAACATTTTTAATACCATTTTATTATTTGTTTAAATTTAAAAATAATGTAAATAATACTTTTATTTTCATTTCTTATTTTTATTCACACTGAAAATATTTTCTTGAATACATTTTATTTTTGTAAATATTTTATTTTATTTTATACATATTTAATATATATATATATATATATATATATATATATATATATATATATATATATATATATATATATATATATATATATATATATATATATATATATATATATATATATATATATATATATATATATATATATATATATATATATATATATATATATATATATATATATATATATATATATATATATATATATATATAGAATAAAAATACAAAAAAATAGTACATTTTTATTTCTATTATTATTATACTAAAAAACATTTTTTTTCAATATATTTTTATTTTTGTACATATTAATATATTTTTGCATATAAAATAGATAATATTATTTTCTTAAAGAAAATTCGGGTTTACCCCTTTAATAAATAAAATTAACCTTTTTTATTTTACATATTTCTTTGTATTTCTTTACATTAAAAAATACTTTACATACATAAAAAACTCTTTTTGCATAAATACAGTTTATTTAACATTTATTTATTGTGTTTATTTAAATATTGCACATTTAAATATTATGCATTGTAAATTCAATTTGGTTGTAATAATTTAGGATTTTAATTTCTTGCAAAACAATCCCCTATTCAAAATTGTACTCCCTCCTATATCAAAGTTGTAATAGCTTAGATTTATTTTTACGCACTTAATGCTTTCAATTATGCCATGATTAGAGAATTAGGGTTTGTATGCCAAAATCAAATTAACAAATAGTTTGACCTAATTAAAGATAAAAATGCATGAAAAACAAACACAATACACATTTGCACCCCTAGGGTTACAATCCACTTGTTGCCTTCAAAAATGGGCCATGGTATGCATGTTAAGTACTTTGGCAAAACAAAAACAAAACAAAGATCATAGTCCCTCGATGACGCTATCTGAGTTGCCTAAACAAAAATGATCAAGTCCCTTAAGAAAATTGCCAAAAATACTTGACACAATTGCTATCATGGTCTATACGATGACCCGTGCCTGTCCCGTTTAACATCATAACACAAGGTTGTTCACCAAATACAATGGTGAAATAACACTGTTAAAAGGGTTAAAAACATAAGAAAGATCTTTGAGTAAAATAAGGTAGATAGCTCTTAGTTACTTGATCAAAAGCTTGCAAAAAAATCCTTGCTATTTTCAAAACACACTTCACAACACAATTTCAAAACCCTACTTTCAAACATTAAAAACTTTTCAAAAGATAAAAACACCTTTGTATACATTCAAACAAGAATCATTACAAAGGTTGCCACAACGATGGCCTCTTTTCAAAACATCTTTCAAAACCACACACAAAGCACCATTTCAAACAATTGAAGAGCACCATTTCAAACAATTGAAAAGCAAAGCAAGTGATCTAAACAAGTAACTAAGAGCCCATGGATAACCATGGATAGAAAGGGTGCTAATACCTTCCCTTTCTATAATCTACTCCCTGAATCCAAGAAAACATCTCAAAGGTCTTTCCTGTGCTTTTTGACCTTTCCTTAGGATAAAATAAAAAATCGGTGGTGACTCTTGCTAAACTGAAACATTTGCGAACACAAACGCAAAACCTCAAGTCAGTTCTCCCACCGTATCACAGAACTGGCGACTCTGCTGGGGAAAATTCTAAAAGTGGAGTAACCTTAGGGCTTAGATCACCTTTTGCATGCTTATCTTGATTGCTTTAATTGCTTTACATTTGGTTCTTTTGTTTGGGCTTGAAATCCTCCACCCAGATTTGGGAAACATTCATAGGTAAATAGCAATACGTTGTGGAAACTGTGCGGGGTATACCGACATGGTTGAAGAAATAGCTATATTAGTGCGACGTATTTGTGAGTACCGGTAGCCTTTGAGTCAATCAAAGAGAATACAGGGCAGCTGAGTGATGTCATGAAGCACTAATGAACTCTTAGAACCTTACTTGACCATCTTGGCCTTTTATTAGGGGTAGTGAGATGAGCGGCTTTGGTACAGTCCGAAGTTGGTAGATACTCTATACTACACTCATTGAGGGTTGTTTTCTTGGAATATTTTGGTCGCCAGTTAAGTGGCTAAACCAAAACAATGAACATAGAAAACAATCCAGTGATATTGAGCTCCTTAGAACTCGGTTACTATTTATAGGACAGGTTTGAACCAACTAACTCAAGAGGGTATTTACCTATGAAACCTCATGCAAGCCTGAAACTAGGATCTTGTGTGACTTGTTTGTACATGTGCTTGTGCATACATCATGAACATCATAAAACATCATATGCATCCACTAACCATTTCAAGGGTTTGGATCTTCATCTCTGTTCTTGTTTTGTAGGTGTTGCACCCCAAAATTTGCCCTCCCATATTCTCCAAGAAATTGCCAAGCCAAGCTTCAAATCTCCCCCAAGGGTTGCACAGTCAACAGTCTCCCATACAGTCAAAACTAGGGTTTATGTTCTGACCAAGAAAATGAAGGTTTCAAAGGCCCAATCAAGTCTCACATGCCTACAAAGATGGTCAAGAATCCTCATATCAAGTTTCAAGGCATTCAACTCAAAATTGCACAGTCAAAACCCTAGATTGCACTACAGTCAACTATAGGGGCAAAATGGTCATTTGGCAGTCAAAAGTTCAAATTTTTGGTCAACATATCATTTTGAAGCCACAAACATCATTTGATCAATGCTTGATCATGATTCTCAAAATTTGGCTCAGAAATCATCAAAGATGCAAAAGTTACTATATTTGGACAGCTGAAAAAGTCAACTGAAATTGACCAGGGCATAACTTTCATATGGATTATCAGAAAAATCCCATCCAAAGCTCATTTTGAAGAGAAAGACATTTCCTACAATTCATCTTCATATTCCAAGTCCAAGAAAGGCTCTCACAAAAAGTTATCAATTTCAACATTATAGGTCATTTTCAAAGTCAACAAAAAGGGACTTTAAGTCAAAGGCCATAACTTGAGATTGGAAAATCAAAATGCCATGGGACCAAAGGCATTGGTTAAAGGACTCAAAGACCTTTCCAAAATGTCAAAGAACATGTGAAAAGCTTAAAAATTGAGCAAGTTATTCCTTGTGGAAGTTGGGAAATATTTGGATATTTTGAAAAGTCAACTTTGATCCAAATGACCTAAAATTGCTAACGGGCCCATTTTTCTTTCATGATTCATCATTCTAAGCATATGCACGACCATTTGGCCCAAAGAGAAGTATTTTCTCATTTTTTATTTATTTATTTGAATTTCTAGTAATATTAATTCATTTAAATCAATTAAATATGTGGAAAATATCTAAATGAACCAAACAAATCTTTTTGTACACATTCTAGACTCAATATTTCGTGCACATCCCAACATGGAAAGATTTGGGGTGATTGAATGCAAATTGATACAAAAACCATGAAAAAAGATATGGAAGATCCTTAGAAAATCAAATATGCAAAATCATTATTGCCATGGATTTGATCAAGTTTTGTTGACCTAATAGCCTCAGTACATAAGCATGATTCAAAACCTAATCCTAGAACACCCTAAGCTGCGCAGAAGAACAAGATAAAAACTTGAAAATTTGGCTTAAGAACAAAAATCTGAAATCAACTTTAGGAGGCGATTCAAGGCACAACAACGATCCCAATAGCATCCTCAAGTCTCACTGAACGATTCTCACTCATTAACCACCATCAAAACTCCAAGAATTGGTAGATTGAACGTAAACTGCATCAAGAAACTTGCTTAATCGTATTTTAATTTTGAAGCATAATCATTGCATTTTTGTTATGGATTGTTACTCATTGATGTTTTCTGATGCTAACCGTACCACTTGATTGTGTTTTTGCGCTCTCAATATGATTCTACCATGTTAGCTTTTCTAGGGTTTTCAGGAGGAGAAATTAGGGCTTTTAAGACTAAGTAAAATTAGCCCACAAGACTATGATGGTTGTAACCAGCACGCTCCAACGAACAAGAAACACCATTCGCGATCAATTTATGGACGTCATAGCCCTATTCGCTATTTTCCAATAGTCTGCCTTCTGCAACGCGTTGAAAACCGTTGCTATTGCGTTTTGTTTTACATGGGTGGTGAGGACGATGATGGGGTGTCAACCAGTGATTCGTTCATTCAAAGTTTCGCGCGCTTCAGTCACTAAGGCGTTGTGTCCATTTATATTATTTATTCGTTAATTATATAGTAAACGCGTTAACATGGCTCAGTGGTACAGGTGTTGCTTGGTGATGTTAGTGACCTGGGTTCGAGTCCCAGGTCTTGCATATTTCAATCTTGTTTTTCCATATAAATTCCCATGCAGGCACAACGTTAAGGTACACCATGTATCCTCCATCATCAAGCCAGCCACGTTCATCTGGAGATTTAATCAAGGGCAGGGATTCAAAGAGCATGCTATGCCCAGGTCAACGCGCTGGCACACAAACTGAAAAGGTCAAATGGACCAAAGCTTAATGGGCCAGCATTCTAAGGCCTATACCTCCACTTTGGGGCCTGAACCCCCCCTGGTTTGCTTTCTCTATATTTTTGTTTATTTTATTTTCAATTATGATTTTGTTTTCTTTATTTGTTTAAATTAATTAATTATTTTACAAATTATAAAATGCACAAAAAATCAGAAAAAGAGCAAAATAAAACATTTATTTATTTCAATGTTTTTTTTATAAATAAATTCACATGTAAATATTTAGTTTAATTAGGTTGCAATTTTAATCCTTTTTAACAAAAATACAAAAAAATAGAATTAGGTTTAATTTTTATCCCTTTAATTTGTTTCCTTTTTACCATAATATTTATTTATTTATTTTTATAATTAAATTGTACATAATAACTTAGGTTTAATTTAGGTTATATTTTAATACTTTCATAATAAACTTAAAAATAATTAGAACTAGGTTTAACATTTTATTTTAGCTTTTTTTTTAATTAATTCTTTTCTTTCTATTAAACCTTAAAAAGCATAAAAATACCCAAAAACAATTTCTTTTAATTTTTAATTTTCATTCCTCATTAATTCTAATTAATTAAATTCATTAACTTTAATTTTTTGCAAAAGGGTCCAACGCCCTCGTTCGTAATTTATTTAATTCGCACATTTATTTTATTTCGCTTAATTCGTTATGTATTTCTCCCAAAGCGTTGTAACTTAAACTTTTCGCACTTTTATTTTATTTGCTTTATTTACTTTCCGTCAAATCGGGTCCGGTTTAATTTTGGCGATGTGGACCCGCGCCATTTGTAATAGCATTAGAATTTATTTTCCCGCAAATATTTTAACTGTTAAATAAGCATGAAAGAATGTATGGACTTAAATAAAATAAAGCGTAGATCACAATGAACATGACAAGACAAATACAAATGAAAACGGCACACGAATCGCACACACCACCCCTAGGGTACGCCTCACTGTTGCCTTGCCTCGAAAGGTGATCGTCGAGTAGAGGATATCTTAGTAAGTCCTCATGATCCGGGAACCTGGCATGAGGGTAGCTTCTAAGGTGTCTTCCCATTGCTCTGGTGATCACCATGTCCCGAACCTCGAATTGACCCGAATACCTCCAACGGTGGTGCTACCTACCTCTCAATGGTGGGATAGCATTACTTTAAAGGACATCTACACAGACGAATTCCTTAGGGTAGGTAGGTTCTCGAAGATACTTGCTCTAATTTCAAACAAATCAAAATACTTTTCACACCAACACTTTTCAAAAGCTTTCAAAGCAAATTTTTCAAACACTCTGACGTATGAGTCGAACTGAAATTTTTCAAAGAAACTTTTAAAACCCACATTGAAAAGCAAGCAAACATTTTTTAAAACACATTGAGCAAGTATCTAAGAGCCCATGGATAACCATGGATAGAAAGGGTGCTAACACCTTCCCTTTCTATAACCTACCTCCCGAACCGAGAGCAATCTCTTTAAGGAATTTTTCTGTGCTTTTGTCCTTTCCATTTGGAGAAAATAAAAGACGGTGGCGACTCTTGCTTCCGCGACATTTCGCGAACCAGCGTTAAACAGTCAGTTCCAGATCCACCGATCACAGTAGGTCATGGAATCTCTTTGCAGGAAAACAATTCAAGTCAACCTTGTGAGAATCCCTCCTCAACTCAAAGAGCTTACTTCCAGGATTATGGAGAATTGTCTCTTCAGTGAAAGGCATGGTAGACTTCTCAACTTGGTCAACTCCAACATTGAAGAAGACATGGTGAAAGTTCTCTTCCAGTTCTTTGACCCCCTACACCACTGTTTCATATTCCCTGATTATAAACTAGTACCTACTTTGGAGGAATTTTCTCAACTCCTGAGAATTCCTATTCTTCATCAACTATCCTACAACGGTACAGAAAAAGAACCAAAGCCTGAAGATGTTGCTCAAGCATTACACTTGCAACCATCTGATATCAAAGGTCATTGGGAAACCAGAAGTGGTGTCAAGGGTTTCTTGGCAAAGTTCCTATTTGAGAAGGCACAAGATTGCTGGAATTCTTTAGATCTACAATCTTTTGAAGAGATTGTAGCACTCCTCATCTATGGGTTGGTCTTGTTCCCAAACCCTGATCAGCCTATAGATGTGAATGCTGTCAAGATTTTCATATCTCGGAATCCGGTGCCTACATTACTTGGGGACATCCTACACTCATTTTACACACGAACAATGAGGAAAAGAGGTGTTCTCATGTGTTGTACTCCTCTCCTAGCAAGGTGGTTTATTTCTCACCTTCCACAATCAGTTTTGAAGAATGAGCAAGGTTTAAGGTGGTCACAACGGTTGATGACCCTCACATATTCTGATGTCCATTGGTGTTCTCGGTCCAGAGAAAATGTCATCATCATCGATCATTGTGGAGAGTTCCCTAATGTCCCACTACTTGGCATTAGGGGAGGCATTACCTACAACCCTTGTTTAGCCCTAAGACAGTTTGGATATGCTCGGAGGGATGTTCCTCATGACATGCTGATTCCTGACTTGGTTTTTGACTTCGACAATGATGCGCAAGGACTTTGACAAAGGTTCATCAGAGATTGGAGGATGCCCAACAAGGTGGATAGTAAGACACTGGGACACAAGAATTCCATCCCCCTTGAGCCTTATCTCAAGTGGGTACGAACCCGTGCCCAGAATATTATGATGGCATATCCTCACATTCTCCCCGTGATCAAAGAGCCTGTTATGGAAGGAGAGGTTCCATACACCCTCCTACATCCAGACATGCCAACATCATTGGAAGAATTACAAAAGAGTTGGATCCAACTCAAAGAAGAACGAAATACTTTTGAAGCCAACTTCTATGCCAGTGATAAGAAGGTTTTGGAGCTTACTCTCTGACTTCATGAGGAGGAAACTCTCAACACTTACATCGCACCAAAGAGGATGCGCAATATCTTTTTACATTAAGAATTTTGTAATATTTTGCCCATGGGGCACTTATGTACTAACAAATTTCTTCTTAATATGACGTGTGTTCTTTTTTGTTTGCAACGAATTTGAATTTCTGTATCCTTGAATGCATTGCATGAATAAACATACCATTCATCATATGCATAAACAGGTCTTCACACCAGGTTTCCTTATCTTTCTGATGTTTATTTCAGCAAAATGGATTTGGAGCAGACGGTTAAGGATCTGCAAGCACAGAATTCTCAATTCCAGCAACTCCTCATGACCTTAGCAAAAGGTCAAGAGGACCTTAAAGCACTGTTGGAGAAAGATAAATAGAAAAAGAAGAAAAGGCCCGGTGTAGTCATTATGGGAAGAAGGTTTGAAAGCAATGCTAGAAAAGTTCTCGAGTTCCCCTCAATGTCTGATGAAGGGGCTGGTAAAGGAAAAGGAACTGCAATGCCTTCTGAATCTGAAGTTGAAGGAGAAGAAGAGGAAGAGGAAGAATAAGAAGATTACTCCGAACAACAATATCCCCCGGCGGATATTAAGTTTAAAAATCTTGAGGATCGGTTGGCAGCCATGGAGTTGCAAAGGGTACCTGGTTTAGATTTCGAAGAACTAGGGTTAGTCGCTGGGATTGTCATTCTTCCCAAGTTCAAAGTCCCTACATTTGCTAAGTATGATGGTCTGTCATGTCCGAAGATGCATTTGAGATCCTACGTCAGAAAGATCCAACCTCACTCATCTGATAAAGATCTTTGGGTCCATTTTTTCCAAGACAGTTTGTCAGGCACACAATTGGACTGGTTCTATCAACTTGAGAGGTCTGAGGTTCATAACTGGGAAGATTTAGCTGCTTGTTTCTACCGGCAATACCAATACAACGCTGATTTAGCACCTACTCGTACTCAACTACAAAGTATGGGTATGGCTTCTAACGAGGGATTTAAAGAGTATGCCCAGAAGTGGCGTGATCTGGCTGGAAGGGTGCAGCCACCATTGTCAGATAGAGAGCTGGTTGACATGTTTTTAGGGACCCTGTCTGGCCCTTTCTTCAATCATTTAATTGGGAGTTCCTCTGCGGGATTCACCGAATTAATCCTAACCGGTGAAAGGGTCGAGGCCGGCATTAAAAGTGGTAAGCTTCAGAAGGACGCCTCCGCGTCCACTGCTATTAAGAAGACCTTCCCAGCTAAGAAGGAAGCTTCTGCTATTTATTCTCAGAAAAGTCAAGGAAGAACCGAGCGCCGACCAACAGTAGGGGCAGTGATGATTCAAAACTCTTCAAATGATCAACCTCGTAGCAATCAGCCAAGATCTAATCAGCAACGGGTAGAAAGGCCATAACGGAAGTTCACCCGAATCAACATGACACCGGCTCAAGTACTCCCTCATTTGCTAAAGATGAATCTTACCAATTTGAAGGAAGCGCCAAAGAACCCTAATACCTCTTCTCCATATTACCACTCCAATGCAAAATGTGCTTACCACTCTGACAGTGTAGAGCATGATACCAACAACAGTTGGGCTCTTAAGAACAAAATCCAAGACCTGATCGACGCCAAGGAGGTAGAATTCGATGCGCCCGAAAATCCGAATGTGATTTCTGCCCCAATGCCTAAGCACGGTCATAATGTTCATGCCGTTATGGAAGACCTTCATGTTACCAATGTTGCTGACCTTTTGACTCTGTTACCAGTGATTAAAGTGAATTTGATGAGAGCCGGGATATTCCCAGGCTATGGAAAAGACGGTTACTTCTGTTTAAACATACAAGCTGACTGCCCACTGTTGAAATCAGGCATCCAACGCCTGATGGATACCCAAGAGATACTCTTCCAAAAGACTCTTGTTGATACCTTCACTCCTGTTACTCCTGCTACTTCTGCTACTTCAACCAATGACATTGCAATAATAACCATCTGTGACAATCTTCCCAAGGCTTGCAAAAGGCCTGTCAAGATTACGCCTGATCCTAAGTTTGTGCCATTAAAAATCACCATGCCGGGGCCTGTCCCGTATCAATATAACAAAACGATACCATGGAACTATGGAGGAGAAATCTTCTATCATGGTATCAAACAGATTGAATCAGTCCAAGAAAATTCTGATGATGAAACCCCTGATATCGGGAACATTGCGGGAACAAGCAAGATAACTCGCAGCGGACGAATCTTCTCTCCGGAGATTGCTCCCCCTCGAACAGTCTTCGGACCCTCGAAAGCTTCTGTGCCTGTTAAGCCATCTGTGCAAGGCCCGATAATTGAAGAAATTGATGTACCTGAAGTTAGACCACCCGTTGATACTACCGACAAAGGTAAGGGGATACTAGAAGCGCCTGTCAGGATGAAGGCTCAGACTGTGGTAATCCCTGAAACCACCCAGAAAGAAATGGAAGAAATCTTAAAGATAATTAAAAAGAGCGACTACGACATCGTGGAACAGCTAGGGAAGACCCCTTCCAAAATCTCCATGTTGGCTCTCCTACTATGCTCTGAGGCTCATGCTAAGGCCTTAATCAAATTTTTAAAGACGGCACACGTGCCTCAAGAAACTTTGGCTGACCAGTTTCAGGAGTGCGTGGCCAGCCTTACTGCTGATAATGATCTTGGTTTTTGCGATGCTGATTTGACCCCTAAAGGAAGGAAGCACAACAACGCGTTGCATGTCTCAGTAGAATGCATGGGAACCACACTTGCCCATGTTCTAGTTGATACCGGTTCACCCTTGAATGTGATGCCGAAAAAGGCGTTGGATAGATTGGACTGCGAAGGATTGACTCTCAAACCCAATAACATCGTTGTTAGAGCCTTCGACGATTCTAAGAGGATGTTCCATGGAGAAGTGGACATTCCTATCAAAGTGGGCACCGAGACCTTCAACTCTACCTTTTATGTGATGGACATCCGTCCCGCATATTCGTGCTTATTGGGAAGGTCGTGGATCCACTATGCTGGGGCAATTACCTCCTCTTTACACCAAATGCTAAAGTATCCTATTCAGGGTAAGATTATAATGGTGCACGGCGAGGAAGAGTACATGATAAGTCACCTCAACTCCTTCCGCTATGTGGAGTTGGATGGCAAATTCATAGAAACGCCTTTCCAACATTTTGAGGAAGTTTCTCCTGAGGTCGCAGTTGCGAAGATAATGGTTGATGTTCCTATCGTTCCTAAGCATGTGTCTAGGATGGCATCTCTCAAGGACGCAGAGGCTATAATCAAAGAAGGAAGGAGTACAGTGTGGGGGCAACTGCCTGATTTTCCCCATAAGACGGACAAGTTCGGACTAAGTTTTACTGCTGCTGGCCAGAAAGCTATGTGTCGCTCCAAGGCTGGAGGACCACCCGTAAAAATCACTCACCATGGAATTAATGCCTTAGAAGATGATGATGAAGAATACAACTTTGAAGATTGGATCTTTCCAACCGTCGAAGGAGGATTAAGCAACTGGGAAGGAAAGGACTTTATTCCCATCACTTTCATCAACCAGTAATTTATCTTTGAACAATTTCCTATTTTTGTCTGTAATAACTAAACAATTCGTACACTATTTTCACCTTATGCCTTGCCCGGGGCATATAGGTCCATTTGTAAGGGCTTGATTTTCTTCATTATCATATGCCATGTTTTAATGAATCATTGGACGTTTTCATCTATAAACTGTTGTGTTCATTTTCGTTCCTTTTGCATTTTGTTTTGTTTAAGGATGGCTATCCCTTACACACACCCACACTCACAAATGCAGGTACCCATCCACTCCGGATTCCATGGGTGACTATTCTGCTTTAGCCTTCGGTGACTCTGAAGACTTGGTCAATCATGCTGAGTACGAAGTTGACGAAGATTGTGAAGTGCCGGGAGAGTTAGCCAGACTTTTGCAACAAGAAGAGAGGGCTATTCTGCCTCATGAAGAGTTGCTAGAAACCATCAACTTGGGAACAGAGGAAGACAAGAAAGAGGTTAAGGTGGGTGCCAACCTGGAACCAGGTGTCAAAGAGCGTTTAGTGAAGTTGTTAAACGAATATGTTGAGATCTTTGCCTGGTCCTATGAAGACATGCCAGGATTAGATACATATATTGTGGTTCATCGTCTCCCTAGAAGAGAAGACTGTCCACCGATCAAACAAAAAGTCCGCCGAATGAGGCCTGACATGTTTGAGAAGATCAAAGCCGAGGTAATAAAGCAATTCAATGCTGGCTTTTTGGTTGTTACTTCCTATCCACAATAGGTTGCTAACATTGTGCCCGTGCCTAAGAAGGACGGCAAAGTCAGAATGTGTGTGGACTACAGGGATTTAAATAGGGCTAGCCCTAAAGACGATTTTCCACTGCCACACATCGACATCTTGGTTGACAACACAGCTCAACACAAGGTATTTTCCTTCATGGATGGATTCTCGGGATACAACCAAATCAAAATGGCCCCTAAAGACATGGAGAAGACTACTTTTATTACGCAGTGGGGTACCTTCTGCTACAAAGTGATGCCATTCGGACTGAAGAATACCGGGGCAACCTATCAACGCGCCATGGTAGCTTTATTTCATGACATGATACATCATGAGATTGAGGTCTACGTAGACGACATGATAGCCCGATCACATACAAAAGAAGAACACCTCGATCATCTGCTAAAGCTGTTTGTCAGGCTGAAGGAGTATAAGCTCAGACTGAACCCAAGCAAGTGCACTTTTGGAGTCAGGTCTGGTAAACTTTTGGGATTTATCGTCAGCAACAAAGGCATTGAGGTTTATCCTGCTAAAGTCAAAGATATACGAGAAATGCCTGCCCCCTGCACTGAAAAGGAGGTTAGAGGATTCTTGGGACGCTTAAACTATATTGCAAGGTTCATCTCTCACCTAACATCTACCTGTGAGCCAATCTTCAAGCTGTTGAAGAAAGATCAGGTGGTTGAATGGAACAATGATTGTCAAGTTTCTTTTGATAAGATCAAGGAGTATTTACTAGAACCTCCTATTTTGATGCCACCCGTCAAAGGAAGGTCGTTAATCATGTATCTGACTGTTTTGGATAACTCAATGGGGTGCGTACTGGGCCAACATGACGAGTATGGCCGAAAAGAGCATACCATTTATTACCTTAGCAAAAAGTTTACCGACTGTGAGACTCGCTACTCACTGCTCGAGAAAACTTGTTGCGCTTTGGTATGGGCTGCTCGCTGGCTAAGGCAGTATATGTTGACTCATACCACTTTGTTGATTTCCAAAATGGATCTGATTAAGTATATCTTCGAGAAGCCTGCTTTATCTGGAAGAATTGCTAGATGGTAAATGATCTTGACTGAGTATGATATCCAGTATACTACCCAAAAAGCTATAAAAGGGAGTGTACTAGCTGACCATCTAGCTCATCATGCCGTCGAAGATTACCAATCTATGAGATTCGACTTCCCTGACGAGGACATCATGACATTGGACAACATTGAAGGTAACGGACCGTATGACAGACCTAAACAAGGATCCCGATGGACCCTATACTTTGATGGTGCTTCAAATGCACTTGGAAACGGTATCGGTGCGATACTCATTTCTCTGGAAGGTTGCCATACACCCTTTGTTGTACCCCAAAATTTGCCCTCCCATTTCCTCAACATTTTCTCACCACAAGACCCTTGGAGCTCAAGATCAAGTTAGGGTTAGCTCTGCTCAAGACTTCTCCTTGCACTGTTGACCCAAATTAGGGTTTGAGTTTGCACAAAGATGTTTTGACCTAAAATTCCCAAAGTGACTTTCATGCTTCATGTTGGACTCACAAGTTTATCCATACCAAGTTTCAAGCCTTGATTCCAATCTTTGCCCAGTCAATTGGACAGTTGACCTAGAAATCAGCTGTATTGGAGAAAAAGTCAACTATGGTCAATTGACAGTCAAACCTCATGAAATTTGACCCTCATCAACATTATGAACTCATATGAACCATTTTATCAAGTTTGGATCACAATTCCACAAGAAATTTGATCAGATCACCAAAAGGGCAAAATGGTCATTTTTAGGGTTTTGACTGCACAAAGGCAATTTTTGACTGTTTGACCTAACCAATGGAAAACCAAGCTCACATATGGACTCAAGGACCCAATGGCATTGTCTTAACATGTTCAACAAATTCAAAAGATCCCAAATGCACAAGATTGACAGATGAATTTTCCAGTCAACTGAGCCAAATTTGACTGTATACTGAAAAGTCAAACTTTGACTTTTTGGTCAAAATCAAGTGTCAAGATTCATTTTTCATCAAGACATGTCAAATTAAGAAACTTGTTCATCAAGAAATCAAAAATTACAAATTAGGGTTTAAAATGAAGAATTTTCATAACTTAGAAATTTTCTAAGTTATGAAAATTCCTAATTTTTTCCCAACTTTGTCCCATATTTTCATCAAGATATATTTGGATTCAAACAAAACTCAAAACATGAAAGTTATAGTCCATTGCAAAATATACAACTTTGATTCACAAAGTTTCCTCAAAAGAAGCTTGTAACTCAAGTTATGATTTTTGGAACAAGGGTGCAAAACATTCTTAACTTAGAAACATTTTGACCTATTCTAGGCAGGATTTTTGCCCAACTTCATGGCCACTTTTCACATGCTTCCACTTGGAATCTCAACTTTCATTACAAAGATGGATTGTAGTACTCATTCCAAGCTTTCCAAATTGTCCAAGAACTTCTCAAACACCCTTGTGGTTAGGGAGAATCGAATTTGTCAATATGGGCAAAAGTCACTTTGATTCATGGCCAAATGCATGTTCATAACTTGGGCATTTTTGAAATCAGCTTGCACAAGCTAGTTACAGGCCTCTAATCTCATTTACACTCAATAATTAAATGCCAATCCATTTTGTTCTAGCATTATTTTGCTCATTTGGTCATTACATGGAAGTTTAATCCATATTTGGAAAAAGCAAGTTATCCATTCTTGTAAAGCACAACTTTATGTCAAACACAAATCCAAGAAGTACAAAGCATATCTTCTAGGAACAAGTTTAGGGACTAATCCCACTGATCAAGGAGAGATTATGCAGCATGCTTGAGGGACCTGCCTTGGCCTATAACCCAACTTGGCAACTTTTGCTTACATTGGAAGAAAACTTTGCATATTGAACACCAACTCACATTCCTGTCAACACAAGCCTAAGAAAACTTATTGAACACATTCCAAACATCAAACCTAACCTGAAACACGAGCCAACCACCTTCAATACCTCCCCAAGCACAGAAACACCACTTTGTTGCACAAAACAGGGCATCCCTGCAGATTGAGTTGCACAACTCAGTTTGCTCGTGCGTTTTGGCCAAAGCTTGTTCATACACACTCCCTACCATCCATTGAAGCTATCACAAGCCCTAGCTACAGATTGTAACACCTCTAACCAACTTCACCATTTTCATTTTTTTAGTTGTGCAGGTTAACTTCCATAGCTCGTTTCAGCTAGTTCCAAAGCAAGCTAGAGGTTGGAGAAGCATCCCTGGACCTCAAGCAAGCTATACAAGTCCTCACATTGCATTGGAAGTACCTCCATTGTCATACACGATTCAAGCTGAACAGGTAAGTTTTTGAACTTCTATCTCTCTATCCAAGCATATTTAGGTTTATGTTTGTGAAGAAAGCATGTTCTAATCATAGCCCTGAAGCCATCCATATAGTTACTTTTCATTTATATTGTGTGTGCTAAGAGTATTTTGAACCTGAACATTAGGAAAAAGTTAGGTCAGGAATTGGGGGAGAAGAAATTCTCTCTCATTTCTGAGAGTTAGATCAACTTCTTTATATGTTTAGAATCGTGACATGATGCTCTATAACTTTGATGTTGTAAGTTTTTATTGAAAATCAAGGAATCAGAAGTTAGCAGGGAAGGAAGAAAATGCGAGTTTTTTCTATGTTCAAACAGTCTGGAGGTTGAAGACAACCCTTTTGGGCTGGGCTTGGTTGTTTTTCTGTTTACACCCCTTTATTTCACATACACCCCCCTGGCCCATTGCATGATATGCTTGTCATTTTTGATTTTTTCTTTTTGATTTTGATTCTGTATTTTTATCCAAACATGAAAAAACATTAAAAATATTTTTCTCACATTTTTTGCATTTTATTTGGATTTTATTTGTTTTATTTTGAACTTGTACATAAATAAAGAAAATACCTTTTTTATTCAAAATACAAAAATAATACAAAATACATTTTTATTTCCTGATTTTATTTTATTTTATCTTTTGAAAATATTTTCTAAAAAAAATATACTTTTTTTTTTGTAAATAATAAATATTTTTATTTCTTGTATATATTTAATATATTTAATACATAATATAAATATTGATATATTTAGAATATTTAGGGAAAAAAATACAAAAATAATACATTTTTATTTTTATTAATATTTAACCTCAAAAATACTTTTTTTACAATATACTTTCTTTTTATTTATTTTTTGTACATAATTAAAAAATGTTGTATATAATAAATAATAAATACCTTTTATTTATAAAATTAGGGTTTTTTGCCCTAAACATAAAAATACCCAAAAAATTAACCTTTTTATTTTTGTTTATTTGACACATAAAAAATACTTTTACATACATATAAAAATCATTTTTTGCATCTTGCATATTTATTTTATTTTATTTTATTATTGTACAATTAATTACCTTGTAAATTCCATTTGGATTGTAATAGTTTAGATTTTAATTTCTTGCTAAATATCCCCATTTGAACATTTGTACCCCCCATCCCATAATTGTGTTGTAATAATTTAGGATTTTATTTTTCGCATTTAAAAGCTTTCTAAATATGCCATGATAGACTTAGGGTTTTGTATGCAAAAATCAAACAACAAATAGCTTGACTAAACAAAAGACAAAAAGCATGAAAATGGACAACACCAATCACACTTGCACCCTTAGGGTTACTCCACTTGTTGCCTTCAATAATGGGCCATGTTGCATGTTGGGTGTCTTTGGCAAAAACAAAACAATTCAAATGATCATAGTCCCTCGATGACGCTTTCGAAAGTTGCCTAAAAAATGATCAAGTCCCTTAAAGGAAAAAGTTGCCAAAGACACTTGGCACCATTGCAATCATGGTCTAAACGATGACCCGCGCCCGTCCCGTTCACATCCTAACACAAGATTGTCCACCAAATACAATGGTGGAACAAAATTGTTAAAAGGGTTAAAACATAGAAAAAATCTTTGAGAAATTTAGGGTAGATGGCTCTTGGTTACTTGACCAATCTTGCAAAACAATCCTTGCCATTTTTCAAAACACACATCACAACACACTTTCAAAACACCTTTCAAAAACATTGAAAACTTTTCAAAAGACAAGAACACCTTTGTATACATTCAAACATGAATCATTACAAAGGTTGCCACAACAAATGGCCTCTTTTCAAAACATTTTCAAACCCACACATAAAGCACCATTTCAAACAATTGAAAATGCAAGGCAAGTGATCTAAGCAAGTAACTAAGAGCCCATGGATAACCATGGATAGAAAGGGTGCTAATACCTTCCCTTTCTATAATCTACTCCCCGAACCCAAGAAAACATCTCAAAGGTTTTTGCTGTGCTTTTTAACCTTTCCTTAGGATAAAATAAAAAGTCGGTGGCGACTCTTGCTCAACCGAAACATTTGCAAAAACAAACGCAAAACCTCAAGTCAGTTCTCCCACCGTATCACACCCTTCACTGCCCGACTTTGCTTCAGTTGTACCAACAACATGGCTGAATATGAAGCTTGCATCTTTGGTCTCAAGGCTGCTATAGACTTGGGAGTTAAATCTTTGGTCGTATTTGGGGACTCGGCTTTGGTTATCAGTCAAGTTAAAGGAGAGTGTGATACTAAACATCCCAATCTTATCCCATACAAAGAACACGTCCTGACATTGTTGCCTCATTTCGAGCAGATTACTTTCGAGCACTTCCCGCGAGAAGAAAATCAGCTAGCAGATGCTCTGGCTACAATGTCTTCCATATTTAAACTCAACTGGGATAACGAGGCTCCCCAAATCACCGTCGAGCGAATGGACGAACCTGCACACTGTCACGAGATTAATACCGAAGAAGTAGTGGAACAACCCTGGTTTCATGAAATCAAAAGGTATCTCCAGATTCGAGAATACCCTAAAGGAGCTTCCGTCAATGACAAAAAGTTCTTAAGGAGATTTGCTTCCAAGTTCTTCCTAAGCAATGGCATTCTTTATAAGCGCAACCATGATTGTGTTCTACTTTGTTGTGTGGACGAGGTTGAAGCAGAGTTGATCATGACCGAAATACATAGTGGCACATTTGGCACCCACTTGAGCGGACATACGATGGCTAAGAAGATTCTAAGGGCAAACTACTACTGGTCTACCATGGAAGCTGACTGTCATCAACATTCCCGTGCTTGCCACAAATGCCAAGTCTACACCGACAAGGTACATATTCCTCCTGTTCCTCTCAATGTTCTAACACCTCCTTGGCCATTCACAATGTGGGGCATCGACATGATTGGAGAGATCAAGCCTACGACATCCAATGGACATCGCTTCATCCTGGTGGCTATTGATTACTTTACCAAATGGGTCGGAGCAACTTCCTTCGCCTCCGTTACAAAGAATGTGGTTGTCCGCTTCATCAAACAGAATCTCATATGCCGGTACGGTATCCCTGACAGGATTATCACAAACAACGGTACAAATTTGAACAACACTATAATCACCTCCCTGTGCGAGCAGTTCAAGATTTATCATCATAATTCATCTCCCTATCGGCCGAAGATGAACCGTGTTGTTGAAGCTGCGAACAAAAATATCAAGAAGATCATTCAAAAAATGACAGTCACCTACAAAGACTAGCATGAGATGTTACCGTTTGCTCTGCATGGATATCGTACCACGGCACGTACTTCAACAGGGGCAACCCCCTTTTTCTTTGGTATATGGCATGGAAGCTATTTTACCTATGAAAGTTCAGATTCCCTCCTTAAGGATTATGAAGGATGCCGGTTTGAGTGAAGACGATTGGATTCAGACCCGGCTTGATCAACTTAACTTAATCGACGAGAAGTGACTTACTGTTGTTTGTCATGGTCAGACGTATCAAAAACAGATGATCAAGGCTTTCAACAAGAAAGTCAGGTGTCAGGTATATCAAGTCGGAGATCTTGTAATCAAGCGGATCATCTTGCTGCAAAGTGATCCCAGGGGAAAGTGGACTCCTACTTACGAAGGACAATTTATGATCAAGAGCATCTTTTCTGGTGGGGCAATGATTCTAACCACCGTGGACGGTGACGACTTGCCGCACCCTGCGAACACATACATAGTCAAAAGATACTACGCATAAAACGACCCGACAAGTCGAAAACCCGAAAGGGCGGCTTGGGCAAAAATGGGCATCCCGGTGAATCGAAAACCCGAAAGGGCGGTTCAGGCAAAAATTAGGGATAAACACAAAAAAAATCTGTACACCCGGCAAGTTGAAAACTCGAAAGGGCGACTTGGGCAAAAAAGGGTTTCCCGGTGGATCGAAAACCCAAAAGGGCAGTCCAGGCAAAAGTTAGGGAATTAAAGCGTATGATTATGTCTCGTCGGATCACTTTAAGAACAATCTCTTCACCAACAAGCTCCAAGCTTCTGATCAATCCAATCATCGGCGGACGAAGCAGCGAATGGACAAGATACTCAGAGTTGTGAAGGCTATAGCAGAATGGGAACCCCATGGAATTGTTACACAGATCCATCTTTCTTTTTGTATAAATTTTTTCTCAATTTTATGACAACGTTCTCTTACTAGGATGTTTGTTTCCTTTGTACAAAGATACTTACGAAAGTTAATACAAAAATACTTCAAAGTGCAGACACTTTCTTGCCTTTCCTTTCTTTTTACACTTGTGTTTTATTTGAAAACGTCTAAAGTTTTGTTAAATAGGCATGTGCATTTGAATATAATCACTGCTTACAAATAAAACAAAATTGAGAAAGGATAATTACTGATAGGTTGAAGGTGTAGGAAGATATCCTTGTTCTATTCCAGAAGAAATCCCCTACAGTACATCATTCAGATCCTCAACAAAGCTAAAACCTTGAAGTATACATCCCTAGTGGAGTTAAATTTCAAGATCCCTAACGGAGCCAGTGTGTTCTAAACTTTATCCCCCAGCGGAGTTAAGTTTCAGAATTCCCATCAGAGTTAAGTCTCCGAACTCCCGAAAACCCTGAAATACCTATCCCTAGCAGAGTTAGAATATTCTAAAACCTTATTACCCAGCGAAGTCAAATTTCCGACTATCGATCCCCAGTGAGAACCATTTAGTGCTCCCCAACTGCCCCAGCAGATTGGCGTAAAACCCAAGCTCCTGATTTCACCGGCCGAGTAAACATTCTCCCCACAGAGTTATTTCCCAGCAGATCGAAGATTCTTGTTCTCATTTCTCCAGCAGAAGCCTCCCAGGTTTTAACTCCCCAGTAGAGATTTTCAGAGTTTTCCTTATTTCCCAGGAAAGTCATGAAGGATTCTCATTCCCCGCATAAGTTGTCAAAGCTCTTGTTAATCCCCACCAGTCACCAAGGATTTTTAATCCCCATCAGTAGTCCCATGATTTCTCATTCTCAACAATCAAATATCTTTAATCCCCAAGCATTCAACAAAGATTTCTCATCTTCAACAATCAAAGATTTTTTTGAATCCTCAGCATCGGTCAGGAATTTACTTCCTCCAACAGCAGTCAAAGATTTCATTATCTCCAGTTATCAAGGATTTATCTTCCTCAGCAAGACAACTAATCAGCTTACATGCACATCCATTACATTCATATATCATAAACATTGATGAAACACAGTTTATTGCATCATACATATCATGCAACATAACTTTGTGTTTTAGCTAACATTTTACCCTTTTCAGGATAAGATTGAAAGGATATCGTTAATGATTATTCAGATACAGTATGGATACACCCCAGACACGGAGGTCATTCTACTACTCATTCAGACTTCAGCAATCAGATGCAGACTAGATACGCTCCAGACACGGAAGCCATTCTATTTTCTCATTCAGATTCAACTGTCAACTTCAAGATCAGATACGCTCCAAACACGGATGTCATTCTGGCCCTTACACCAGAAGTTTAATTCTCGCCAGTGCAGTCGACACGGAAGTCATTCTGCTACTCATACAGATCTCAACTTCAGATACAATCCAGATACGCTCCAGACACGGTTGCCATTCTGTCACTCATTCAGAATTTATCCCCAGCACACAATTGCTCCATATACAGATGTTTCTCTGTTACCCATTCAGAATACAGATACACTCCAGACACAAGAGTCATTCTGATATTCATTTACAGCTTGGGTACGCTCCAGACACGGACTCCATTGCTTTTCTCATACAGACTGAGTCTCCAGATACAGCTCAAATGCATTCCAAACACGGATACCATTTTGATGCTCATTCTTCTGACCTACAACATTGCAGTTCAACAAACATTCTTGGATGGCATCTTTAAGCCCATCTCCAGCAAGATTCTACCATCTCCAAATGGCATCTTTAAGCCCATTCCCTCAACAATATTTTGACGAGTGCAAATTTACGGGCACTCTAGTGTCCAATCCTCTTGTTACCTTCGAGTTACGAAAGGCAAACTTGCCAATCTATATCTTCAGGTTCAAGAAGATTGAACAGGGGCAACTGTTGTACCCCAAAATTTTCCCTCTCATTTTATCAACATTTCCCATCAGAAGACTCTTGGAACTCAAGAACAAACTAGGGTTTGCTCTGCTCAAGACATCTCCTTGCACTGTTGACCTAAATTAGGGTTTGAGTTTGCACAGGGATATTTTGACCTACAATGCCCAAAGTGACTTTCATACCTCATGTTGGACTCATAAGTTTGTCCATACCAAGTTTCAAGCCTTGAATCAAATTTTTGCCCAATCAATTGGGCAGTTGACCTAGAAATCAGCTGTATTGGGGAAAAAGTCAATTGTGGCCAATTTACAGTCAAACCTCATGAATTTTGACCCACATCAACATTATGACCTCATATGAACCATTTGATCAAGTTTGGACCATAATTCCACAAGAAATTTGATCAGATCACCAAAAGGGCAAAATGGTCATTTTTAGGGTTTTGACTGTACAAAGGCAATTTTTGACTATTTGACCTAGCCAATGGAAAATTAAGCTCAACCATGGAATCAAGGACTCAATGGCATCATCTTGACTTATTTAACAAGTTCAAAAGATCTCAATTGCATTGGATTGACAGATGAATTTTTCAATCAACTGATCAAAATTTGACTATACACTGAAAAGTCAAACTTTGACTTTTTGGTCAAAATCAAGTGCCAAGGGTCATTTTCATCAAGATATGTCAAATTATGAAACTTGCTCATCAAGAAACCCAAAATTGCAAATTAGGGTTTGAAATTGAAAATTTTCATAACTTAGAAATTTTCTAAGTTATGAAATTTTCTTAATTTTTCCTAACTTTGTCCCATATTTGCACCAAGATGCAAATGGATTCAAACAAAACTTACAACATGAAAGTTGTATTCCTCCACAAAGTCTACAACTTTGATTCACAAAGTTTTCCAAAAAGAAGCTTGGATCTCAAGTTATTATTTTTGGAACAAGGGTCCCTAAAACTTTTAACTTAGAGAAATTTTGCCCTAGTTTAGGCAGGATTTTGACCCATCTTCTTGGCCATTTTTCACATAGTTCCACTTGGAGTCTCAAGTTTCATTTCAAAGATGAATTATATTATATGTTGCAAGCTTTCCAATTTGTCCAAGAACTCCTCAAACACCTTTGTGGTTAGGGAGAATCGAATGCTTGAAGTTGGCAAAAACTCACTTTGTAACCATGGCCAATACATGTTCATACAAGTTGCAAAATCTGACCAAACTAGCTTTGTACTTAATTACAGGTCTCTAAACCATTTTACACTCAAAAATTGAATGCAAACACATTGGTTAGAGGTATTGTTCTGATCAAGGGAGCATTATACAATGAACAATTCCATTTTGGGCATAAAGATAACACTTCCATTTACATAAAGCATGCTTTATGTCAAATTCCATTTCTTGAGCCATACACCAAGCCCTTTGCTGCAAACAAGGCTCCCTAATGTCAGGCAAAGCTCAACCACTTTGTGCAGCTAGGTTATAAGCCAGTACAGCCCTTGCATTGTCAACTCTCACTTTTTGCTTCAAAACCAAGTCATTGTGCCAAAAGTCCATAACTCACATATTTGATATATTCAACTCAAGCCAAGATTTCAAACAAGTTTTTCACATTACACTAAGCCAGAAACACGAGCTAGCAACTTCTCAAACACCCTTGTACACCAAAAACACCATTTTCTGCCAAAATAGGGCAAGACTTGCAAATCACAAGCCAAATCACATTCCACTCGTGCGTTTTGCTTGCAATCAGTTCCAATACCTTCCATTCAACTCACTCAAGCTATCCCAAACCTCCATTGCCAACTGTAACTCCATTTACAGTGTTCACCATTTTTGTTTTGAAGCTTTGCAGGTTGAGTTATGTAGAAAGATTCAGGCCATTTCAAAACAAACTAAGCATTGGGAAAGGTCCAGGGAACATCAAGCAAGCTCAAAAGAACCTCGGGCCTCACTGAAAGTTGCTGCATTATCCAACTCGAATCCAACTGAAACAGGTTTTTCACCAACTTCTATCTCTCTATTTAGGAACATTTAGCCTTAGGTTTGTGAATGAAAGATGTAGTACTCATTGCCTTGAAACCATACATATGCTCAGTTTTCATATATATTAAACGTGCGAAGAGAATTTCATCCATGAACTTTCTGAAAAAACTAGGTTAGAAATTAGGGCCAGAGAAATTCTCTCTGGTCTTTGAGAGTTAGATTAAGTTTTTTATATGGTTAGAATCGTGGTTTGATGCTCTACAAGTTTCATATTTTGAGTTTTGTCAAAAGATCACAAATACAGGATATCCCAAGTGTGTACAGGCGCGCGCGTGTTTTCAAATTTTTGGAGGTTGAAGATGAAGTCTGGGCTGGGTCTGGCCTTCTTGCTTCTAACACCTTCCAGCTTACTTTCTGCACCCCCTGGCCCATTTTCTTGTATTTTTATTATTTTTGCATTTTAATTTCATTTCTGACTTTATTATTTTATTTCCAAACATAAAAAATACTTGAAAAATATTTTCATATTTTTTTACATTTATTTGGTATTTATTTTAATTATTTCTAACATTAAAACATTTTTAATACCATTTTATTATTTGTTTAAATTTAAAAATAATGTAAATAATAATTTTATTTTCATTTCTTATTTTTATTCACACAGAAAATATTTTCTTGAATACATTTTATTTTTGTAAATATTTTATTTTATTTCATACATATATATATATATACTTTATTTTATTAAAAACATAGAATAAAAATACAAAAAAAAAATAGTACATTTTTATTTCTATTATTATTATGCTAAAAAATACTTTTTTTTCAATATATTTTTATTTTTGTACATATTAATATATTTTTGCATATAAAATAGATAATATTATTTTCTTAAAGAAAATTAGGGTTTACCCCTTTAATAAATAAAATTAACCTTTTTTATTTTACATATTTCTTTGTATTTCTTTACATTAAAAAATACTTTACATACATAAAAAACTCTTTTTGCATAAATACATTTTATTTAACATTTATTTATTGTGTTTATTTAAATATTGCACATTTAAATATTATGCATTGTAAATTCAATTTGGTTGTAATAATTTAGGGTTTTAATTTCTTTCAAAATAATCCCCTATTCAAAATTGTAGCCCCCTCCCTATATCAAAGTTGTAATAGCTTAGATTTA
Source organism: Vicia faba (assembly GCA_948472305.1). Classification (NCBI taxonomy): domain Eukaryota; kingdom Viridiplantae; phylum Streptophyta; class Magnoliopsida; order Fabales; family Fabaceae; genus Vicia; species Vicia faba. Next base: position 206,021 of record CATIWC010001214.1, read on the forward strand.
TTTTTACGCATGCTTTCAATTATGCCATGATTAGAGAATTAGGGTTTGTATGCCAAAATCAAATTAACAAATAGTTTGACCTAATCAAAGATAAAAATGCATGAAAAACAAACACAATACACATTTGCACCCCTAGGGTTACAATCCACTTGTTGCCTTCTAAAATGGGCCATGGTATGCATGTTAAGTACTTTGGCAAAACAAAAACAAAACAAAGATCATAGTCCTTCGATGACGCTATCTGAGTTGCCTAAACAAAAATGATCAAGTCCCTTAAGAAAATTGCCAAAAATACTTGACACAATTGCTATCATGGTCTATACAATGACCCGCACCTGTCCCGTTTAACATCCTAACACAAGGTTGTTCACCAATTACAATGGTGAAACAACATTGTTAAAAGGGTTAAAAACATAAGAAAGATCTTTGAGTAAAATAAGGTAGATAGCTCTTAGTTACTTGATCAAAAGCTTGCAAAAACATCCTTGCTATTTTCAAAACACACTTCACAACACAATTTCAAAACCCTACTTTCAAACATTAAAAACTTTTCAAAAGATAAAAACACCTTTGTATACATTCAAACAAGAATCATTACAAAGGTTTCCACAACGATGGCCTCTTTTCAAAACATCTTTCAAAACCACACACAAAGCACCATTTCAAACAATTGAAGAGCACCATTTCAAACAATTGAAAAGCAAAGCAAGTGATCTAAACAAGTAACTAAGAGCCCGTGGATAACCATGTATAGAAAGGGTGCTAATACCTTCCCTTTCTATAATCTACTCCCTGAACCCAAGAAAACATATCAAAGGTCTTTCCTGTGCTTTTTGACCTTTCCTTAGGATAAAATAAAAAGTCAGTGGCGACTCTTACTAAACCGAAACAAAATATTTTAAAATAATTAGAATAGAATGTGTTTACAATAGTGCTTCTTGAGAAGAAAATTTGACACCAAAACTAAGAACAACTGTTTACATAAATATGAGCAATAACTCTTTGTGTTTGTGATTTTTCTCTTGGTAGAATTTTTGTGTACGTAAAATGTTTTCATGCTTGTAGTTCTTCGTGTTATGCAATAAAGTAATGACTCTTTTATATAGGCTTAAGATAGAACGTTGGAGGATAGAGACGTCACTTTTAGTGTCAGCTACCATAATGGTAATCCAAAGATCGTGGGAGATAGAAGTAGTAAAGTATAAAAAATATTCCTTAACAAACTTGGGCGTATAATCAGTTTTTGCCAAACTGGGATTGTATTTTTTGTACAAATTCTTACATTACAAATTATCTTGATCTTATCTTCTGATGAAATACTTCTGATGTGAAGTGATGATGAGTCCATAAGATTTCATGTTTAGATGAGTGTATCAAGAAATATCAGAGTCAGAGGCTGTCTTCACTCAAGTATTTCTTAGACTAATTCTGACAGATCCATAAGCTTTATTATCACCAGATAGAAGACACATCTTCAGAACCCAGAACCTTGACTTCAGAGCTGGAAGCAAAAATTATTTGAGAAGCACACAAAATTCCTTTTCTAGAGACATTTAACATTCATCAGAACTGCTAATATTTCTCCATAAGCGAATGTAGTAGTATTCTTGAGGCGTTCCAGAAAAGATTCTGATGATATTTCCAAAATCAAATGAAGTTTTATATAAACACACTAAAGAAGATAATAGACTAAAAAATTATTACATATAAAATATATGCATTATTATCATCAAAACTAATTCTTGTATTGCATAACCAAATCTTGTTCTAACAATCTTCCCCTTTTTGAAGATGACAAAACCGTGTATTTTGATGGAACAATGTGTACAAGGTTAAACCAAAAAGAACATCGGAGTTAGTTAGGAAAGCTCCCCTAAGTCTAAGACTTATAAGAATCTTAAGGAGTAAGGGATATCAGATCGAGGTTGTTGTACCCCAAAATTTTCCCTCTCATTCTTCAAGGCCTTTCTCACAAGGACTCTCAAGGTTCAAGCTTGAACAAGTGCATTTGGATTTTCCAATACCAAAATTAAAAGGAAACTGCCAAAAATGGGGAAAACAGATAAAAATATTATTTTGACAAAAATAGAAGAAATACAAGTGCTCTTCGATCAGCATCCTTCGATTGGCCTTTTGGCCTCTTTCGACGCTAGCTTGGCTTGCATCTTTCGATTGGCATTTTGGCCTCTTTCGACACAAGCTTGGCTTGCATCCTTCGATTGGCCTTTTGGCCTCTTTCGACACAAGCTTTTTATGCATCCTTCGATTTGCCTTTTGGCCTCTTTCGACACAAGCTTGGCTTGCATCCTTCGATTTGGACTTTTGGCCTCTTTCGCCTGGGCATGTGACTTCTTGTTGCAGTTTTCGTTTGTGTATTTTGCTGCCTGCATGCTTGCAATCAAAATCCATGATCTACTGGCCACATGTACCCCCTACAAGGCAAGTCTTCGTTTGGGCACTCACCTTCTGTGTGCCTGGATGAAAACTTTAGTGGAGCAAGAGCCTCCTTCGAATGCAACTTGGATATGTCCTTCATGTTGAACTCTAAGCCTCCTTCGAACACGGACTTTCGATTGGGAAAGATGTTTGCTTCGAGCATGAGCTTCAATTGGGCAATATGTTGTCCTTCGAGCATGAGCTTTCGACTGGGCAATAGCTTCCTTCAAGTTAGCTTGTTTCGACCACAGGCTTCGACTGAGACAGAGGCTTCCTTCGAACCAGTGCGCTTCGATCTCACTCCTGCCTTTGCCTCAAACCCAAATCTCGTTTTCCAGGCTGTGTTGCATCCAGATCTTTACATAGTCAGAAATTTGCACAAGGGTTTCAAGCTTTGTCTGTTGGATACTGCTATTCTGGGCTAAAGGCTACATACTTTTTCTTCAAGCAGAGAGTACTTTATCACAAAAGCAGCTTTCCATCTGATTTCAGTCCGAGCACAAGCCATGTCAGAGGCCTCAGTCACATCTCCTGCACCCAACTGCTGCTGCTGCCAACAACCTCCCCCCCCCCCCCACTTGTACTGTCACGTTACAGTATTTTATTATTGTTGCAAGGCTGGCTGTTTTCAAACATATCCATTCTTCTTCTCTATAAAAACAAGAATTTATGCAAAGCTAGGGAGGACTTTCGAGCCAGAGGAACGAATCTGCAAAAAATTGTTCTCAAACACAACAAAAAAATCTCAAGTTCATCAACACTTGAGAAATCAAAAATATCCAGAATCCAAACACTTGTCCCCTTAGAATTTGAAACGTCCATACACCTTGTTACCCTTTCGAATCCAGTAGGAAGAACCTCACACTTGTTCTTCTCTGTTGAATCCAATACCAAGGACGTGACCCCTGGTTTCCCCCTCCGAATCCAGAAGCATTCAAGGGCCACCACTCAAGGCCCCACATCCATTCAACGCCTCCATCAAGGTAAGTCACTCTTACCCTTGAACTTTTCATTTCATGACATAACATGTAAATAAACCCCCTTTCGTTTCAAGCCTGTACATACTGTTGTTTTTCCTTTTCGTTTACACCCTTATAGTTTTGTTTTATTGCCTTTCCTTTTGGTTCTGCTTTTGGTTTCTTACAAATATTTTAAGAATTAATCTGGCCCTAAGGCAGTGCTAGCATGGCCTTAGGCCATGTTGCTATTTAACATCTCAAATGAAAGAAACAGGAGACAGGAGTATGAAGCGAAACCTTTGGTTTCCACATTGACTTCCAGGCCCAGCCAGAGGCACGCTTGCACTAAGTCCAAGCTCAGATGAAAGGCACTCCCATGCTGGTGCCAGCCTCCAATTGAAATACATGACCTGACTGGTGCCAAAGCCCAATCGAAAGCCATGATCTCACTGGCGCGAACTCCCAGTCGAAGGATATAACTTGCTGCTGCTTTTGCCCAATCGAAGGACAGGACCTCGACTCTGCCGAGGCCCCATCGAAAGACATGACCTTGCTGTTGCCAGCCCCAATTGAAGGAGGCCAGCAGAATCCCAATCGAAGGATGCTGCTGCCTAGGTCGAAAGAGCTCTTTTTATTTCTTTTTATCTTATTTTTGCCTTTAAATTTTCTTGCCTTTCAATATGGTTGTAATAACGTAGGATTTTATCTTTCTGCACTTTATTTACTTTGTACAAATGCTAGTAATTAGGTATGAATGATAAGATAAAACCAACAAATAGACCACCAAAAAAATCAAAGACAAATGCATGCAATGAAATACACTTTGCACACATGCACCCTTAGGGTAATCTCACTTGTTGCCTCGGAAAATAGTCATGTCCCTCGAGCATGGGCGTTTTAGCAAAGACCCTCTATGAAAGATCGTAGTCCCTCGATGACCCTTGATGTTGCCTTCGGTAAACGATCTAGTCCCTAAAACGACATTGCTAAAACGTCCCATATGTTGCCTTCTATGACTATACAAACGTCCCGCGCCCGTCCCGTTCAACATCCTAACGCAAGGTTGTTCACCAAATACAATGGTGAAACAACACTGTTAAAAGGGTTAAAAAGCATAAGAAAGATCTTTGAGTAAAATAGGGTAGATAGCTCTTAGTTACTTGATCAAACTTGCAAAACATCCTTGCCATTTTCAAACACATCTCACAAACACACTTTTGAACTATTTTCGAAACAAACACTTTGTTGGCGTTCTTATAGAAACGAGAACCATTACGAAGTTCCATTTTCAAACAACTTTCAAAAACATGCACCACAAGCACATTCAAACAAAAGCAAGTGATCTAAAAACGAGTAACTAAGAGCCCATGGAAAACCATGGATGAAAAGGGTGCTAGCACCTTCCCTTTTCATAATCTACCCCCGAACCCACGAAAACATCTCAAAAGGTCTTTCCTGTGCTTTTTGACCTTTCCTTAGGATAAAATAAAAAGTCGGTGGCGACTCTTGCTAAACCGAACATTTGCGAACAAAAACGCAAAACCACAAGTCAGTTCTCCCACCGTATCATAGAACTGGCGACTCTGCTGGGGAAAGTTCTAAAAGTGGGGTTACCTTAGGGTTTTAGATCACCTTTACATGCTTGCTTTGATTTCTTTGATTGCTTTACTTTTTAGGTTCCTTGCTTGGGTTTGTTTTAAATCCTTCACCCGGATTTGGGGGCACCTTTTTAGGTAAATAGCAATAAACTGTGAGGGAACTGTGCGGGGTATACCGACATGGTTGAAGCAATGGCTATGTTAGTGTGACATATTTGTGGGTACTGGTAGCCCTTGAGTAGTCAAGGAGAATACGGGGCCGCTGAGCGATGTCATGAAGCACTAACGAACTCTTAGAACCTTACTTGACCATCTTGGCCTTTTTAGGGGTAGTGAGATGACCGGCTTTGGTGCAGTCCGAAGTTGGTAGATACTCAATACTACACTCATTGAGGATTGTTTTCTTGGAATATTTTGGTCGCCAGTTAAGTGGATAAACCAAAACAATGAACACAGAAAATAATCCGGTGATATTGAGCTCCTTAGAACCCGGTTACTATTTATAGGACAAGTTGAGCCAACTAACTTCAAGAGGGTACTTACCTACAAACCCCATGCAAGCCTAAACCTAAGGACTTGTTTGCTTTGTGTGAATATGATCGCCTGTATATACACTTTCTTACTTTTGCATACATGTACATAACATCATAACATCATACCATAGCATTTTCAATAACCATTTCAAGGATCTTAAGGGTCTTTTTGATGAAGGGTCACGTTGAACCAGACGTCTACCAAAGGGTAAGAGGTTTCATTTTCCTCTAAACAAACACCGTCAAAGATCAAGTGCAACAACTTGAATCAGGGGTTATGACCCACTCGACATGGTGAGCTTGATTCTCATGGAAAGACATCCACCATTACAAAGTTCTCCAATCAAAGATGTTGATCAAAGTTCAACCTCAAACATTTTTCTTGTGTTTACCCCGAGAGATCCTTGAAAACATTGCATACATATATCATACATATCATTGCATAACAGGTTTCTCCTACAGGTCTCCTTATCTTCCTACTGTTTATTTCAGTAAGATGGATATGGAACAAACGGTGAAAGATCTCCAAGCTCAAAACGCTTAATTCCAACAAATGCTTCTGGCTATGGGTAAAGGGCAAGAGGATCTGAAAGCTCTCTTTCTCAAAGACAAGAAGAAGAAGTCCAAGAAGGCAACGAGCATCCTGAACTTGAGAAGAAGACCTAAAACCCTAGACCTTTCAACTCCATCCAACATAGGGGATAGTCTTGAAGAAGATCATAATTTGGAGATTGATGAAGTTGAAGCTGACTACTCCGAGGAACAATATCCTCCCACTGATGACAAGTACAAACAGTTGGAGGATCGCCTCAGTGCTATGGAGATTCAATAAATACCTGGCTTGGATTTAGGAGACATGGGTTTAGTTTCTGGTTTAGTCATCCCGCCAAAGTTCAAGGTCCTACCTTTGCCCTGTACGATGGAGTCTCTTGCCCTAAGATGCACTTAAAATCTTATGTCCGCAAGATTCAACCATACACAACTGATCCAAAGCTTTGGATCCATTTCTTCCAAGAAAGCCTGGTAGGGACTCAACTCGAGTGGTTCTATCAATTGGAGAGTTCTCGCATCCACACCTGGGAGGACTTAGTTGTTGCTTTTTATAAGCAGTATCAGTACAATGCTGATCTTGCACCAACTCGTGTGCAATTGCAGAACATGACCATGGGTTCCAACGTGAGCTTCAAAGGATACGCCCAAAAGTGGAGAGATCTGGACGGTAGGGTGCAACCCCCTTTAACTGACAGGGAGCTGATTGACATCTTCATGGGAACATTGACAGGGCCTTTATCAAACACTTGATCGGAAGTTCTTCAGTCGGGTTCACCGAGCTAATACTGACCCGCGAAAGGGTCGAAGCTGGCATCAAAAGTGGGAAGATTCAGGAAGCTACACCTTCTGATGCTCAGAAAAAGCCCTACAATGGGAAGAAAGAGTCCAATGCTTTGTATGGTCAAAAGAGTTGTCATGACCAACACGTAGGAGCAATCATGATCTCTAATCATACGCCTGCTCAACAAGGACAGGGGAATCAGCGTAAGGAGGTCGCGCCTAAAAGAAAATTCACTAAGATCAACATGTCACTGGGTCAAGCGCTACAACGCATGTTGGAGGCAGAGCTGATTACATTAAAGGCTCCTCTCCAGAACCCAAATACTTCCGCTCCTACCTATCATCCTAATGAAAGGTGTGCATACCACTCTGACAGTCCGGGACATGACACAAACAACTGTTGGGATCTGAAGAAGAAGGTCCAAGACATGATTGATGCCAAGGAGATCGAGTTTGACCCTCCGGAGACTACAAACCTGATCACTGCTCCTATGCCAAATCATTGAAGGCTTTTTTTTATTTGAATTTTCAAGTTGTAATTTCTTTTGTTATTCAAACAATTATCTATTAATGTCAAACTTTGTTTCATTAATGCACTGCATATGTTTGTCTTGAATTATTTCATTCGTTTTCATTTCATTTAAACTATGCTTTCTACTGTCTTTATGATATTCAACTCTTGCTAAAAGTTACAAGCCTTTAGAGGGAGGATGACGAAACAATGCCATAATCTCATATAATATGCTTTTGAACAAACCTTGCTGATGATGTACAGGCATTTCTTTCAAATCCTAAACACTGGAGTTATAAGGAAGATAATCCCTAGTCAACCCCTTCGAGCCAAAGAAGTAGGAGTTTTCTATTTTTAAACAAATTGAAACCTTTGATTTAAACCTGGGGCAGGGTAGTCTCTCAGTTAATTCAAACGCGCGTTAAGCCGCAAACTCTCACCTCGTAATACAACGAATGACATCAAAAATATTCCTATGGAATCAAAAGATGGTGATGGTTCCCTACCAAATAGGCAGTCATTATCTCTCAAAAAGAAAAGCCCACTAAGTCAAAACCTACAAAGGAGACTTAAGAAAAATGGGGCATCCTGCTGACTGTAATCTCAAAACAGGAACGGTTAGGAAAAAATTAGGGATACCAAATCAAAAGAACGAGGTCATTACAAATACTCGACAACATGAAAAATGTTGCAAAAATGACTGTCTTCCAACAAATTCAACTTGTGTGAACCATCACCAAAAACGTCGTTCTAGACTCATTTGGAGTTCAAATGCACAATTAACTGAGTTTAGGATTGAAGAACATCACGAAGAGCGGGTGGGTACAAATATACTTTGAGCCTTTATCCTTTGTTTCTTAAACCGTGAACCAAGCCACGTTACAATCCTTCAAAAGTCCTAACTGGAGCATGGGTTAGTTCGAAAGCATACTGTTACAAAAGGTATCCTGACTCCTGTAAGGCTTTGCCCTAAATCTTGTGTTGAATTTGTCTTATAAAAAGTTTTCTGCTAAAAAATGCATTTTTTCAAAACTTCAAGACAAGCATAAATTTTACATTATTTGAATATCACTGTTTGCATTTGGCTATTTGTTTGACAGCGGAGAAATTCACACAATGAATATCCGATGAACGAAAGCCCTCTCAGTGAACAAAATCACTTCAAAAAGGATGACACTTCCATTGACAAATCTCCCATCAACAGGGGGACTTAACATGTCACTATCCAGCACACCTGGGGCAGTCCAGTCAAGATTTCGAGAAATCTCTGAAGAAGTGCAGAGTAACCAGGGGAAAGTCTCCATCTCCATCACTCGGGGCATTGAGCGTCAATCCCAGCAAAGGGTTGCGTACAATCAAACTATTTGGCAATGCCACAAACACTCGCTGCTAGGGGCAATGACAAGTCTCCTCAAAGTCCTTCTCATCGGATGATTCCCCAGCAAGGGTTTAATCTCTGAAAACCTTTCCCCAGCTGAATCAACCTCAAGAATCCTCAAGGAATTTCCCCCAACGAAGTCATCACCTCTCAAGCAGACCGATGACATGGTTTATTTCCCCAACAACATCAGGATTCCCCTGCTTAAGTTTGCCTCTCCGACTACTACAAATCAAAGGACCACAACTCCTCTTCCCCAGTAGACTACTCTACAATCCCCAGCAAGTTACTGCGAAACCTGGACCCGACCAAATATCAGTTCAACTTCGACTTCCCAGTAGAGCAACGGACAACCGAGACTCCTGAACTCTTTTCCCAAGCAGGAATAAACATTCTCCCCACAGAGTTTTCAATATTCCCCAGCGGAGTTCTCCTCAAACAACAAAGCAGGAATCCATTGGGAACATTCTAGGCAAAGTTTGAAGGCACACATACTCTTCAACAGCAGTCCATGATTTAATGACTCCCCAGCTTTTGTCAAGGATTTATTTTCCCAGACAAAAGTACATTCATTAACATTTCGCATTTCATACAGGATAAGTGCATACAACGCAATCCCATTTACTTTGAGAACATCATTACACAATGCATACATCATGACATTGCATACAACTAACTCTTTACCTTTTCAGGAAAGATCAATCAACAGGAAAAGATCATCATCTTCTGAGATTTCCTTCTAGAGACAGTTCAGATGCGATCCAGATATGGCTGAAATTGTGATACTTATTCCATATTTCCTTCTAGAGACAGTTCAGATGCGATCCAGATATGGCTGACATTCTGATACTTATTCCAGATTTCCTTCTAGAGACAGTTCAGATGCGATCCAGATAAGGCTGACATTCTGATACTTATTCCAGATTTCCTTCTAGAGACAGTTCAGATGCGATCCAGATATGGCTGACATTCTGATACTTATTCCAATTTCCTCCTAGAGACAGTTCATATGCGATCCAGATATGGCTGACATTCTGATACTTATTCCAGATTCCTTCTAGAGACAGTTCAGATACGATCCAGATATGGCTGACATTCTGATACTTATTCCAGATTTCCTTCTAGATACAGTTCAGATGCGATCCAGATATGGCTGACATTCTGATACTTATTCCAGGTTCATTCAAAATATAGTCCAGATACGATCCAGATTCGGATGTCATTTTGTCACTCATTCAAATACAGTCCATATACGATCCAGATTCGGATGTCATTCTGTCACTCATTAAAATATAGTCCAGATACAATCCAGATTCGGATGTCATTCTATCACTCATTAAAATACAGTCCAGATACAATCCAGATTCGGATGTCATTCTGTCACTCGTTCAAAATACAGTCCAGATACGATCTAGATTCGGATGTCATTCTGTCATTCATTCAAAATACAGTCCAGATACGATCCAGATTCGGATGTCATTCTGTCACTCATTCAAAATACAGTCCAGATACAATCCAGATTCGGATGTCATTCTGTCACTCGTTCAAAATATAGTCCAGATACGATCCAGATTCGGATGTCATTCTGTCACTCATTCAAAATACAGTCCAGATACGATCCAGATTCGGATGTCATTCTATCACTCATTCAAATACAATCCAGATACGATCCAGATTCGGATGTCATTTTATCACTCATTCAAATACAGTCCAGATACGATCCAGATTCGAATGTCATTCTGTCACTCATTCAAATACAGTTCAGATACGATCCAGATTCGGATGTCATTCTGTCACTCATTCAAATACATTTCAGATACGCTCCAGACATGGACGCCATTTCTTTTGCTCATACAGACTCAGTCCCTAGATACAGTTCAATGGCATTCCAGACACGAATACCATTTTGATACTCATTCTTCTGACCTACAACATTGCAGTTACAACAATCATTCTTAGATGGCATCTTTAAGCCCATCTCCGACAGGATTCTATCACATCTCCAAATGGCATCTGTAAGCCCATTCCCGACATCGCAATGCTGATACTAAACCATGCGAGTGCAAATTTTTGGGCACTCTAGTGTTCAATTATCTTCCACCTTCGGATCACGAAAGGCCCGAAAGCCAATCTATATCCTCAGGTTTAAGAAAATTGAACAGGGGAAACTGTTGTACCCCAAAATTTTCCCTCTCATTCTTCAAGGCCTTTCTCACAAGGACTCTCAAGGTTCAAGCTTGAAAAAGTGCATTTGGATTTTCCAATACCAAAATTAAAAGGAAACTGTCAAAATGGGGAAAACAGATAAAAATATTATTTTGACAAAAATAGAAGAAATACAAGTGCTCTTCGATCAACATCCTTCGATTGGACTTTTGGCCTCATTCGACGCTAGCTTGGCTTGCATCTTTCGATTGGAATTTTGGCCTCTTTTGACACAAGCTTGGCTTGCATCCTTCGATTGGCCTTTTGGCCTCTTTCGACACAAGCTTTTTATGCATCCTTCGATTGGCCTTTTGGCCTCTTTCGACACAAGCTTGGCTTGCATCCTTCGATTTGGCCTTTTGGCCTCTTTCGCCTGGGCATGTGACTTCTTGTTGCAGTTTTCGTTTGTGTCTTTTGCTGCCTGTATGCTTGCAATCGAAAGCCATGACCTACTGGCCACATGTACCCCCTGCAAGGCAAGTCTTCATTTGGGCACTCACCTTATGTGTGCCTGGATGAAAACTTCAGTGGAGTAAGAGCCTCCTTCGAATGCAACTTGGATATGTCCTTCATGTTGAACTCTAAGCCTCCTTCGAACACGGACTTTCGATTGGGAAAGATGTTTGCTTCGAGCATGAGCTTCAATTGGGCAATATGTTGTCCTTCGAGCATGAGCTTTCGACTGGGCAATAGCTTCCTTCGAGTTAGCTTGTTTTGACCACAGGCTTCGATTGAGACAGAGGCTTCCTTCAAACTAGTGCGCTTCGATCTCACTCCTGCCTTTGACTCAAACCCAAATCTCGTTTGCCAGGCTGTGTTGCATCCAGATCTTTACATAGTCAGAAATTTGCACAAGGGTTTCAAGCTTTGTCTGTTGGATACTGCAATTCTGGGCTAAAGGCTACATACTTTTCTTCAAGCAGAGAGTACTTTATCACAAAAGCAGCTTTCCATCTGATTTCAGTCTGAGCACAAGCCATGTCAGAGGCCTCAGTCACATCTCCTGCACCCAACTATTGTTGCTGCCAACAGCCCCCCCCCCCCCCCCCCCCCCCACTTGTACTGTCACGTTACAGTATTTTATTATTTTTGCAAGGTTGGTTGTTTTCAAACATATCCATTCTTCTTCTCTATAAATACAAGAATTTATGCAAAGCTAGGGAAGACTTTCGAGCCAGAGGAACGAATCTGCAGAAAATTGTTCTCAAACACAACAAAAAAATCTCAAGTTCATCAACACTTGAGAAATCAAAAATATCCAGAATCCAAACACTTGTCCCCTTAGAATCTGAAACGTCCATACACCTTGTTACCCTTTCGAATCCAGTAGGAAGAACCTCACACTTGTTCTTCTCTGTTGAATCCAGTACCAAGGACGTGACCCCTGGTTTCCCCCTCCGAATCCAGAAGCATTCAAGGGCCACCACTCAAGGCCCCACATCCATTCAACGCCTCCATCAAGGTAAGTCACTCTTACCAGAGAACTTTTCATTTCAAGACATAACATGTAAATAAACTCCATTTCGTTTCAAGCCTGTACATACTGTTGTTTTTCCTTTTTGTTTACACCCTTATAGTTTTGTTTTATTGCCTTTCCTTTTGGTTCTGCTTTTGGTTTCTTACAAATATTTTAAGAATTAATCTGGCCCTAAGGTAGTGCTAGCATGGCCTTAGGCCATGTTGCTATTTAACATCTCAAATGAAAGAAACATGAGACAGGAATATGAAGCGAAACCTTTGGTTTCCATACTGACTTCCAGGCCCAGCCAGAGGCACGCTTGCACTAAGTCCAGGCTTAGACGAAAGGCACTCCCATGCTGGTGCCAGCCTCCAATCGAAATACATGACCTGACTGGTGCCAAAGCCCAATCGAAAGCCATGATCTCACTGGCGCGAACTCCCAGTCGAAGGATATAACTTGCTGCTGCCTTTGCCCAATCGAAGGACAGGACCTCGCCTCTGCCAAGGCCCCATCGAAAGACATGACCTTGTTGTTGCCAGCCCCAATCGAAGGAGGCCAGCAGAATCCCAATCGAAGGATACTGCTGCCTGGGTCGAAAGAGCTCTTTTTATTTCTTTTTATCTTATTTTTGCCTTTACATTTTCTTGCCTTTCAATATGGTTGTAATAGCGTAGGATTTTATCTTTCTGCACTTTATTTACTTTGTACAAATGCTAGTAATTAGGTATGTATGATAAGATAAAACCAACAAATAGACCACCAAAAAAATCAAAGACAAATGAATGCAATGAAACACACTTTGCACACATGCACCTTTAGGGTAATCTCACTTGTTGCCTTGGAAAATAGTCATGTCCCTCGAGCATGGGCGTTTTAGCAAAGACCCTCGATGAAAGATCGTAGTCCCTCGATGACCCTCGATGTTGCCTTTGGTAAATGATCTAGTCCCTAAAACGACATTGCTAAAACGTCCCATATGTTGCCTTCTATGACTATACAAACGTCTCGTGCCCGTCCCGTTCAACATCCTAACGCAAGGTTGTTCACCAAATACAATGGTGAAACAACACTATTAAAAGGGTTAAAAAGCATAAGAAAGATCTTTGAGTAAAATAGGGTAGATAGCTCTTAGTTACTTGATCAAACTTGCAAAACATCCTTGCCATTTTCAAACACATCTCACAAACACACTTTTGAACTATTTTCGAAACAAACACTTTGTTGGCGTTCTTATAGAAACGAGAACCATTACGAAGTTCCATTTTCAAACAACTTTCAAAAACACACACCACAAGCACATTCAAACAAGAGCAAGTGATCTAAAAATGAGTAACTAAGAGCCCATAGAAAACCATGGATGAAAAGGGTGCTAGCACCTTCCCTTTTCATAATCTACCCCCCGAACCCACAAAAACATCTCAAAAGGTATTTCCTGTGCTTTTTGACCTTTCCTTAGGATAAAATAAAAAGTCGGTGGCGACTCTTGCTAAACCGAACATTTGCGAACACAAATGCAAAACCACAAGTCAGTTCTCCCACCGTATCACAGAGGTTAACTTATTAGAACCTGGTTTAATCATTTTTCAGAGCTTGAGTAATCAGAACCTTACAACATTCTTATCAGAGCATGATCCATATGTTATTTTCTGAGTGTTCCTGAAAAGAATTATATATGATTTGAATATATAAAGTGTTATAAAAAAAACATGTAAGCAATGTGATTAAGAGAATTAGATATGTATCAAATTCATCACTATTAACTCCCCCTTTTTGTCATAGTAAAAAAGATGAACTGATTTTATAGATGAAAGATAAACGGTACAAAAGAAAAAAGAGAACATAAAGATTTTAAAAAATTAAAGGGAAGCCTAATGTGTCTAAGGATTAGAAGGAGGTGGGATCCTCTAAACAAGTTGAGCAAGCATGTTCAGAATGTTGTTGTTGATTTTGTCTAGCCTTGTTCCGACTAACTATTGTTCTTTCTGCATGTCTTCAAGATTCCTCATCATAAGGGGAATAAGGTCAGCATTAGAGATGTGTGCATTTTCTTCTTGAACCATGGAAGTCTCTGCATATTCTTTCTGAGCAGCTTCTCTTTCTGCATCTTCTTTCTCTACAGCTTCTTTCTTAACGACTTCTCTCTCAGCGACCTTCTGAGCTTCTATAATCTGATACTTCTCTTATGATTCCCTGAAAGAGTTATCTTTGATCTAGATAGAGAGATTTTTTATTCTGAGAAACTCAACAAACATAAACCTGTTAAAGCGATTCCAGCTATCTTTCAAACGAGTTGGATCATTCCTAGTGCTAGACTCCTCATTGATCTTATTCAGTCTTCTTACTGCATTTTCCTTGAAATTAGAAATTAATTCATCAAGGTTAGGGCTTGGAATTTGAAGGTCAAAGGCCTGACTATCATGATTGGTTTCTATATTAGAGCCAGTTTCATCAGAAAAGGGTGTCGTCAGAGTCTAAGGAATTATTGGTTATAGTGTGGTCATTGTTCCAGTTAGGTGACGCTGTCATACCCCAAATTTTCCCTACCCTTATTTACGCTTAGGTTTCCTTTAATTAAATTGTATTATTTAGCTTTCACTTTTATAGGGGTATTTAAAATCATGTTTTAGAGGATTTGGCAAGTACAATGCTTAATGAAATTTGTCTACCGAAATATTTTTGGGTCGATTCTATTGGCATGACGTGTTATGTCTTAAATAGGATACTTATACGTCATATACTAAACAAAACACCATATGAACTTTTAAAAGGTATAAAACCAAATTTATCATATCTTCGTGTATTCAGATGCACATGTTTTGTTTTAAACAATGGTAAGGATAACCTTGCAAAATTTGACGCCAAAGCCAATAAGGGAATATTTCTTTGATACTCTCAATCAAGTAAAGCTTATAGAGTATATAACAAGATATTACTTATTGTATGCAAATGTTTTGTTTTAAATAATGGTAAGGATAACCTTGCAAATTTTGATGCCAAAGCCAATAAGGGCATATTTTTTCGATACTCTCAATCAAGTAAAGCTTATAGAGTATATAACAAGAGATTACTTATTGTTGAAGAGTCAACTCATGTTACTTTTGATGAGTCTTGTCTGAAGAATATCGGGAAAGTTATATCTTTTCATGGTACAAGTGCATATATAGAAAACATACTCAAGGATACTGAAGAAGGAATTGATCAACATAAATCAATGAAATCTGAGGAGAAGGAAAATGACGATCCAGAAAAGAAGTAAGATGAAAGTAAAAATAAAGAGGAGGATTTCCCCTTGGAGTAGAGAACTTCCAAGGATCATCCCATTGAAAATATTCTTGGGGATATCACCAAAGGAATAACTACTTGCTCTAAGATAAGTAACTTCTATTATCACTTTGGATTCATGTCTCAAGTTGAACCTAAAAATGAAAAAGATGCCCTACTTGATAAGAATTGGCTCATTTCCATGCATGATAAGTTGAATCAATTTGAAATAAATGACGTATAATACCTTGTCTCGTCCGTGACATCATCAACTCATATTCACCTTATGGGTTTTTAGAAATAAACTAGATGAACACAGAGTGATAACTAGAAATAAGGCTCAACTAAAGGCTCAAGTATATAACCAAGACGAGGGCATTGACTATGAAGAAACTTATGCTCCAGTTGTCGGACTCAAGGCTATACGCCTTTTACTATCCTTTGCATGCTCTAATAATTTCAAGTTATTTCAAATGGATGTGAAGAGTGCTTTCTTTAACGGGCATATTAATGAGGAAGTGTTTGTCACTCAACCTTTCGGTTTTGAAAATCCTGAGTATTCTAATCATGTTTACAATTTGAAATGTGCTTTGTAATGTATAAAACAAGCCCTTAGGCTTGGTATGAGCGACTCAACAAGTTCTTACTTATCCAAGGATACTCTAGAGGGAAGGTAGATATAACACTATTCGTTAAACATCAAGGAAAACACATACTTCTTGTTCAAGTTTATGTTAACGACATCATATTTGATTCTACTAACATGCACTTGGTCAAGGAGTTTTCTAAGCTTATGCAAGGGGAATTTGAAATGCGTCTAATGAGAGAGTTGAATTACTTTCTCAGACTCCAAATAAAACAACTCAATGAAGGAACGTTTATGTGTCAAACGATGTATTGTCACGAATTACTAAAACGATTTGGTATGGATGAGGATAAATCAGTTGATACTCAAATGCCAACAAACGGTAACTTGGATAAAGATGTAAATGATAAGGATATGGACGTGAATAAATATAGAGGTATGATTGAATCTCTTCTATATCTTACTACATCTAGGCCCAACATCAAGTTTAGCTTTTGTATGTATATTGGATATTAATCGCCTCCTAAAGAGTCACATTTAAAAGTGGTTAAGTGCATCCTTAGATATCTTCATGGTATATCTAAGTATGGGCTTTGGTATTCCAAACGAAGCAATTATAGTTTAGTTGATTATTCCAACTCAGACTTTATCGATTGCAAGTCGGACATGAAAAGTATTAGTTGAACTTGTCACATGTTTTTAAATTCCTTAGTTAGTTGGCATGACAAGAAATAAGTTTCCTTTGCTTTGCCAATGGCCAAGGCGGATTACATTGCTACTGGTATTTGTTGTGCTCAAATTTTATGGCTCAACCAACAATTACTTGACTTCAATATTAAACTTCCATGTATTCATATTATCTGCGACGACACTAGTGCGATTAACCTAACCAAAAATCTGGTGTTACATTCTCGCACTAAGCATATTGATATATGTTGTACCCTAAAATTTGCCCTCTCTTTTTCACAAGAAATCACAGCTTCGGGGTTTTCCCTGATTTTTCAGATTGGCTCAAGAATCAGTCAAACAAAATTAGGGTTTCCATTGATTTTGAATCAGTCAAACGGATTATTAGGGTTTCTATTAATTTAGTTGAGTTTGGCTCAGGGTTTGATCAAGCAGACGTTTCTTCGACAGTAAATCCAAAATCAGGGTTTGCACACGCATTCTCAAAAGGAATTGAATCCACAGCTCTTTCAATTGACTGTCACATTGTTTTGACGCTTGTTCAAGATTGTTGTTTGTTTCTCAAAGCCTAAACATATGGGATAGAAGCTGAGGCTTCTTATTGAAAGTTTGAAGCTTTAGTTTGATCAGTGAGGTAAAAGGTGTATGGATGTTTGTTTGTTTTACTGTGCAATGCATTTGGTTATTTGGAATGTCGGGCGTATGGTGGTTAATGCAAGGTTGCGAGACTACAGCGTTTGTTGATTATTTATTTTATCTGAGTTACAATTATTGGGATGCATTTCCAATTATTTTAATTCAAGAAATTTAAATAATTAAATAGACAGTGCAAAAGAGATGAGAGATATCTGACAAAAGATTTTTATTTATTTTAATTGTTGTTACAAATGTTATTTGGATACTGTAAATTTATTTACAATATTTACAAATGATATTTATTACGAATAATTGAAAATAAATCTATATTCTAAGTCTCTTGAAATCTTCATCTTCTACTGCTGCTTCCCTTACCCCAACTGGTATTTACCTGCAAAGACAGAAAGAAGAAGTCAATACAGTTAAATTGAAAAGTATTCTCAGACAGACAATTAAAAACTCATCATTAAAGATTGTTGGCCGGAATCAGATTTTTTGGTTTTCATCATGTTTTACTCGTCCTCTTTGCAAATCACAAGAAGATTTCTCTTCTTGGTTCACAAAGAGGAAAGTAAAATTATCCTTTGCAAGCATACAATCAAGCACAAAGAAGGCACAAGACTGCATAAAAAGTACACCAAGTTGTACAATGGAAAACTGAAATGCCAAACCAAGCTGCACAAATTCAAACTGAACAAACTAAGTTGCAATGTCAAACAAAGCAAACTAAGTTACACAAGCTATCAACCAAGCTGTCAAAGAAAGCTGTCAACAAACTGTCAAGAAGCTATCAAAGCAGAAAAGCTGTCAACAAGCTATCAAAACTGTCAATGCAGGAAATATGGAAGTACAGAATGCAGAGAAAAACCAAGATGCAAGCAAGCACCTTTTCATCATTTCCCTAGCCAACAATCTTTTCAGAAATATAAAAGTATTTTAAGCAATAAAATATGCTTTTATAGAGAGAGAAAAAAAAAAGAGTGAAGCAAGCTTTGCAGTTTGACAGGCTTAAGATATATAAAAACAATTCAAGGGAAGACAAAATGGGGTGGGGGGGGGGGGGGGGGGGGGAGAGAAGTTCAGAAGAGAAAAACACAAAGGAAACCACAAAACTGTAAACAGAAGCAATAGAACCTGCATAACTACAAGTTCTCACATTTGCAAAACCTGTAAAGACAAGCATAACCTGCCTTCAAGCAAGCCCATTCAAACCTGCATTAAAGCTTTCAAAACCAGAAGCCTTCAAGCCTACACAACAAACCTGTTTCAAACTTGAAAACCAACAGGAAGCCTCAAGCCTGCCTAGAGCCAAACAAACTTGCACAACAAAAGCAAGTACAAACTAACAAACTCAGTAACATGTATCAAACCAAAAAAACCAAACTTGTGTTCAAACACAAGCCTTGCAGCCTGCCTGTATCCAAGCCTGCACAACTTCCAAACCTGTTGAAACCTTCAGGCAATCCAAAACTCAAACAAATCCAAACAACAAGTCCACAACAATAACAAGCGCCTCAGAACAGGGTTCATCATAGGAAAAACCACCAGCCAACAAAATCCAAGAGAGGAAGAGGGTCAGAAGCTAACAAACAAGCATCCTCAGAACAAAAGTTCATCATCAGAATCAACATAACCAAAACAAAGAAAAACATATCAAAAGCATCTCAGAATGAAGCTCAATCAATCAAGCCTAAAGAAGAGGAGAAAGTCAGAAACAAGCACTCTAGGGTTTTCAAAAATACAAAATCATCATCCAAAGCCAACACAAAAGAGCATATCAAAGGCAACATTTAAGATTTAATCATCACTAACGTACTCAGAGAAGAAGAAGGGAAGAACCAGTAGCAAGCATTTTCAGAAGTAGCGTTTTCAGAAATATTATCATCACAAAACGAAGGAAAGATACGAGGTACCAGAAAAACTAGCATCACCATCACGCTCCCTCCTCCGGCCACCTAAGAGCGCCACCGTCCAACCTTTCGCCTCCTCTCCAGAAACAGTCACCAAGGTATCATTCTCCTCCTTCCTTTTTCTATATCTCATATCACAAACAATCAAAGATCAAAACGTGTAAAAGCTTAAACATGCAAGATTAAAACCTAAAACTAAAACGCGTCAAGAACAAAGGAAGACAATACCCTTTTTAATCATCGCCCTGTGTAACCATGAAGAGGAGGAAAGGGAGGCATCGCTCTGGTGGCCTAAGGGTTGGAGGGGATGTTCAGAAGCTCCATTTGGAAAAACTATGAAGAGGCGAAGAAGATGAGAGGAGAGCGGCGCCGTTCACAACACTGTAAACCTAGGTTCTGAGCAAAGCCAATGCAAACCCTAACAAAAACTTTGTGTGACGCGTCTGGGCCTGCCCCATGAACTGAAAGATAAGGCCCAAACTCTCAGCGCCACACACCCCTCTTGTCCTCTTTCAATTTTCATTTTGGGCCAAGTATTTTCTTCAAAGCCCATTTAACTTCTTAACCTTTTTTATACAAACCAATACCCTTTTTATTATTATCACCTTATTTTCTTTTTTTTATAACCTAATTCCTAATTACTTTTGGTAAATAAAAATAATATATTAAATTTTTTGTACAAAATATTCTTAATAGCTTTTTTATTTTATTTTTTATATTTATTACATTTAAAAGTATGTAAATAATATATTTTTTTGTTTTAAAACTTTTTGTTTAATAAATCTTTTTATATAAGTTCCTAAATAACATTAACCAAAATACATAAAATAGAATTTATTAAGCTAAATAGTTATTTCTTTAAACTAATAAACACAAGAATAATAATACTTAATTTGCATTAGGTTAACATTTTGATCATTTGTAAATAACCATATGCATTGCACAATACTTTTGATTCTCTTTTATTCTTATATCTTGTTATATTTTTACATTGAGAATGCGGCGATTCGATTTGGTTGTAAATATAATATTTGGACATTACTATTCTGATAAGACTCATCCCCATTTGTAAGCATTTGTACCCCCATCCCCGAATACTTATTTGTAATAGCTTAGACTTTAAATTCCCGCAATTTATCGCCTTTCATATACTGTATAGTAATTAGGGTTTGTATGCGAAGATTCGAAATCAACCGCTAGATAACTTAATACAAGACAAATGCATGAAAATCAATACACAATTCACACTTGCACCTCTAGGGTAACCTCGCTTGTTGCCTCGGAAAATGAAATCATGTCCCTCGAGTATGAGAAACTCTAGCAAATGTCCCTTCGATAAACAAAGATCTTAGTCCATTGATGACCCTCGATGTTGCCTTTGATAAAACGATCTCGTCCTTTACAAAAATTGCTAGAGCGTCTCACAAGTTGCCTTCAATGATTGCATACGATGACCCGCGCCTGTCCCGTTAAACATCCTAACGCAAGGTTGTTCATCAAACACAATGGTGAAACAACACTGTTAAAAGGGTTAAAAAAACATGAGAAATATCTATGAGTAAAATTAGGGTAGATAGCTCTTAGTTACTTGATCAAATTTGCAAAACATCCTTGCCATTTTTCAAACACACATCTCCACACAATTTCAAAACAAACTTTCAACAAACATTTAAACATCTTTTCAAAAAGACATACACCTTTGTATATACTCAAACAAGAGTCATTGCAAAGGTTGCCTAGACAAGGCATCTTTTTCAAAACATTTTTCAAAACCACACACACAAAGCACCATTTCAAACAATTGAAAAGCAAAGGCAAGTGATCTAAAACAAGTAACTAAGAGCCCATGGATAACCATGGATGAAAAGGGTGCTAGCACCTTCCCTTTTCATAATCTACTCCCCGAACCCACGAAAACATCTCAAAGGTTTTTCCTGTGCTTTTTGACCTTTTCTTAGGATAAAATAAAAAGTCGGTGGCGGCTCTTGCTAAACCGAAACATTTGCGAACACGAACGCAAAACCCAAGTCAGTTCTCCCACTGTATCACAGAAATGGCGACTCTGCTGGGGACTATTCTAAAAGTGGGGTTACCTTAGGGTTTTAGATCACATTTACATACTTGCTTTGATTGCTTTGATTGATTTACTTTTTGGGTTCCTTGCTTGGGTTTGTTTTAAATCCTACACCCGGATTTGGGGGCACCTTTTTAGGTAAATAGCAATAAACTATGAGGGAATTGTGCGGGGTATACCGACATGGTTGAAGTAGTAGCTATGTTAGTGTGACATATTTGTGGGTACCGGTAGCCCTTGAGTAGTCAAGGAGAATACGGGGCCGCTGAGTGATGTCATGAAGCACTAACGAACTCTTAGAACCTTACTTGACTATCTTGGCCTTTTTAGGGGTAGTGAGAAGACCGGCTTTGGTGCAGTCTGAAGTTGGTAGATACTCGATACTACACTCATTGAGGATTATTTTCTTGGAATATTTTGGTCGCCAGTTAAGTGGCTAAACCAAAACAATGAACACAGAAAATAATCCAATGATATTGAGCTCCTTAGAACCCGGTTACTATTTATAGGATAGGTTGAGCCAACTAACTTCAAGAGGTTACTTACCTACAAACCCCATGCAAGCCTGAACCTAAGGACTTGTCTGCTTTGTGTAAATATGATTACCTGTGTATACACTTGCTTACTTCTGCATACATGTACATAACATCATACCATAGCATTTACAATAACCATTTCAAGGATCTCGAGGGTCTTTTGATGCAGGGTCACGTTGAACCAGACGTCTACCAAAGGGTGAGAGGTTTCATTTTCCTCTAAACAAACGCCGTCAAAGATCAAGTGCAACAACTTGAATTAGGGGCTATGACCCACTTGACATGGTGAGCTTGATTCTCGGGGAAAGACATCCACCATTACAAGGTTCTCCAATCAAAGATGTTGATCGAAGTTCAACCTCTAACATTTTCTTGTGTTTACCCCAAGAGATTCTTGAAAACATTGCATACATATATCATACATATCATTGCATAACAGGTCTCCCAATACAGGTCTCTCATGTTCTCGCTGTTTATTTCAGCAATGGCTTTCCAACCAGACAACCGAGATCTCCGGGCTTAAAATGCCCAACTTCAAGAAATGTTCTTGAACCTATCCCAGGGGCAAGAAGAGATAAAAGCTCTCCTCACAAGGGGCTTGGTCCTAGGGAATCCAGGAGGCATCAGGAATGATCAGTTGGAAGGGCTACAAATTGAGTTGGCAACAATGAAGATCCAGATGATGGGACAGCTGGTGGGCCAGATGGCTCTCAATCAAGACTTAGCTCAAAGACAAGAAGAGCTCAGGGTCCTTGTCAACAAGCTGCTTCGGGACAACCAAGTGGGGCAAACACCTAAGGTTAAAGATCAAGTCATCATTCAACCCCCTTTTAGACAAGAAGACAAGGGAAAAGCTCCTCAACTTGCTTCAGGGTCACAAGCCCAGCAACAACCTCGTCAGTGTCAACAGCGTAATCGGCGTAAGAAAAATACGTCTAGAAGACATTTATCTGAGACTAACATACCATCATCTCTGATACTGAAATGCTTGTTGGAGGTCAACCTGCTTGCTTTAAGGGATCCTATTCGGAAACCCAATACCTCTACTCCTAGCTATCACCCCGACGCGTTTTGTGTATACCACTCCCATTGTCTTAGACATGACACCGATGACTGTTGGGCTTTGAAAAACAAGATCCAAGACTTGATCGACGAAGGAGTGCTGGAATTCATGCCGGATGGCGAGATGAAAATCTTCTGCTAAGGGTTCTCCATTTGAAATGACAAAGCTTGAACTGAGAGACTTTTGTTCCATTTGAATTTTCAAGTTGTAATTTCTTTTGTTATTCGAACAATTATCTGTTGATGTCAAACTTTGTTTCATTAATGCATTGTGTGATACGGTGGGAGAACTGACTTGAGGTTTTGCGTTCGTATTCGCAAATGTTGCGGTTAGCAAGAGTCGCCACCGACTTTTTATTTTATCCTAAGGAAAGGTTAAAAAGCACAGCAAAAACCTTTTGAGATGTTTTCTTGGGTTCGGGGAGTAGATTATAGAAAGGGAAGGTATTAGCACCCTTTCTATCCATGGTTATCCATGGGCTCTTAGTTACTTGCTTAGATCACTTGCCTTTTGTTTTCAATTGTTTTAAATGGTGCTTGAGTGTGTGGGTTTGAAAATGTTTTGAAAAGAGGCCAATGTGGTGGCAACCTTTGTAATGATCCGTGTGGGGATGTATACAAAGATGTATGTCTTTTGAAAAAGTTTTCATTTGTTTTTGAAGGTTGTTTTGAAAGTGTAGTGATGTGTGATTTTGAAATTAGGCAAGTGTTTTGTTTTGCAAGTTAATTCAAGTAACTAAGAGGTTATCTACTCCTAAATTTCTCAAAAGATCATTGCTATACTTTAACCCTTTTAACAAGTTTGCTCCACCATTGTATTTGGTGGGCAACCTTGTGTTAGGATGTGAAAGGGACATGCGCGGGTCATCGTTTAGGCCATAATTGCAACGACGTTAAATGTCTTTGGGCAATTTTCTTTAAGGGACTTGATCATTTGTTTTTGTTTGTTTTGAAAAGCTTTGTCGAGGGACTATGATCATTCAAATTGTTTGCTTTGCCCAAAGAAGTTCAACATACAATATGGCCCATTTATTTGAAGGCAACAAGTGGAATACCCTAGGGGTGCAAGTGTGATTTGTGTGTTCATTTTCATGCTCATTTATCTTGAGATTAGGTCATAACTATTTTTTATCGTTTTTCGCATACAACCCTAATTCTAACATGTTATCATTAGAAAGAAATAAAGTGCGAAATTAAATTTACTAAGCTATTACAAAACCAAATATGGGAAGGGGGGTACAAATGTTCAAATGGGGATATTGACAAGAATTTAAATCTAAATTATTACATCATTTTGAATATTTGCAATGTAAATAATGTACAAAAATTAAATAAAAATGCAAGATGCACAAAAATGTTTTGTATATGTATGAAAAAATATTATTTATGTAAAAGAAAAAGAAAATAAAAAATGTATTATTTTTTGGAGTATTTTGAATTTAGGGCAAAAAACCCTAATTTTAAAGAAAAGGTATTATTTTCTAATTTAATACAACTATTTATTTATTATTTATAAAAATAATATAATAATGAAGTATATTGTGAAAAAAAGTATTTTTGTATCAAATATTAATAAAATGAAAAAATTCAAGTATTTTTACATTTTAGCTTAATGCATTAATAAACATATATATATATATATATATATATATATATATATATATATATATATATATATATATATATATATATATATATATATATATATATATATATATATATATATATATATATATATTAAACCCTAAATATGTATTATACACAAAATAAGTATTTATTTAATATTTTAATAAAATAAATAAAAGAGTATTTTTTTTGTGTGAAATATTTCAGAAGGTAAATAAAATAAAAATGTATTTACACTATTTTTTCTATTTTATTCTAATAATGGTATATATATATATTATGCATAAATAAAGAAACAAATCAAATAAATATGCCATAAATTCAGAAAATGATGGAAAAAATATTTTTAATTTTTTAATGCCATGAGAAAAAATAAACAAAGTCAACCAAAAAAGAAAAAGTCAAAAATGTTAAAAAATGAACAAATGGGCTCAGGGGGGTGTGAATCAAAAAAGATAGTGTGAAAAGCAAAATAACACAGGCCCAGCCCACTTCACTCCTTCTTCAACCTCCAGCACAGATATTTGAAAAAACGCGCGCCCCTGTTCTTCAATGTCTAACTCCTGATTCTTGGCTTTTCAGCAAAAACTCATAACACAACAAATGTTCAGCATGAAGAGACGGTTCTAACCATATAAAGAACTTGACCTATCTCTCTAAGATGAGGGAGAATTTCTCCTCCCCCAAATCCTAACCTAATTTTTCTACCATTTTCAAACTCCAAATTCTCTCTACTCAGGCAAAAGAAATGAAATGTAAAGATATGTACATGTTCAGGGCTATGAGTAGGACCTTGTTTCTTCACAAACTTAAGACTAAAGATGCATGATAAGAGAGATACGAGTTCAAAGTTTTACCTGTGCAGTTGAACTTCTATGTGGAGAATGAGGGACTTTCAGTGCAATGTAATGATTGGAAAAGCTTCCTTGAGGTCCAGGGATGCTTTTTCAATGCTCACTTTGTCTTGAACCTTCTTGTATCAAGCTGCAGAACTTCAACTGCAAAAGGAGAAATTAAAAATGGTGGAAACTGTTAGAGTGATTACAGGTCAGGTTTTAGGCCATGGTTAGCTTGCATATGTTATAAGGAAGGTGTATGAATTGATTTTGGTGAGAATGCTCGAGGGAAGTGGGAGTTTGCACTCAATCTGCAGGGGCTCCCCTGTTTGTGCAGTTTCAAGGTGATTAGAGCAATGGGAGTGTTTCAGATGGCAAGGGCTCGTGTGTTAGCTTGGATTTGGTCTATGGAATGTGTTTGATAACTTTGTTCTTCTGTTTCTAAGCTGAGATGAGAGATGGCATAAGTTATGGACCTTTCTTCACACTTAAGCTACAAAATGCAACTTGGCTCTCTAGGTCAGTACATGCCCTCCCACTATGCTGCTATCCCTTGCCTTGATCAGTGCAATTTGCTCACAAACTTGTGCCAAGAAGATCTTGATTGTACCACTTGGATTGCAAACTTGACATAAAGTTCTTCTTTTCAAGAATGGAAATAATGCTTTTTCTAGTTTAGGCTTAATTCCTTGTGTAATGACCAAAGGCTTAGAATAACAACTTGGTTCAATGGTTTTGCATTAAATTAAGGAGTGTAATTTGGTTTAAGGACCTGTAAAGTAGCACAAACTATGTTGAGTCCAAATTTGCCAAGTTTATGAACATGTTTTGATGAAGAACAAAAGTGAATTCTTGCCAACTTGTGAAATTCGAATCTCTCAAGTTATGAGGTTGTTTGATGAGTTCTTGGACATTTTGGAAAGCTTGGAATGTGTACTACAATCCATCTTTGAAATGCAAATTAAAATTCCAAGTGGAAGGGTATGAAAAGTGGCCTTGAAGTGGGGTAGAAAACCTTGTCAAAATAGGTTAAATTTCACTAAGTTAAAAAATGGTTTAGTGCCCTTATTCAAAAAATTGTAACTTGAGATACAAGCTTCAAATGAGAAAACTTTGTGAATCAAAGTTGTAGATTATGTAACAAGCTACAAATTTCATGTTTTGACTTTTGTTTGAATCCAAATGGATCATGGTGAAAAGATGGGGCAAAGTTGGGAAAAAATTAGGGTTTTTCATAACTTAGAAAAATTCTAAGTTATGAAAAATTCCATTTTCAAACCCTAATTTGCATTTTGAGATTTCTTGGTGAACAAGTTTCATGATTTGGCATGTTTTGATGAAAAATGAATCTTGACTCTTGATTTTGACCAAAAAGTCAAAGTTTGACTTTTCAGTATACAGTCAAAATTGATCAATTGACTGGGAAATTCAACTATCAATCTTGTGTACTTGGGATCTTTTGAGCTTGATGAATGTGTCAAGACCATTTCATTGAGTCCTTGAGTCCATATGTGAGCTTGGTTTACCATTGGCTAGGTCAAACAGTCAAAAATTGCCTTTGTGCAGTCAAAACCCTAAAAATGACCATTTTGCCCTTTTGATGATCTGATCAAATTTCTTGGGGAATTGTGATCCAAACTTGATCAAATGGTCCATATGAGTTCATAATGTTGATGTGGATCAAATTTCATGAGGTTTGACTGTCAATTGGCCACAGTTGACTTTTCCCCAATACAGCTGATTTCTAGGTCAACTGTCCAATTGACTGGGCAAAACTTAGAATCAAGATTTGAAACTTGGTATAGGTAAACTTGGGAGTCCAATATGAAGCATGAAAGTCATATTAGGCATTTTAGGTCAAAACATCCTTGGGCAAACACAAACCCTAATTTGAGTCCACAGTGCAAGGAGAAGTCTTGAGCAGAGAGAACCCTAATTGGATCTTGATCTTCAAAGGTCTTGTGATGAGAAAATGTTGAGGAAATGGGAGGGCAAATTTTGGGGTACAACACATTGCATATGTTTGTCTTGAACTCATCCATTCGTTTTCACTATTCTTGTGCTTTCTTTATGATATTTAACTCTTGATAAAAAGCTACAAGCCTTTAGAGGGAGGATGACGAAATAATACCTTAATCTCATACAGTATGCTTTTGAACAGACCTTGCTGACGATGTACAGGCGTTTCTTTCAAATCCTAAACACTGGAGTTATAAGGAAGATAATCCCTAGTCAACCCCTTCGAGCCAAAGAAGTAGAAGTTTTCTATTTTAACACAAATTGAAACCTTTAATCGAAACCTGGGGCAGGGTAGTCACTCAGTTAATTCAAAAAAGATGCGCATTAAAGTCGCAAACTCTCAGTTCGTAATACAACGAATAACACCAAAAACATTCCTTTGGAACCAAAAGACAATGATGGTTCTTTATCTCATAGGCAGTCATTATCTCTCAAAAGAGAAAAGTCCACTGAGCCAAAACCTACAAAGGAGGCTTAAGAAAGTTGGGGCATCCCGCTGACTGTAATCTCGAAAATAGGAACAGTCAGGCAAAAGTTAGGGATAACAAATCAAAAGAAAGAGGTCATTAAATCCTCAATAACATGAAAAATGTTGCAAAAATAATGACTGCCTTCCATAAAATTCAACTGGTGTGAGCCATCACCAAAAAGTCGTTCCAAACTCGAATAGAGTTCGACGCACAATTAACTGAGTTTAGGACTGAAGGACATCACGAAGAACGGGTGGGAAGAAATATACTTTGAGCCTTTATCCTTTGTTTCTTAAACCGTAAACCAAGCCACGTTACAACCCTTCAAAAGTCCTAATTGAAGAATGGGTTAGTTCGAAAGCATACTGTTACAAAAGGTATCCTGACTCCTGTAAGGCTTTGCCCTAAATCTTGTGTTGAATTTGTCTTATAAAAAGTTTTCTGCTAAAAAACGCATTTTTCAAAACTTCGAGACAAGCATAAACTTTGCATTATTTGAATGTCGTTGTTTGCACATGGTTTACTTGTTTAAACAGCAAAGAAATTCATACAATGAATGTTCGGAGGAACAAAAGCTCTCTCAGTGAATGAAATCACTTCAAGTGGGATGACACTTCCGTTACAAAAATCTCCTATTAACAAAAGGGGATTTTATATGGTATTGTCCAGTAAACATGGGGAAGTCCAGTCAAGGTTTCAACAGATCTTTCAAAGTTCAGTTAACCTGGGGCAGTCCAGTCAAGATTTCAACAAATCTTTCAAAGTTCAATGAACCTGGGGCAGTCCAGTCAAGATTTCAAGAAATCTCTCAATTGTAGGATAACCTGGGGCAAGTCTCCCTCACCATCACTTGGGGCATTTAAACGTCAATCTCATCAAAGGGTTACGTGCAGTCCAAGTGTCCTGGCAATATGACAAGCATCTGATACTAGGGACAGTGATGAAACCTCTCCGAAATCTTTCTGAAAAGAAATTCAAGCGTCCTCGAGAAGTTCATCACCTCTCTAGCAGACCAGCGGTCATGGGTTTATTTCCCCAACATTTGTCAAGGACCTATTCTCCAAAGCAAAATTACATTTCAAATTGAACGGTCGTCAAAATATTCCTTCATCACCTGTTGGAAGTTACGGTCGTCATCAAAAATTCCTTCATCACCTGTTGGAAGTTACAGCCACCAACAGAATAACGGACAACTGAAGCTCCTAAAAATCTGTTTTTCTCAAGAATGAAGACTCTCATCCTTGAAACCTCAGAAGATTGGTATACTCCCAATTTCTGACCCTTAACAGAATGAAGATTCTCATCCTTGAAACCTCAGAAGATTGGTATACTCCCAATTTCTGACCCTTAACAGAATGAAGATTCTCATCCTTGAAACCTCAGAAGATTGGTATACTCCCAATTTCTGACCCTTAACAGAATGAAGATTCTCATCCTTGAAACCTCAGAAGATTATTATACTCCCAATTTCTTGCCCTTAACAGAATGAAGATTCTCATCCTTGAAACCTCAGAAGATTGGTATACTCCCAATTTCTGATCCTTAACAGAATGAAGACTCTCATCCTTGAAACCTCAGAAGATTGGTATACTCCCAATTTCTGACCCTTAACAGAATGAAGATTCTCATCCTTGAAACCTCAGAAGATTGGTATACTCCAAATTTCTGACCCTTAACAGAATGAAGATTCTCATCCTTGAAACCTCAGAAGATTGGTATACTCCCAATTTCTGATCCTTAACAGAATGAAGACTCTCATCCTTGAAACCTCAGAAGATTGGTATACTCCCAATTTCTGACCCTTAACAGAATGAAGACTCTCATCCTTGAAACCTCAGAAGATTGGTATACTCCCAATTTCTGACCCTTAACAGAATGAAGACTCTCATCCTTGAAACCTCAGAAGATTGGTATACTCCCAATTTCTGACCCTTAACAGAATGAAGATTCTCATCCTTGAAACCTCAGAAGATTGGTATATTCCCAATTTTTGACCCTTAACAGAATGAAGATTCTCATCCTTAAAACCCCAAGAGATTGGCATACACCCAATCTTATAACCCAAGACCTGAATGAAGATTCTCATTTTGGCTTCCCCAGTAGATTGGCATACACCCAACCTCCTGATATTCCCGACAGAATGAAGATTCTCATTTCTCAAAGTGGTATAACATCTGAATTTCTGGTATCCCCAACAAAGTGAAGATTCTCATTCTTGAAGTGGCATACGACCTAAACCTGAACTTCTTCCAGACAGGAATAAGCTTTTCCCAGAGTCCTGAGTTTTTACTCTCCAACAGGATAGCCACTCCGCAACAGTATGGCTATTCCCCACAAAATTCTTATTCCCCGAGCAGAACGAAGACTCTCATTCTCAGTTCCTCATAGGGTATTCAGATATTCCCCTGTGAAGATCTCCTCAAGACAGGAATCCCCAGTAGATTGGCATACAACCCAAACTCCTGATTCCCCAACAGCGGTCCCAGGACTTCTCATTTTCAACGATCAAAGCAGTCAAGGATTTACGTTCCCCGACAGCAGTCAAAGATTTCATTATCCAGGATTTATGTTCTTCAAGCAAGATAGCTACTCAGCTTACATGCGCATCCATTTCATTCATATATCATAAACATGGATGAAACATAATTCATTGCATCATACATATCATGCAACATAACTTTGTGTTTTAGCTAACATTTTACCCTTTTCAGGATAAGATTAAAGGGCTCTTGTTAACAAGTTCTCAGATACAGTACAGATACACCCCAGACACGACGGTCATTCTGCTATTCATTCAGACTTCAGCAATCCGATACAGACTAGATATTCCCCAGACACAGCGGCCATTCTATCCCTCATTTAGATTCAACTATCAACCTCAAAGTTCAGATACGCGCCAGACACGGATGCCATTCTGTCCTTTACACCAGCAGCTTGATTCTCCCCAGTGCAATCGCCACGGAAGTCATTCTGCTACTCATACAGATTCAACTTTTGAAAATAGTTTACGGATTCTCCAAACAAGGATGTTAATCTATCGCTTATTCAACTTCAACTTCTGAAAACAGTTTACAGATACACTCCAATCATGGATGTCAATCTATTGCTTATTCAGACCCCCAGTTCAGAGATGTTCCAAACATGGATACCTTTCTGATACTCGTCCACTCACCAACGACATAACAGTTCAACAAACATTCTTGGATGGCATCTATTAAGCCCATCTCCAATAAGACTTCTTTCACACTTCCCGATGGCATCTTTAAGCCCATCTCCGACAAGATTCTGTCACATCTCCAAATGGCATCTTTAAGCCCATTCCCTCAAACTACGCTTTGACCAGTGCAAATTTTTTTGGGCACTCTAGTGTCCAATCTCCTTTTACCCTCGAGTCGCGAAAGGCAAACTTGCCAATCTAACTCTTCAGGTTCAAGAAGATTGAACAGGGGAAACTGTTGTACCCCAAAATTTGCCCTCTCTTTTTCACAAGAAATCACAGCTTCGGGGTTTTCCCTGATTTTTCAGATTGGCTCAAGAATCAGTCAAACAAAATTAGGGTTTCCATTGATTTTGAATCAGTCAAACGAATTATTAGGGTTTCTATTAATTTAGTTGAGTTTGGCTCAGGGTTTGATCAAGCAGACGTTTCTTCGACAGTAAATCTAAAAGCAGGGTTTGCACACGCATTCTCAAAAGGAATTGAATCCACAGCTCTTTCAATTGATTATCACATTGTTTTGACGCTTGTTCAAGATTGCTGTTTGTTTCTCAAAGCCTAAACATATGGGATAGAAGCTGAGGCTTCTGATTGAAAGTTTGAAGCTTTAGTTTGATCAGTGAGGTAAAAGGCGTATGGACGTTTGTTTGTTTTACTGTGCAATGCATTTGGTTATTTGGAATGCCGGGCGTATGGTGGTTAATGCAAGGTTGCGAGACTACAACGTTTGTTGATTATTTATTTTATCTGAGTTACAATTATTGGGATGCATTTCCAATTATTTTAATTCAAGAAATTTAAATAATTAAATAGACAGTGCAAAAGAGATGAGAGATATCTGACAAAAGATTTTTATTTATTTTAATTGTTGTTACAAATGTTATTTGGATACTGTAAATTTATTTACAATATTTACAAATGATATTTATTACGAATAATTGAAAATAAATCTATATTCTAAGTCTCTTGAAATCTTCATCTTCTACTGCTGCTTCCCTTACCCCAACTGGTATTTACCTGCAAAGACAGAAAGAAGAAGTCAATACAGTTAAATTGAAAAGTATTCTCAGACAGACAATTAAAAACTCATCATTAAAGATTATTGGCCGGAATCAGATTTTTTGGTTTTCATCATGTTTTACTCGTCCTCTTTGCAAATCACAAGAAGATTTCTCTTCTTGGTTCACAAAGAGGAAAGTAAAATTATCCTTTGCAAGCATACAATCAAGCACAAAGAAGGCACAAGACTGCATAAAAAGTACACCAAGTTGTACAATGGCAAACTGAAATGCCAAACCAAGCTGCACAAATTTAAACTGAACAAACTAAGTTGCAATGTCAAACAAAGCAAACTAAGTTACACAAGCTATCAACCAAGCTGTCAAAGAAAGCTGTCAACAAACTGTCAAGAAGCTATCAAAGCAGAAAAGCTGTCAACAAGCTATCAAAACTGTCAATGCAGGAAATATGGAAGTACAGAATGCAGAGTAAAACCAAGATGCAAGCAAGCACCTTTTCATCATTTCCCTAGCCAACAATCTTTTCAGAAATATAAAAGTATTTTAAGCAATAAAATATGCTTTTATAGAGAGAGAGAGAGAAAAAAAAGAGTGAAGCAAGCTTTGCAGTTTGACAGGCTTAAGATATATAAAAACAATTCAAGGGAAGACAAAAAGGGGGGAGAGCAGTTCAGAAGAGAAAAACACAGAGGAAACCACAAAACTGTAAACAGAAGCAATAGAACCTGCATAACTACAAGTTCTCACATTTGCAAAACCTGTAAAGACAAGCATAACCTGCCTTCAAGCAAGCCCATTCAAACCTGCATCGAAGCTTTCAAAACCAGAAGCCTTCAAGCCTATACAACAAACTTGTTTCAAACTTGCAAACCAACAGGAAGCCTCAAGCCTGCCTAGAGCCAAACAAACTTGCATAACAAGAGCAAGTTCAAACTAGCAAACTCAGTAACCTGTATCAAACCAAAAAAACCAAACCTGTGTTCAAACACAAGCCTTGCAGCCTGCCTGTATCCAAGCCTGCCTGTATCCAAGCCTGCACAACTTCCAAACCTGTTGAAACCTCCAGGCAATCCAAAACTCAAACAAATCCAAACAACAAGTCCACAACAATAACAAGCGCCTCAGAACAGGGTTCATCATAGGCAAAACCATCAGCCAACAAAATCCAAGAGAGGAAGAGGGTCAGAAGCTAACAAACAAGCATCCTCAGAACAAAAGTTCATCATCAGAATCAACATAACCAAAACAAAGAAAAACATATCAAAAGCATCTCAGAATGAAGCTCAATCAATCAAGCCCAAAGAAGAGGAGAAAGTCAGAAACAAGCACTCTAGGGTTTTCAGAAATACAAAATCATCATCCAAAGCCAACACAGAAGAGCATATCAAAGGCAACATTTCAGATTTAATCATCACTAACGTACTCAGAGAAGAAGAAGGGAAGAATCAGAAGCAATCATTTTCAGAAGTAGCGTTTTCAGAAATATTATCATCACAAAACTAAGGAAAGATACGAGGTACCAGAAAATCTAGCATCACCATCACGCTCCCTCCTCCGGCCACCTAAGAGCGCCACCGTCCAACCTTTCGCCTCCTCTCCAAAAACAGTCACCAAGGTATCATTCTCCTCCTTCCTTTTTCTATATCTCATATCATAAACAATCAAAGATCAAAACGTGTAAAAGCTTAAACATGCAAGATTAAAACCTAAAACTAAAACGCGTCAAGAACAAAGGAAGACAATATCCTTTTTAATCATCGCCCAGTGTAACCACGAAGAGGAGGAAAGAGAGGCATCGCTCTGGTGTCCTAAGGGTTGGAGGGGATGTTCAGAAGCTCCGTTTGAAAAAACGATGAAGAGGCGAAGAAGATGAGAGGAGAGCGGCGCCGTTCACAACACTGTAAACCTAGGTTCTGAGCAAAGCCAATGCAAACCCTAACAAAAACTTTGTGTGACGCGTCTGGGCCTGCCCCATGAACTGAAAGCTAAGGCCCAAACTCTCAGCGCTACACACCCCTCTTGTCCTCTTTCAATTTTCATTTTGGGCCAAGTATTTTCTTCAAAGCCCATTTAACTTCTTAACCTTTTTTATACAAACCAATACCCTTTTTTATTATTATCACCTTTTTTTTTATAACCTAATTCCTAATTCCTTTTGGTAAATAAAAATAATATATTAAACTCTTTGTACAAAATATTCTTAATAGCTTTTTTTTATATATTTATTACATTTAAAAGTATGTAAATAATATATTTTTTTGTTTTAAAACTTTTTGTTTAATAAATCTTTTTATATAAGTTCCTAAATAATATTAACCAAAATACATAAAATAGAATTTATTAAGCTAAATAGTTCTTTCTTTAAACTAATAAACACAAGAATAATAATACTTAATTTGCATTAGGTTACCATTTTGATCATTTGTAAATAACCATATGCATTGCACAATACTTTTGATTCTCTTTTATTCTTATATCTTGTTATATTTTTACATTGAGAATGCGACGATTCGATTTGGTTGTAAATATAATATTTGGATATTACTATTCTGATAAGACTCATCCCTATTTGTAAGCATTTGTACCCCAATCCCCAGATACTTATTTGTAATAGCTTAGACTTTAAATTCCCGCAATTTATCGCCTTTCATATACTGTATAGTAATTAGGGTTTGTATGCGAAGATTCAAAATCAACCGCTAGATAACCTAATACAAGACAAATGCATGAAAATCAATACATAATTCACACTTGCACCTCTAGGGTAACCTCGCTCGTTGCCTCGGAAAATGCAATCATGTCCCTCGAGTATGAGAAACTCTAGCAAATGTCCCTTCGATAAACAAAGATCGTAGTCCCTCGATGACCCTCGATGTTGCCTTTGATAAAACGATCTCGTCCTTTACAAAAATTGCTAGAGCGTCTCACAAGTTGCCTTCAATGATTGCATACGATGACCCGCGTATGTCCCGTTAAACATCCTAACACAAGGTTGTTCATCAAACACAATGGTGAAACAACACTGTTAAAAGGGTTAAAAAACATGAGAAAGATCTTTGAGTAAAATTAGGGTAGATAGCTCTTAGTTACTTGATCAAATTTGCAAAACATCCTTGCCATTTTTCAAACACACATCTCCACACAATTTCAAAACAAACTTTCAACAAACATTGAAACAACTTTTCAAAAAGACATACACCTTTGTATATACTCAAACAAGAGTCATTACAAAGGTTGCCTAGACAAGGCATCTTTTTCAAAACATTTTTCAAAACCACACACACAAAGCACCATTTCGAACAATTGAAAAGCAAAGGCAAGTGAGCTAAAACAAGTAACTAAGAGCCCATGTATAACCATGGATGAAAAGGGTGCTACCACCTTCCCTTTTCATAATCTACCCCCCGAACCCACGAAAATATCTCAAAGGTTTTTCCTGTGCTTTTTGACCTTTCCTTAGGATAAAATAAAAAGTCGGTGGCGACTCTTGCTAAACCGAAACATTTGCGAACACTAACGCAAAACCCAAGTCAGTTCTCCCACCGTATCACAATATACGTCATCACTTCCTACATGACCGTGTTGAAAAAGGGGATATTTTATTTGAGCGTGTTGATAGTAAAAATCAACTTGCGAACATCTTTACAAAACCTCTTCAACCGTACCATTTTTTAACATTCGAAGGGAATTGAGGATTCTTGATATCTCAAATGTTGCCTAAATACATTTGTTGCACGTACTCTGTATATGTTGCTTAACCTTCATTTGATAGTTTCATACTATGGGAGTGCATCATCCATTCCATTCATCTATGAGGTGATTTCACTCCTTTTTCTCCTTGAAAGTAAGCACGTTCTCAATGAAAATGTTTTTTATGTTCCAAATGCTTAATATGATCAATATATAATATATTTTATGAATGCTCACTATTGAAGATCTGATAAAAAAATTTGTACAACTATTGAAATATCACGCTCAAAGAAGTTCTAATGCTAAAACTTCTGAAGCACAAAAGTTGCACGCTAAAACTTTGATGAAACAAAACTCTGATGATCTAAAGTCTCAATGATAATATTATTATTCTGATAAGTTTTTAAAGAAGCAAGTTCTGATGCGTTACAATTCAATCATTGCAAATCAAAGAGTAACGACTGGTACCAGACAAGATCTATATTTTTGGAAAGTAAATTAACAACATTTTATCAACCTTCCAAAATCATCTTCTCATGTCTCATATGCTTCGCCTATATAAAGGAGTCTTGAAGAGTGATCAACACACACTAGTGTATACTGAGAAATATTTTCACAAGCTCTCTGTTATCTACTCATTGTGCTTTAAACTTGAGTATAAATCACAATTGTGATATAGTTTTTCTAGAAACACTATTGTACATATTTTGGTTCATATTTTGTAATACCTTGAGAAACCAAGTTGTGGTTTAGTCTCAAGAAGACATTGACGGTAGTCTTTGTGATTGTGTAATAAAAGTTTTAATTAGTGGATTAAGACCTCGTTTGAGATAGGCGAAATCACCTTGGCGAGTGGACTGGAGTAAATTGAGTTCAAATGAACCAAGATAACCAAACATGTCATACTACTTTAATTTTTGAAAACCCCAATTCAAACCCCATTTCTTGTGTTTTTCTATCCTTCAATTGGTATCAGAGCATCCTGGTTCTGGGTGTTAACACTTAATCGTGTCAGAAAAAGATCCTAGCAAGAAAAACACTATGGTGGGACCAAGTCAGAACAATAGAAATGATAACTATGATAAGAAAGACAGAATCAGCGGTAAACCTCCAATCTTTGATGGTGAGAACTTCCATTACTAGAAATACATAATCGAAAGTTTTTTCTAGATCATGACGTTGATTTCTGGGATATGGTAACTAATTGCCACATTCATCCAGTTGACCCAAGTGATCAAAAGATCGACAGAAAGAAAATGACAGATCAACAAAAGAAAAAAATTCAGAAATC
This sequence comes from Vicia faba, assembly GCA_948472305.1. Classification (NCBI taxonomy): domain Eukaryota; kingdom Viridiplantae; phylum Streptophyta; class Magnoliopsida; order Fabales; family Fabaceae; genus Vicia; species Vicia faba. Next base: position 243,355 of record CATIWC010001214.1, read on the forward strand.
ATCACAAGGCCAGAACAATTCTCTTGAGTGCTATGAATGACACATGAAGACAACACACAAGTCAAAGAGACCAAAGCTCTTGCATTTATATAGAAGTATGAGGCCTTCAAAATGGAAGAAGTTGAAACAATTGAGACAATGTTCTCAAGGTTTCAAATTATGGTTGATGGGCTAAAACTTTTGGACAAAGGGTACTCAACAGCATATCATGTAAAGAAAATCATCAGAAGCTTACCCAAGAAATGGAGACCCATGGTCACAACCTTAAAACTAGCCAAATATTTGAACAAAATATCTCTTGAAGAAATTATTAGCTCTTTGAGAAGTCACGAGATAGAACTAGGAGAAGATGAGCCCCAGAAGAAAGGTAAGTCTCTTACTCTTAAATCTAATAAAAAATATGAAACTAAATCTTTTCAGCCAGAAGAAGAAAACTCTGGTGGATCCTCGTCAAAGGAAGATGAACTATCTCTTCTCTCTAGAAGAGTCCATCAGCTATGGAAGCACATACAAAGAAAATTCAGAAACCCCAGAAGAACAGGTAATCGCTCTGAATCATCCTCTGGATATAGAAAATCTAGCAACAAAAATGTTGTATGCTATGAATGCAAAGAGCCAGGTCACTACAAAAGTGACTTCCAAAATCTTCAGAAAGAAAAGCCTAAGAAGAAGTTCTCCAAAGAAAATAAGAAAAGTCTTATGGCAACGTGGGATGACTCGGAATCATCTGAAGCTGAAACAAAATCAGAAGATGAACGAGCCAATATAGCTTTAATGGCCAACATATCAGAAGACACGGATACATCAGAATTTGAATCAGATTCAGAAGATGTATTTTCAAAATTCTCTAGATCTCAATTAGAAGAAAGTCTGTCTGAAATTCTTGAAAGATATCAGCAACTTCGAGTCAAATACAAGAACTAGAAACGCATTCTTGTATCTGAAACTGAAGAAACTAGGAAACAAAAAACAGAAAACTCTGGGCTAAAAGAAATTAATTTTAAACTTAAAAATGAATTATAAAAAGCTCAGAAAGAATCTATTTCAGAAGTTTCAAATAGTTTTGATAACATCATAAAAGAATATGATCACAAATTTCAAAATTTTCTAGTTAGAAATATAGATAGAAGCAAGATGGCTTCAATGATCTATGGAGTTAGCAGAACCGACAGAAAAGACGTAGGATATGTGAAACCAAGAGGAGAAGAATCATATCAACCAAAGAAAGTTGATGATATGGTTATAAAACACACACCTTTAAACTCACATTTTACATATGGGCACACACATGATATAAAATATACTAGTGATTCTTACTCTGCAAAACTAAAGATATGGGTACCTAAAGATAAAATCATTTATGTTGCATATATCTTTAACAACAAAGTTGAAACACCAATCTTAATACATCGACTCTTCGCTCGACACATGACAGAAAAATAGCATATGTTCCAAATCCTGGAACTTAAAGCTGGAGGATACGTAGGTTTCAGAGGCAATCAGAAAGAAAAGATTATTGGCTCTGGAACCATTGGTAATGGTACACTTCCCTCTATAACTAATATTATTTAGTAGATGGATTAATGCATAACTTGTTATCCATAAGTCAATTAAACTATCCTTTTTAATGGTAAGAGAAGAACAATATTTATAAAATAAAACTTTCTGAACTAAAAAGTCAGAATGTAAAATACCTTATGCCTGTTAACGATGAGCAATGGGCCTGTCACAGAAGATTGGGACATGTTAGTATGAGAAGAATATCTCAGATTAACAAACTCAATCTGGTCAGAGGACTTCCTAACTTAAAGTTCAGCTCAGATGCTCTGTGTGAGGCATGTAAAAAAGGCAAGTTTGCAAAACTCTCTTTTAAATCAAAAAATAGTGTTTCTACCTCTAGATTAGAACTTTTGTATATAGATCTGTTTGGACCAGTGAAAATTACATCCATCAGCGGCAAGGAATATAGATTAGTGATCGTAGATAACTATATCAGACAAACATGAGTCAAGTTTTTAAGACACAAGGACGAGTCACACTCTATGTTCTCTACTTTCTTATGTTATAAATAACATGTGTCAATTTCTTGATGCATCTACTTCTTAATGCATCTAAAGATAAATATATGTTGGCAGATACACTATGAGGTCCAAAAAAACATTTATTTCTTCATTGGTAAGTCATTAGTAAGCTAGAAAAAGAAGAAACAATAAGTTGTTTATAGATTATCCACTCAGGCAAAATATTGAGCATTGACTCAAACCACTTATAAAATACAATGACTTTTATACTTACTATACGGTTTTCAAATAGCTCATCAATCTCCCGTCATCATTTAATGTGACAACAAGTTACCCTTACATGTAACAACTAATCTTGTCTTTGGTATGTTCAATTACAGCTTTATACATATAACAACTAATCTTGTCTTTGGTATGTTTAATTATAACTTTAACATATTTTTTCTTTTTTGTATACTTAATTTTCTAACATTTGTAAAATTTATATTTAATTTATATTATATTATATTATATTATATTATATCATATTATATTATTTATTAAGAATGAGAAAAATCATTAATATTTAAATATTAAAGATTTTTTAATACGTTTTGTTTCCTGATAAACTAAAACTACATGCAATTTTTATTTTTTTTAAAATGACATTTTTTATGGAAGGGAAAGTTATTGAAAAATATGTCATTAATCGAAATCTAAATAATTAAAAAACTATCGAAAAAATGTGTTACATTGATGTAAATAAGGGGAAAATGTATCATTATTAAAATTTATATAATTAAAATAATGATTAAATACATGTATCATTGATGTAAATAACGGGAAAATGTATCGATTGTCTAAATAAGATAAAAATATTTTTTATTCATTGAAATTTAGATAGTTAAAATAATAACCGAATAAATATATTTCATTGATTTAAATTCGGGGCAAAAATATTATTGATCCAAATACAAGAAAAATATGTGTTATTTATTAAAATTTATACAACTAAAATAATGATTAAATAAAGGCTAAATTACAATTTTATCCTTCTATTTTAGTCAACTCACAAAATTAATTTTTTTATTTATTTTTTTAACAATTTTGGTCTCACTTGCCAATTTTTCATATAAAAAAATGATGATGTGTCATTTTTTTTTATACCTGATAAACTTTTTGAGTGAGAGAGAACATAGAGAGCATTTTCTAGAGAATGAAGAAGAATGAACAAGCTGAGATAGAAAGAAGATGAAGAAGACAATCAGAGAAGACAATTGAAAGAAGAAAACATTATCGAAAATGTAATAAATAATTAACCATTCTTATGCTAAGTCAATATAAGTATGCCATGTATCGAAAAGTATGCAATGTATAATACACATTCCCGTTTTTTTGGACGAAAAATAGGTATGGTTTAACACCCCATTTTCAATTAAATTATTTTAATTGATTTAATTATGACTTTTGCGTGATTTATTTAATTATTATGTTGTTGTGGTTAAATGAATAAGAATCTTGGAGTGTGTATGTCCTTCGGGTGAGAGAATGGAGAGAGAGTTAGAGGTTGATATAAATAATTTAGAATTATTGTATAATTAAAATAAAAGTAGTTTATTTGATTTATTTAATGAAAATGAAGAAATGGAGAATTTGGGCCAAAAGTGGAAAATACGATAAATAGAGGAAGGAAGTAGTGAAAATAATTGTAAGAGGATGAGAGAATTATAATTTTAATTAGAATAACTTGATTATATAAATTAAGAGGTAACCTAGATTTAGAGAGTTTTTGGACAGTATGTGGAACTGGTTTAGAGAGGCAAAAGAGGAAGGAAGGGATAAAAGTGACTAATACAATTAGATTTAAAGGATTAAAAAGTAACGTTTATTTTATCAATTTTAAATCATAGAGTAAGTTAAAGGAATAAATATCTAATTAAGCCAAAATTACATAAATGATTCAAATGCGAAAAATATATATCATTTATTAAAATTTATACAATTAATATAATGGTTGAATAAATATGTGTTATTGATGTAAATACGGGGAAAAAATTGTTGATTCAAATACGAGAAAAATATATTTTATTTATTGAAAATTATAAATGAGTGAATAAATGTGTATTATATAGATATTGGAAAAAATATATCCATGTTCCAAATCTTCCATTAAGGAACAAAAATTACATATGTATTGTGGTAGTGGACTCTAATGTAACTCTCTGATTTATTTAATTAATTTTCGTGAATAAATTCTGTGAAGATACATATTGATTGATGATTTGATGTGTTAGAGGAATCCTTAGTTGTAGGATGATAACTTTACCAATTGTGGTGTAACCGGTTGCATTGTCTAAAATTCATAAAACTGGGTATTTTGGAAGGTGTAACCGGTTATCAGTTTTGGTGTAACCGATTACCACTGGAAAATTATGTACTCTCTGTTTCTGGACTTGGCGTAATCGGTTACATATATTGGCGTAACTGGTTACCACTACTGTATGCTGAAAAATAAATAAATTCATAATTTGAGTTCCGGGTGATTGGAGTGTCGTTCGAAGCAATGGGAAGCTGATGCAATGCACTTTAATTTAAAAATAGTATTGGAATATAGAAATAATTAAATATTCTGTAATGGTGTTGTATGATGTGTGGTTGTTTGTTGCGGTGTGATGAATGTGTATGGACATTATGTTGTTTCTTGAGGTGTTGCTATAATGTTAATATTAATTACTTGTAGTATATATATGTTGTTTGGTGGCTGGTGTTGGTGTACTACATTGGTTAAGGTGAATGTCATTGTGTTTGTTTGTTGTAGCATGTCATTTATGAATAATGCATCATGATGTTTGGACGGTGGTTCACTTTTGGTGAGTCTCAATCATATGGTGGGGATTGGGTGTGAGTAGCTGGTTCCAGGTGGAAATCGGTGAAGTGTTGCCTATGGTGATGGTAACGATTTTTGATGTGCTTTGATCCTATGGTGGTGATCGAGAGCGAGATGAACCTGAGAGTTCATAATTGGTACCACGTGCATTGAGTCATGGAGTTGGGTTTCATTGCATTGTATTTATGTTGTAATTATGATGTTTGGATTGTGTGGAGTGAGAATTGTATGATTGGTGATATTATATATGTGGTACTTACACATTTACATATTATTATGCAATTTCTTTATATGATTGTGAATTCTCACCTCTTCTGTTTGAATGTTGCCTTTATATGGGCATCGTGCAAATAATTTACAGTAGAGGCGTGAAACTGAGTGGAAAGATTACTCTTCTTTATGTTTTTGTTGAGTCAATGTCTGCTATGATATATAACACTGAGAGGGAGAACACTTGTTTCTTTAATTTATGTTTGGTGGAGATTATTATATGAATCTCTTATGTTTGATAATTTCTTATAATTACCTTTTGTTATTGATCTTACCGGATCAGAATTGGACCGTCACAACTGGCTCGAACTGGATTTGATTGAGATGGGGGGGGGATACCTGCAAGACACTCCGATGATAAAATGAGAGACGGAATGAGCAGACAAATAGTATGTAGGTGCGTAATAAATGAATACCTGACCCTCTTAAAGTAGAGGGTATTTATAGCCCCCGGCGCTGGGTCAAGGTCCCTTTATTGGGCCGACCCGAACTGGCCCAACCAAGGGACTGTCAGGTTCTACGTGTGTAGTGGGGAACCGTACGTGGTCCCCTTCCTGGATGGTGCTCTGCGAAGAATGAAGACGCGGTCTTTCCGGAACTTTAAGGATCCCTTAATGTTCGGAGAGGACAGAGTCTGCCTTACAGGGAGGATGCTCGAGCAAGACTCAGGCTGGAGTGCCCTTGGTCGGGGGTGTTGCTCGTTGCGGGTAGCGGCGGGCATAACCGTTGTAGTCTGTGACTGGGTATGCTCGGGGTGGTCTGATTCCGGGCACGCCTCAAGGAACTTCCTGGATCTGGGCTTTTACTTGTGTTTTGGGCTAGGATAGGCCCAGTGCAGAACATGAGCCCCCCAAGTCGTTGTTCCTGGCACAGGATTTATGACTTGATCTCAGTTTGCTCTTTTCGCAGGGACCTCGTGCCCGACTTAGGGATTTCCCTTTCGTCGAGGATCGCTCGCGTGGATGCGTCAGCTTCGTTCGTCGGACACGTGGCGTAGTTCTTGGAAATCGCAACGCCGCCCTAGTAAATAGGTCCATCATTGTCTAGGTGAGTAGGTGTCGAGGATGGGGGCGGTTCGTGGCTCCCCAGTGCGACGTTTTACATTCCACGTCATCTCTATAAATAGGATCTCTGGGCCCATAGTTTGTTTCGCCTCTTCACGCTCCTCCTACTTTCTCTGTTTTTACAATCATTGGTTCCCGTAACGCCGTTGAGACTGTCGCATTGTTCACCGTCCGATTACTCCCACCACCGTAGTTTCTACTCATCTTCTTCCAAGTAAGTTTCTTTTCTTCCCGTTTCCCTGTGTTGTAGATAGTTTTGATGACGTTTTGATAATAGAAACCTGTATCTGGAAGTTATGCCTGGTAGATTCAAGCGCGCTAGGCACCTGACTCATGGTCGTGCTCGAGACGTTCATAGGTTTAGGCATATGATTCATGATCTTGCCCGCGATACTCATTCGTTTGGTCGGTAGAGTCATGAGATTGACCGGGATATTCATCCTTTAGGTAGTATGTAGGGTAGTTTCCTCGCAGTGTTCTAGCATCGGGTAAGCGAAGTTATGAACTTGGTCGCGTGATTCAAGATCTGCCTGGGGCGCTCATGTTACGCTCGTGCCACTCATGATTGATGCGTGGTTGGTGCTGGGATGTCGGTGTTTGGTTGAGATCCACTTTGTATGGCTGTATTTTCTATCTAAGCGTTGCATACTTCTCCCCGCCTTTGTGGCGAGCACGCGGATTTGCTGCCGAATTCACCGGTTTCCTGTAGTTTGCAGGTAAATGGCTGATAACCCAGAATCCTCGAGACGTAATAACGTCGAGGAAGCGAGTACAGCAGAAGAGAACGTTACCCTGGTCGACATCGTCGATGACCCCACATTGGACTGGGTGGGCGCTGAGCCCCGGGGAATTGCTTCAGCGTACAGCCATCGCAGCATACGAGCATATACCGTCGTCGAGTACGGCGGTACTCAGGAAGGATTTCAAAGGAATTTTAAAATAATGAGGCCGACGAGTGATGCTCGCATCTGCTCAGAGTTCACTGAATATGCGTTCCCTATGTGTGAGATTGTATTCAGGGATCTTGGTCTTAGGTTGCCCTTTAGTGACTTCCAGGTCGGGGTGTTCAATCATCGGAACCTGGCCCCCTCGCAGCTCCACCCCAACGCGATGGCCTTTCTCTAGGCGTTCGAGCTAACCTGCCGTTTCCTGAGAATTGGGGCGATGATTCCCCTGTTCTTCAGGGTTTTCCATCTGCAACGCCAATCTCGAGGAGGCAAACATAGCTGGGTATCCCTTAAGGAGTCGAAGAGACTAATTAGGATGTATATGGACTCGGTGAGGGATTTTAAAGACAAATGGTACATCTTCCAATCGGCCACCCAGACGGCCCTGGATTCTCTATTCGAGCCGGCCACTGTGGTGGTCGACGAGGACGGGGAGCCCATTTTGGATGCTGAGGGTAGTCCCGCGGTCGCGCGGATTTCCAGGTTCCTTATTCATTGGTGCTCGGGTCATTATGACCATGGTCCCAGCCACTATCATACCCCTGCGGGGAGTATGAGTGCCGAGGATGAGGAGGCCTATGTTGTCCTTTGTAAGTTTGTTGATGGCTTTTTCCCCGCTCGGTGGGTCACGAGGGAAGGGGACGACATTCTCGATGAGGATGGCTACCCGACGTTTGAGGCGCGCCCTATTAATACCAAGGCGCTCGTTGAATGCAATCCTACGGGCAGGTCGTAGATCTCCTAGGTTTCTTGCTTTTTCTCTCATCGTTATTCCATTTTAGTTTCCTTTAATTGCTTGTAGCTAACCCGAGTTCGCTCTTCTTGCAGGTCACATGGCGGAACGTCGAGAGAGGTTGTTGAAGTTGACCCAGGACAAAAAGATAAGCAAGAGGTTGGTGAGACCATAGCAGGCCACGCGGATGGGCCCGCCCACTGATTCCGGAAGAGACGCGTCCAGTGGGTCCTCGGGTTCTCCCGACGCCGAGCAACAGACCGAGCTGGTTGGCAGGAAGAGGGGTCGGACAGAGGGCAAAGCGGAAACTGGTGACGAGCCTGTAGCTGCCCGAGCTTTTGGTTTACCGCCTTGCTTTGTAGAAAAGGATTTCTTCGAGGGGTTTCCTCTGATGGTATCCAATAACGAGGCCGAAATCATTAAACGGCTCGACAAAGAAGGTCGGAGGAAACACCTCGCCGCTAGCATGGTCGGTGTGGTGAAAATGGCCGAGATGGTTGTGGTCCTCGCAGGGGAAGGATCAGATTCTACGGACTGCATTAGGGAGCTAGAATCGGAGAAGGCTGCCTTTGCTGCCAAATCTCGCAAGTTGAAGGCGGTCCTCGAGCGGTCCGAGGAGATGTTTCGTGAACAGGCCGACTTACTGGAGGGGGAGAAGGAGAGGGCCGAAAAGGCCTCTGAGGAGAGGGATTGCCTCCAGCTCGACAAGGAACGGTTGGAGAGTGATAACCATCGATTGTCCAGGGAGATTGAGGAGCTGAAAGCTGCAATGCTTCCTACTGATGACGAGCCAGAGGAGATAGCTTCTTTGCGTACACGCTCAGATTTGGTTGCTCGCATCCACCTCCTCGAGTCAGATTGCGTTGGTGCCTTGGACGACGGGTTTGAGACCTCGGTGAGTCAGTTGTCCGTGTTAAATCCGGGCCTGAACACCGAGGGAGTCAGATTTCTGTCTCAGATTATTAACGGCCAGGTTGTGCCTCCTCCCGATTCTTCTGATGTGGACGCCAGCCATCCCGGGGATGTTTAGCACCTACTTTTTGTTTGGGTCTGCGTGCCCGTAATTTGATTTTACTTGTTTTGGGGCCTGCGTGCCCGTGTTCGTTTTGATTTCTTTTGACCGTCGTGCCATGGGTTATAACTTTGAACATCGTCGGCCTTCTTGGTCGATTCACCATTTATTTTGTGATTTAAAGTTTTTTGCACTTTAATTATTTTAATGTTAATGCTTGTAAGTTTTGAACATTTTATATAATCATAAGCACTTTTGTAATACAATTTTGATTTTTATAAATATTTTTATTATAAATTTTATAATATATTTAGACATTTAATACTAAAATAATATTCATAATCACTACAAGAATATATGTCCCCAGCGACATATATTAGCGACGTGATTATCACGTGAGTAGTAGCGACGTGATAACCACGTCGCTAATATATTTTAATGACAAATAATGCAAATCAGAGAACGTTGTAAAGTAAAAACATCAGCGACGTGTCTTACACGTCGCTACAGAAGGGGGAAATTTGAATTTTGGTAGCGACGTGATAGCCACGTCGCTATATTAAAGGGGGAAAAATAAATTTGGTTGATGACAGGGTTGCAGAGTTGGAGAGAAAATAATTTTTCTGTTTAGTGTGTAGCGACGTGATTATCACGTGGCAATGTTGCGACGTGACAGTCACGTCGCTACTTGACTTTACATCTCCAAAATTTTCATCCGTTACAGCAGCGTTGTTTTGCTTTCTTCTTCCTTTCCTCTTCCTTTCTTCTTCCTCTCAAACCCATTCTTCTTCCTCTCAAACCCAAATTCCCGAATCAAATTTCCTCCATCCCAAATTGTTGAAGAAAAATAAGGTATTCATATTTTGATAAATGTTTATTTCGTTTGTTCATTATTTATTATACTGTAAAGAAATATTAAAAAGGGTATTTGTTCATTTGTTCATTATTTGTAGAGAAATTTGAAGAAGAACACCAAGAGTCAAGAAGAAGCAAATTTATTGAAGAAATTATATAGAGGTATTTATGCATTTTTTTTTAGATTTTATATGTATTATATAGATTAGTGGTATATGTATTTTGTGGTTAGGAAGTATATGTATTTTGTTAGTAGTATATATATGTACTGGTAATAAAAAATTTTAGAAAACATAAAATTAAAAGTCTTATTTTTTATAGATGTATATATTATATTATTATTTTAATATTATTGTTATATATATAATAAAAAGTATATATGTTACATTATTTGTTTTCTAATATTATTGTTGTATATATAATAAAAAAGTAAATATGTTATATTATTGTTTTTTGATATTATTGTTATGTAATAAAAAATTATATATTTTACATTTGAATATTTATTTATATGTTAGTATATATATAAAAAAGCAAAATTTATATTTTTAAGAATAGTATTAAATAGTTTAAGAATAATATTATTAAGTTGATTAATATTTCTAATGAAAAAGACAATGATTGTATAAATGTGCAGTATGGAATATTATCGGTATTATCGCAGTTGGATGTACGATAGAACATATCCAGGAAGAAGTGGACTTAAACCCAATTTTATAGTAGGAGTTGATGGGTTTATTAAGTGAGCGTTTGCTCAGGATTGTTGTCGAAGCGAAGGAGGGGTTAGGTGTCCCTGTCTTAAATGTGAATGTAGACCAATAATTAGTGACCCAGAGGAAGTAACACGTCATCTGCATAGAAGGGGATTCATTGAAAATTATTGGGTTTGGACGTATAATGGTGAAGAACTACCGGTTAATGTACCAGAGACTAGCAACACGCATGCTTCAAGTAGTCGACCGGTTATGGAGTATGAGGAGAACTTTAATTTGATCGGTGACATGGTTGAGGATGCTTTTGGTGTGAACGTGACATATGATGAACCTGAAGATTTTGACGGGGAAGAGTTGCCGAATGAGGAAGCGCAAAGATTTTATCAATTATTGAACGAGATGAATACGCCGTTGTTTGAGGGGTCGTCAGACTCGAAGCTATCAATGTGTGTGAGATTATTGGCCGCCAAGTCAAATTGGAATGTTTCTGATCAATTTCTGGAACATTTTGCAAAAATGATGTTGGACTCCACCGCTACAAAAGACAACTTTCCTACAAGTTATTATGATGCAAAGAAGTGGGTGTCGAAGTTGGGTTTAAAAGTAAGAAAGATTGACTGTTGCATTAACGGTTGCATGTTGTTTTATGATAATGAGTTTGGTACTCAAGATGGATCGTTAGAGGAGTGTAGGTTTTGTAATAGTCCAAGATATCAAGTTCGCAGTAGAGCCGTTAACAGCAAGCAAAAGCGTGTAGCAGTAAAATCCATGTTTTATCTTCCTATAATACCAAGGTTAAAAAGAATGTTTGCTTCAATGCACAGTGCAAGTCAAATGACATGGCATCATACAAACCAAACAAGTTCTGGCACTATGCGACATCCATCTGATGGTGAGGCATGGAAGCACTTTGATCGGACACATCCAGATTTTGCTGCAGAACCTAGAAATGTCAGGCTTGGATTATGCTCTGATGGATTTGCCCCATACGTGCAAGCGTCAGGAAGTGCGTATTCTTGTTGGCCAGTTATTGTAACACCTTACAACCTCCCTCCTGAGATGTGCATGACAAAACCATACATGTTTTTGACGTGTGTTATTCCAGGCCCGCACAGTCCAAAAGCCGGAATTGATGTGTACTTACAACCTTTAATTGATGATTTGAAGAAGATGTGGATTGGAGAATGGACTTATGATATATCCCGTAAACAGAACTTCACATTACGAGCTGCCTTGATGTGGACCGTTAATGACTTTCCAGCATATGGCATGTTGTCTGGTTGGGGTACGCATGGAAAAATGGGTTGTCCGCATTGCATGGGATACACCAAAGCATTTACGTTGGATAAAGGTGGGAAAAGCTCATGGTTTGACTGTCACCGCAGATTCCTACCAGCAAATCATCCATATAGAAGAAACAAGACAAATTTTAAAAAAGATGTACGAGAGAAAGATTTGCCTCCGCCTCGATTGCCACCAGGGGTTATATGGAACCAAGTATGTGAACTACCAAAATTTACAGATACTGGCAAAGCATGCCGAATTGAAGGATACGGCATCACCCACAATTGGACAAAAAGAAGTATATTTTGGGATCTTCCGTATTGGAAAGATAATTTGTTGCGCCATAATCTTGATGTTATGCATATTGAGAAGAATTTTTTTGATAATGTATTTAACACAGTGATGGATGTGACAGGAAAAACAAAAGATAATGAGAAGGCCAGACAAGACATGGGAATTTGGTGTAATCGAAGAGAGTTGGAGTTGAAGCCTCAACCGAATGGAAAATTATTAAAACCCAAGGCTTGTTTCAGTCTGACTTCCCAAGAAGCTAAAGCGGTTTGTCGATGGTTAAAAGAATTGAGAATGCCCGATGGGTATTCATCAAATTTAGCAAGGTGTGCTGACCCTAACACTGGAAAATTACATGGTATGAAAAGTCATGATTGTCACATTTTTATGGAACAGTTGCTACCAATTGCATTTGGATCGCTACCCAAACATGTTCTTGACCCACTAACTGAAATTAGTCAATTTTTTAGAGATATTTGTGCGTCAGCTTTAAAAGTGGAAGACATCATTAAGTTGGACCAAAACATTGCACTCATTCTTTGTAAGTTGGAACAAGTATTTCCGCCTGGTTTCTTTGACTCCATGGAACATTTACCTGTGCATCTTGCATATGAAGCTTATCTTGGTGGACCTGTTCAATATAGGTGGATGTATCCGTTTGAAAGGTTCATGGGGTGATTCAAAGAGATCGGTAAAAAATAAAGCTAGAGTAGAAGGATCTATATGTGCACATTACTTGCATTGGGAAACATCACATTTTTGCAGTCACTATTTCAATCACTTGATGTTAACTCCTAGAATCATACGGAATCCTGTAAATGTCAATCAGAGGAGTCAATTCACCTTATCAGTCTTTGCGCTTCCAGGTCGACCTTCTGGAAAGAAGGGTGTGTATTGGTTGACCCAAAAAGAAATGCAATCTGCACATGTCCATGTCTTGATCAACTGCGTTGAAGTTAAACCATATCTTGAGTAAGTTTACCAAAACTTTTTAAACTTATGGTGTGTGTATACCAAACTTATTAAACTTATTGTGTGTTTTTTGTAGGGAATTTAACAATGCCTATTTTCATAGTACCGGGGTACAGTCAACATCAGGTGTCATTCATGCTCAATTTCCCTCATGGTTCAAGCAAACATTGTCTAGCGTTCTTGCACTAACTCCAGAAATACTCCATTTGAGAAACTTGGCAGAAGGCCCTATCCAAAGCGCAAATGATTGGCACACATACTTCGTGAACGGATATAAATTTCACACTGAGGCATGGACCGAAGGGAAAAAAACCATAAATAGTGGTGTTTTTGTAAAAGGAGTTACAGATGGCGGTGAAGACGACTTCTATGGATTTGTTAAACATATCTACGAGTTGGTATACAATTACTTGGACATGGAAAATAAAGTTATCTTGTTTTATTGTGAATGGTATGATCCAACTAGAGGCACAAAGATAGACAAGTCATATGGTTCTGTCGAGATTCAAATGAACCAGAGATACAAAGAATATGACCCTTTCATAATGTCACATATTGTTAGGCAAGTTTATTATGTTCCTTATCCTTCATTTGTAATACGTAAAAGAGGATGGTGTGTTGTAATAAAAACAAAACCGCTAGGTCATATTGAAACTGGAGATCTAGTGGAAGATGTTGCCTACCAAGTTGATGACGTTGAACAGATTAATGATGTGGTTGCAGCTGAAGACATTACAACTTTGTCTGATACAACTGTTGAGGGACTTCAAGTTGATGCGTCTATATTGTTGGTTGATAATAATGTGGATGAAGACAATGATGAAGAGTTTGAATCCGAGGACAATATTACATCGGATGATGAACATGATATGGATAACGAGCATGAAGATTTAGATTAATTAATCACTTAATGTAATATTAATGAATATCTATTGAACATGTATATATTGAATTTGTCAATGAATATATATTTATGTCAATGACTTTATTATCTTTGTTTATGAAAATATATATAACTAGGTAAAATGTCACCGAAGAATAAGGATAGCGGTAAGAAGTCTCAGCGTCCGAGGGTAGTAACATGTGAGTCTCCTCACTCAGCCATGTGCCCACCCCCTCAGAGTCAGGTTGATCCTATGTCCCTGGCCAGTACTCAGGGTTTTGTCCCATTACTCTCCTCCCATACATTCCCGTCTGGGGTACCTGCATCTTTTGTGCCACCTGGAGGCCCCAGTTTCCTTTTCCCACAGACTCAGATGTCGTCTTCCTTCCAGCATGCGGGAGGATCTAGTTTCCCTTTCCCACCGACCCAGATGCCGTCATCCTTCCAGCAGGCGGGAAGATCTAGTGTTCCTTTCCTACAGACTCAGATGCCATCTTCCTTCCAGCATGCGGGAGGATCTAGTTTCCCTTTCCCACCGACCCAGGTGCCTTCATCTTTCCAGTAGACTGGTGTCCCCTCATCATTCCAGCAGATGGGGGGAGGACCCAGTTTTCCATTTCTACAGACTGGCGTGCCTTCATCATTCCAGCAGACGGGGGGACCCACACAGATGTCTTCATCCTTCCAGTAGGCGGGAGGGTCCAGCACCCCACACTCCACACACATTGGAGGACCCAGCAGTCCACGTCCGACACAGGCTGCAGGATCCCGCACCCCACGTCCTAGACGGACCGGAGGGTCACGCACCCCACATCCCACACAGGCTGCAGGATCCAGCACCCCACGTCCTACACAGGCTGACAGTGATGCAGATGTGGTAGCTGATGATATAGATGGAGCTGATATTCGTGAGAGAGATGATCCGAGTGAGATTCATGTCATTGACGGGAGGTTTTGGATTTGGCCCGAAGGAAGCAAGTAAGTTTCTTATATAAACTTTTATTTAAGTACATATTCATTTTAATATTTTGTATAAATTTATAATTAATATTGTTTATTCAAAATCTTGTTGTTTAGTTTCGCGCCGAGTCGGACGGCTGCCAAGGTTATTAATTATATAATCCAGCAGATGTATAAATCATCTTGGAAGAACTTTGGCGAGGTTACAAATAAAGAAGAATGGTTTAAAAAATTTAAGGTATTGTTATTTATTTAAGTTGTAAATTTAATATATATTTTTAGTATTGTTATTTAAGTCACATTTTAATGATAATTACTTAACTTTTTATTTTAATGTCATACAACATTGCAGGAAAAATGTGTGTGGGATCCGTTGAATGAGAAAATTATGGAAAAAATCTATTATAGCAGAACTTCTAGAAGATTTTCTGATATAATGCGACGGGTTAGGGAGAATTATGAGCTGCATGGTATCCGTCCTAACTGGATAGGCGTAGAGGTTTTTGGCGAACTTCGTACATATTGGGGTTCGCCAGAATTCAAGGCCAAATCCGAAAATTTTAAGAAGATGAGGGCATCCGAAAAGGGGGATGTGTCAATACTGTTGGAAGTATTAGCACTGCAGAGCATGTCCGACGGATGGTAAATATTACTAATTTTTTAAGTTATATATATTTTTATTCATAATATTTTTTACTAATTATTTTTAACTTTATTGTTTAGACTAAGGAGATGGGGAGATCACCATTGATCATTGAGTTGATTACGAGGACTCAGACAAAGAAATCGGGAGGTTTTATCGACGACCGCATCAAGAGAGCTTTTGTAAGTAATTTAACTTAAGTTTTTTTTTAAGTTAATAACAAAAATAGTGACGTTATTTTCACGTGGCAATCCATAAGTTGTGGCGTGATTATCATGTGGCAACTGATAAATTGCCAGGTGACTGATTTTCATGTGGCAACTGATACATTGCCACGGGAAAATCACGTGACAATTCATAAGTTGATTTGTGAAAATCACGTGACAAATTTTTAATATATTTGAATTTAGTATAATTTAATATATAAACGTTTTAATTTAGCATAAATTTAATATATATATATATATATATATATATATATATATATATATATATATATATATATATATATATAATTTTTTTTTAAATTGTATTATTTAATGTATGTGTAGGATGATTATCAGACATTGCTAGCACGTTTTCTGGAACACAATCCGCAATATAGGCCAGCAGAAGGGGAGCCGCTTAATGGTGATGTTGATTTCTATATTTGGAATGAGGTTGTTAATGGAAAAGGGCCTAATGGTTGCTTTTTTGCGGGAGGAAATTTGGCCGTCGGCTTGAGAGTTGGTGACCGTAATCTGTTTCAGCGACTTAGAGATGGAGAAGGGGGGTCACGTCAACCGAATCTGACACAGGTTCAACTTGAAACAGTAAGACAATCGGCGGCAAGTGAAGTGAGGCGCGAAATGGAGGCCCAAATGACGACAATGAGGCAAGAGCAGGAGCAGCAGTTAGAGATCATGCGGAAGAGGCAATCTGATATGGAGGAGCAGATGAGACGGTTTATGCAAGGCGGTGGAAATCAAAATGTTCCTGATCATACACAGCCGGATGATGACGGAATTGATGACTTTGATCTTGATAATTATCCGGGTGAAGATGCCCCGTGAAAACATTTTATTTATTTCATTTTTATATTTGCATTTATGTAAGATATTTATTTTTATCATTTTAAATTATGAAATTATATAACATTTTATTATATGACTTTATTTTATAAAATTCTATTATTCGAAATATAAAATAAAATACTATTATTCTAATAATTTTAATATATAAATTTTATTATATAAATTTTATTATATAAATTTTATTATATAAATTTTATTATTTAAATTTTATTATATAAATTTTATTATTTAAATTTTATTACATTAATTAATTAATATAAAAAATAATTACTAAACAATTTTTTAAAAAATAAAAACGTCACCTGTAGCGACGTGGGAATCATGTCACAAATTAGTGACATGATTCTCACGTCGCAACTAAAGCTGCTTTGTCAGATATTATATTCCCTACAACAAAGTTGTTGCGACGTGAATACCACGTCACAACTTTGTGACGTGGGAATCACGTCGCTACTGGCTTGCCACTGGCTCCCCAGCGACATAAGTCTCCACGTCGCTAATTTTGTTTTGCCACGTGATTTTGATGTTTGCCACGTGATTTTCACGTGGCAAATAAGCTTCTTTTTTGTAGTGAATGAGCTAATCTATTTTTTTGAAAAAGAATATGAGTATATGACACATCATTTATATTTTATATAAAAAAGATGGGGAAAAAATTGTGTAATGTACTATACAACTTAATCTAACCCATAAATTTAAATTTTATCTGAATTAATTCAAAATATTTTATCTCTACAATAATAAATGATTCAGTCTATCATTTTACTTATATTAAAAGAAATAAAGTGTAAAAAAATAAAAAAAAATAAAAAAATTTAATTATAATAATTTATTTATGTATTGAAAGTGATAAAAATTTAATTAATAAAAAATAAAATTAAAAAACATGTATTGAATATTAAAATGAATTCTTCATTTTAGAATATTATTTTATTTTAAATAAATTACTCCTTATAGAATAGAGGAAATATTATAACTTGTTATTTTAAGTCATTAGTTTTGGCCAAACCCAACTCATGTCCACCCTTATGCATCACCATCAATTTCCATGGTAGACATGAATAATTCACTACTCCAAAAATGCTCTTCATATAATCCAAAAATGCAATAATTTACTTCAAATTTTAATTGAAGTTAAATCACATACTTCATCCATTTTAAAATAATTATCGTTTTAATAAATAAATTTATTTTAAAATAATTGTTATTTTTTTTTAATATAATAATAATTACTAATTTTTAAATTGTACTATTTACTTTTTAATCGTTATACTACTTTCAATATATTAATAGGATAAATTTTAATAAACCAGTGATAACTAGGCGTTGGATTGCAGTAAATGGTGAAAAAGGAAAACAAAACCTATTATCACTAGTAAAAAAAACTAGCCTTCTGATGCTTGTGTCACAAAATATTGCAAATTTAGCATTCATTGTTATTGCTTTGCTTCAATAGGTCCCATGCTCTACTACCCTCCTCCTAGGTCTTAGCATTACATCATGGATATTAAATTATTTTACTTCAATTTCCCTTCCCCACACTTTCAGAAAATCAATATTTATACAGAAAAGCATCAATGCTGTATTGAATTGTATTCATAGTGATGCTGTAAATTACCATGTTTGGTAACCTGAACTCTGAATTCTGAAATTTCAATCTCACTCAAATAAATGGGAAACAATGTGAGCTGGAAAACTAGTGAATTTAGAAATTGAAAATGTATTGTGTTGAAGGTGATATGTTTGATAAATATCTAGCTAGCTGCTAGCATCGGTTTACTACAGGATTTTTCTTTCAAGCATTCAAGTGATAAAGTTGAAGTAATCTGTGGATTTGCGTGACTCCCGTATTTCTCTACGTCATCATAAAAAGAGCCACAAACTACGAATCGTACCATCATTGTACAGTACGGCCATCATTAAGTGGTTCATTGTGACCCAACCATGAATTAAAATTATACCAATGGACCCCAAATTCGAATTTTTTTTCCAATATGCCACGTTCATGAAATGAATTTCTCAAAATGTTACGATCTGAAAAAAATTGTTCAGAATGATACACTCAGAGGGTTCACCCTATTTAAAATGGCGCGAAAGTGGGCAGTAGGGACTCACCACCTAAAAAGAATTTAAAATTAAACTTTATTTTAAAGTATCCTAACAATTTTAATTATAAATTTAAATTTAAATTTAAATATTATCTTCTTGCGTAAGGATATGGAGCTTGAAGCGGAGCCGCCACCAGAGATATTATAGGCATGCGTGTAAAAACTCAAGCTTGAAGAAGTAAAACGCATCCTGACATCTCTGTTACTTTTATGTCTACAGACTTGCACATTTCCCTATATAGATTGACTAAAACGGCGGAACCCCAACTCAATTTTCCACAATCTTCTAAATCCACATCAAATTGTGTCCATTTTGAGTGTATAGTATTACCGCTTTTGTTAGGAAACAAAACTTGCCCGATAAGGAGTAAGATATAAATACGAGCATGTTTAATTTTATACTCCTCAGGTGACTCATCGGTTGGTGGTTCATGTTGGTACATGTCTTTAAGCCATGTCAACCTCGCAATCATTCCCTTATCACTTTGTGGTGGTTCATCCCTAAAATAGAACTCCATACACCACCACCTAGCTCGGATGGATCATTTACCACTTTACCATCTACAGGAAGCCCCAATAACATACTCACATCTTCCAATGTAATTGTGCATTCACCGTTTGGAAGATGAAATATATGAGTTTCGGGTCTCCACCGTTCCAGCCTTTGCTATATATTTTAGATTAATAAAATTCTGAAACTTTTCTTTGTTATATAATTTAAATTAATAAAAAACAGAAAACTTTGATTTAGTATATAATTTAGATTACATAGTTTTAAACCCAATTTCTATCTCCATAATATATACAACGACTATTACAGTAATATATATCTATCCCAATTTCTATCTCCAATATACAACAACTTCATTACCAGTCTATAATAAGTTAATTCATAAAAGTATAAAACTGCTTCATTCATACAAATTCTATCTCAATTTGTTAAAGTAAAAGACCCAATTTTATAGAAAATGATCAAATTTAATCATTTATTTTCTATATCAATTAATCAACAAAATGAAACAATAATATTCATATTGAAAAACATCAATGCAAATTAGACCAAGTAAAAAAGAAATAACCTGTTTGTGATGTTTTGATGAAATTTTTGACGGCAAACAAGGAATATCAAATAACAGCAGCAATTGGGAGTTTTTGTTGGTAGAGAAAATTGAGAATATGACTTCAATTAGAAAAAGAAAAGACAGAATAAAAAAGAAAACCTTTCAAATGCCTAGGTTTGGGAAACGAGGAGGCAAAGCGTTTATGTTAATTTTTTTCTTCAAAAGCCCTAAAAAATAAAATAAACAGTCAAACCCACCAGTTCAGTAAAAACCACCGGTTCACTGGTTTAACCGGTGATTCGACCGGTTCACACTAGTTTCATCCGGTCTAAATGTAATTCCGGTCTTATCCCTTAATCGGATCGCCTGGCCCACCGGTTCTCGGTCAGACCGGTCCGACCGGCCGGGTCGGGCTGGGTTTTAAAACACTATTTACAACAACATGTAACTTCTATTTTTTATCGATTTCCAATAGTTAATCCAGTTGATCACAATGTCACACACAACACTGCAAAAATCGAAGACGATGAAGATGTTCGTTCAATGCTTCAATACCACTCAAGGTTTTGCAGTCAACAAACAATGGAGTTGTATATTTGTTTTCAAAAAATGCATGAAGTATTTCCAACACAATCATCACAAACTCATGCATATCAACAAAGTCAAGTCTCCCAACAAGAAGAGTTTGTCCAAGCACAACATAACGAGCCAATATTTCCGGAAGAGGAAGTGGGTGATGATACTGACTCTGACGATGCCAGACAAATTAATTTGTTTAGTGGGTCCAGTGATGAGTCAGGTGACGATGACAGACTGGAGGCAGAATCGGCTCCTATACTTGATCTATACAACCCACCTTATCACTTAAGAAATGTTTCATTTGAATGTGTGGAACCAATTTCAGTCTTTGAACCCTTACACGAACGTGAGTCACGTGATGACTTAAAGGTTGGTATGACGTTTGAAAACAAAGAAGCATGTCTCCATGCAATATCTGAGTATCACATAAAAAATTCTCATACTTTTAAGGTTTGTAAGTTTGATCCGACACGATATTTAATTAAATGTAAAAAGGAGGGATGCAACTTCACATGTAGGGCTTCGTTAAGGGAGGGGTGTGGTAAATGGCTTATTGGCAGAATTGGAGGGCCACACACTTGCATGTCGACTGCTATATCTCAAGATCACCAAAAGCTTACCTCAAAGATAATCGCCCATAACATCAGACCTCTTGTTGACAGTGACGCGGCAATCAAGGTTAGACATATTATTGCTCATATTCGTATGACTTATGGCTACACTATGTCTTATAAAAAGGCATAGATTGCAAAGAATAAAGCAATCGAAGATATTTATGGCAATTGGGAGGCCTCTTACAACAACCTTTCGCAGTGGTTGCTAGTCATGCAATAATTTCTCCCAGGTACCGTCATAAATCTTGAAACACTTGATGTATATTCAAATGAAGGAACACAAATTGGTGGTGCAAGAATTTTCCATCGCTTTTTTGGGCATTTCAACCTTGTATTAGGGGTTTCGCACATTGTAAACCTATAGTGCAGGTAGATGGTACATGGTTGTATGGAAAATATAGGGGAACATTGCTCCTGGATGTTGCACAAGATGGGAATGGTAACATTTTCCCAATCGCATATGCATTGGTCGAAGGTGAGACCGGGGGGGCTTGGAGTTTCTTTCTGAAAAATTTGAGACTCCACGTCACACCCCAATCAGACTTATGTTTGATATCTGATCGACATGAGTTCATTAAGAGTGCCTACAATAACCCGGATAACGGCTGGCAGAACCCACCCTCGGTGCATGTGTATTGCATTAGGCACATCGCACAAAACTTCATGCGAGCCATCAAGGACAAAAACCTTCGCAAGACAGTTGTTAACATGGGTAATTACTCTCTAATTTTTAACATGGCATTTCAATATATAGTTCTTTTATATTAATGTTTTTAATGCTTTTACGCGTGGTATGCAATTAATGAGTCTACATACGCATATTATCGGAAGGAGATCCGCCAAACAAACACAGAGGCTTTTAATTGGATAAAGAACCTTCCAAGAGAAAAATGGTCGCGAGCTTATGACGGAGGAGCACGATGGGGTCACATGACAACCAACCTTGCTGAATCTTTGAACTCAGTATTGAAGGAAACCCGAAACCTACCTATTACATTACTTGTAAGATCAACATACTACAGGATAGGAACATTGTGGGGTAAGAGAGGAAAGGATTGGACAAAAAATTTGTCATCGGGAAAGGAGTTCACAGATAACTGCATGAAAGGAATTGCAGAAGAAGTAGAAAAATCCCACAGTTATAATGTCTTGGCTTTTGACCGTGAAAGTCACTATTTCGTGGTTCAAGAGACGGTTAATAATAGGAATTGTTGGTCACTTACCCATTTCAACGTCAACCTCCAAACACAAACTTGTGACTGTGGGAGATTTCAAACTTTTCATCTGCCTTGCTCACATGCTATCGCAGCGTGTTCTCACATTAACCACGACTATACTACGTTTATTCCTGACTTGTATAGAGTTATAAACGTCTTCAAAGTTTACATACAAAGTTTCCTCGGTGTTCCCCAAGAAGATAGTGGCCTCCATATTTAGGCGATACTCTTTTGCATGATGAAAGGATGCGACGAAACAAAAAAGGTCGCCCAAACAATACTCGCATTAGAACTGAAATGGACACTGTTGAGAAAATAAAAAGACGATGCGGTATCTGTCAACAACCACATATGCGGAAAAAATGTACGCGTCGCCTCAACAATGCAAGCCCTTCTAACTAATTTTATCTATATATTGTTATTTATAACTACTTTTAACTGTATTTTTTTATTTAGTATTTTGATTGTAATTGTGATATTTTATTATTTAATAAAAAAAAGTTATTATTATATTGTAATTGTTAAATAGTTATTTTAAGTTTATAATTATTTAAGTTTTTAAATTAATATTTTATTAATTAATTTTATAACTAAATAGTTTATTAAATTATTTGTAATTAATAAAAAATTAAATCATTAAAATTATTAATATAAATAACATAAATGTAAGAAAACGAAAAAAAAAAATAAACAGGCCTTTCACGCCATTTGTTTTGGCGTGAGCCCTTGCTGCCCACATTCGCGCCATTTCAAATGGCGTGAACCCCCCCTGGGTGTGGCATTCTGGGCAATTTTTTTCAGACTGTGGCATTTTGAGAAATTCATTTCATGAATGTGGCATATTGAGAAAAAATTCCCCAAATTCACATAAATCATGTTCGAAAACTTTATCTCTTCATCCATATATATATATATATATATATATATATATATATATATATATATATATATATATATATATATATATATATATATATATATATATATATATATATATATATATATATATATATATATATATATATATATATATATATATATATATATATATATATATATATATATATATTAATATTTCAATTATATTTTATTTATTTATTATTATTTTTTAAATTGAAAAAGTTTATACCTCTTCACCGGTGTATCAAAGAATATCTATAATATATAAAATCTAATTCTCTGAAAAATATTTGTGTGTCTTTTGGTTTTCTCGTGCCAACACATCATTTTGGAGGCAAATTGAGTCATTTTTCATAAAATCTTAACTATTGGAGCAATTTTGTTGAATTCGGATCAAACATTTGGTTTTATTAATAATATTAGTCTTATTACTTTATATAGTTATCATAGTTAGTTAATCATAACAAATTTTCAGTTAGTCGTTAAGTGTAGCACATCTTGTATATATTATTTTGGTGCATATTGTGTCTACTGCATCAGAAAGGCAAGAAAGCCATCAGCGTCAGATGAGTTTTCAAGCAGAAGCTAAAGCCAGATGGATCAATTGGCAAACACAAAGCAAGATTAGTAGCAAGAGCCTTTCTACAGAAGCTTGGGCTGGATTACTTTGAAGTGTTTGTACCTGTAGCGAGACATGAAACAATCAGACTAGTGATTGTAATAGCTGCTAACAGAAATTGGCCTCTGACACATTTAGATGTAAAATATGCATTTCTGAATGGCCCATTACAAGAAGAGGTGTACGTTTCACAACCTCCTGGATTTGAGAAAAAGAATCAGGAAGGGATGGTGTTCAAATTACACAAAGCCTTGTATGGATTGAAGCAAGCACCCAGATTTTGGAATTTGAAGATTGATTCGTTTTTTAAGGAATAAGGGTTTCAGAAGTGTGAGATGGAGTATGGTGTTTATGTTCAACATACTTCACAAGGTAATATGATTCTGGTTTGTTTGTATGTTGATGACATATTACTCACAGGAAGTTCTGAACAAGAGATAACTGAGTTCAAGAAAGTTCTGGTGAATGCATTTGAGATGACAGATCTTAGAAAAATGAGTTTCTTTCTCGGATGAAATTTATATACTCTGAGAAAGGAATCATTTTGCATCAGATGAAGTATGAACTAGAGCTTCTGAAGAGATTTGAGCTAGAAAATTGCAAAGTTGCTATCACACCTGTTGATACAAATCAGAAGTTGGACTCTGATTCTGATGGAGAGGATGTGGATGTTACAACCTTCAAATAGATGGTTGGTTCTCTAAGGTATTTGTGTAATACCATACCTGATATTTGCTATGCAGTTGGAATGGTTAGCAGATTTATGAGCAAACCAAAGTGGTCTCATTACCAAGCTGCAGTCAGGATTCTGAGGTATGTGAAGGGAACTCTGAAATATGGAGTGTTATTTCCGTCTGGAAGAAAGATCGAATCAGAACTTCTGAGTTATTCTAATTCTGATTGGTGGGAGATAGAGTTGACAAAAGAAGTAGTTCTGGGTACTTATTCAAATTTCTGGGAGGTCCTATTTCTTGGTGTTCCAAGAAACAACCTGTTGTTGCACTGTCAACTTGTGAAGGTGAATATATTGCAGGCGCTCTGACTGCATGTCAAGCTGCGTGGATTCTGAACTTGCTGAAAGATCTGAAGATTGAGGTAAATAAACCTCTGAATCTGATGATTGATAACAATTCTATAATCAATCTTGCCAAGAATCCAGTGTTACATGGGAGAAGCAAGCATATTAACACCAAGTATCATTTTCTGAGGAATCAAGTTCAGAATGGAATATTAGAAGTTGTGCACTATAGCACCCAGAAGCAGCTGACAGATGATTTGACAAAAGCTGTCAAAACTGATCAATTTCTTGGTTTATGAGATGAAATTTATGTTGTCAGTTTTGGGTAAATATATATTAAGAGATAGTGTTAGAATTAATTTAGATTTTATAATTAATTAGATATTAATTTATATTTAGGAATATATTTTAGATTGTTTATATCTTTGTTAGAAGATATATTTTTTTGATTTAATTTTGTGTATAAATAGCCCAGTGTAGTAGGTTATTGTAATTCATTGTAAATCCTTATTTTGAAGCTGTCAGTAAATATTCCTTTTGCCTTTTGTCTTCCTTGTGCACCAATAGGTTTACCGAAGATGATGAAGACAGTTGTGATGCTCAGATTGAAGCAGGGAGTAGAGAAAGGTTCTTGAGATGTAAATTTCTCTGATACTTTTCTGTGTAATCTGAATGGATCAATGCCCCCTCCTCTGAGTCTTTTTTGTGAATGTTTCTCTGTGTGTTTTTATGATTTTTTCTGTGTTGAATAATGATTTTGAATGAATCTCCCTCCTTTGATTTTTTTGGATCTGTTATAAGGTTAATGAAAAGTTTGTTACAAGGCAAGTCAACCAGGTCCTTGGAAATTTAGAATTTAGTTAGCAATTCAATGGTTCAGATCAAAACGATATGATATGCTGAGCTGTCCAATGTTGAGTTGGAATTTGAGTTTCAACTCATTTTTTATTCTAATTTTTATTTCTTCTGAGGTGACTTCGATTCTAGGCCAATTGTAATGTTTCCATGATAGAAAAAGAATTTGAGAATTTGTAGGTCTGAGAGTCAACACTCAGAAAGTCCCATAATTCAATTGATTTTGAAACTTTAGGCAGCTGCATAAGTTTCTCAAATATTTATCACGTAATTTACACCGCTCTTGAATGACTGCAACATCTAAACCAGTTGACAAAAAATGTTTTCGTGGAAAATTTTCCTCTGTTTGGCGGTGTATGTATGCAGCAGGTTTTAAGTTTGGAATTGTTTGGTTTTTAGGTTTGATCCAAGTATGGTGAAGTTTGACATGAAGATATTGTTGAGGATGTAACAAGAAAATTTTTGAAGACTAAGATTTTGGTTTTAGATCATTAAGGTCTTGTTTCTTGTATTGTAAAGCCTTGTAAATTTCTTGCGTATTTTGTAATTAATGATATTGTAATGGAATAGGACTTTGAAATTTGAAATCGAATGAATAATGTATGCAACTTTGATTAACTTGACAATTCTTCAATTCCAAATATCCATGACAACTCCAAATCAACTTGAGCACCTAACTTCAAATTCTAAACTATCTTGCAATTGAAGTATAAAGCACTTGATGAGAATAAAGAATGTCTTGATCCAAACAAATCCACAACCCACCTTTGTACCATAATTCAATTCCACTCATAAAATACCCTGTCTCAACAAAAACATTTCCTTGAGGAATCTTGTAGCAGATAAGGCTTGACTTATGAATCCAATGAGTCTCAATTAACAAATCCTAATTCTTCAAATCATGATAAATGTAGGAACTAGTTGACTCAATCATGTGTGAAGTGAAAACCTTAAATCACAAAGATAAACCCTAAGTCATTGTTCATGATTCTTCAAGAAGAACCTCAGTTCGGGAGTAATTTCTAAAAACCCTAATCTTTGACCAAACATAGGGAAATAAATCCTAATCCAAAGTCTTTATGAATCTCGATGGAGAAAAGCCCTTATAGCTTGATATAGAAGATATATATAACAACTATGAATTAAAACCCTAATTTCATGCTTCATTGTTTGAAAAAGAACCACAATAATCAGTCTTATTTGATATATACACCTCGAACCGACTGTGAAACTCTAAGATTGTTGATCTTTTGAACCAAAATGCTTTATTAATGCATGCTATGCAAAATTACCTAATTAATTCATGCAGATGAAATGTTAATCCTAAGCCATATAAGATTAAAATTAAGAGGGAAAATTTTGGAGTGTAACAAAAGTAATCATTACTCTTCTTTAATGTATGTTTTCAATGTTTTTTAATCATTTAAAATTTAAAATTGTTTTATAAATACTCACTCTTCTCGCTCTCACAGACTACACTACTCCACTCCCCACACTTTTAATCCCTTTAAGCCTGAAAACCCTCTTCTCTACATTATCCTCCTCCGTGGATGCTCAACAACAAGAAGTTTTCAAGTTCTATCAACAAATGCAACAACAAGAAGAATTGTCTCAACAAATGGATTCCAGTACCATGCCTCTGGAATCTTCATCATTACAACAATCATTATATTCATTTCAACAACCTCATAAACAAAAAATTCTTGATCGGCCTGCTCACATTCATTTGTCAACACCTTTTTATGAACTAGATGTACTTTGTGAACTTCTAGTGGATTTTAATAATCTAAGGGAAAATGGCATGAATCTGACCGAGGAACTAAGAAAACAAGGTTGGGGTAACTACTTCAATCGTCTCTACAGTCTTATATACAAAAGATGGTAAAGGAATTATGGAGAATTGCATATGTTGACGACAATTACATTGTGTCCCACATTCTAGGAGTAAAAGTTGACATTATAGAGAAGTAAATTGCTACCTTACTCGAAATGGAGGAATGCAAGAGGAAAACGAATTTATAATATGAATCCCAAGTCAAAAGTTATAACTAATGAGGTAACTCCTGCAATCTTTACTGAAAGAAAACAAGTGTTATCCGAAGGAAAACAATCTCATAAGGATCATGAACTATCTAAGAAACTTTTTGTGTGGCTCAAAGTTATTTTTGGCTGTACACACCACTGATCGCCATCCAACTCATCTGACTATGTAAACTCATATCAGAAATACATGTTGTATTATTTTATGAAGGGTTAAAAAATACACCTTCCCTCTATTCTCTTCAAATATCTGAGAGATTTCTTTAAAGAGACTAGAAACCATGGAAATCCTAGGAACTACATCCCTCTGGGCATATTCTTCTCAGATATTCTAATTGAAAGTGGTCTTGTAGATCATTTAATTAGTTTAAATCTTATGGAGGATCTTATTATGGATACTGGCAAACCCTTAAACAATAAAAATCTCAAAACCATGGGCATTATTGACAAAGCTATAGTTAAACCAAGCCTTCCTACAGATTGGAATAACTTAAAGGATCGAAGAATGCTCATTGACGAATATCTTCTCTTCAAAAAGGTTGACCCACCAAAAGTTCTAGAGGATTACCTCAGACGCCTTCAAGCTGAAGGTTTTAATGTGTCTGGAATCTCTTATTAATATCTTTGGACAAAGCTCATGTTCTACTAAAAAGGAAGCATGAAACTTCCCAGAAGACGAAGACTCAAAAAAAGATGCAATTTTTTTTGAAGCTGGTAGAACCTGGAAACTCTCTGAAGAACACTGCACTTGCCTCCTATCCAGTTCCCTCAAGTAAGTCTTCTAGTTCTCAAAATCTTGTTGCCTCTGGTTCTGATACTAGAACTATTACTTCATTTATTCCTCCACCACCACCACCACAAAATTCGTCCACAGGAACAACTACCTTCATCCCACCTTCTTCCACTATTTCTTAGATCCTTCTAGAAAATCCAAAACTCAACCACAACCAACCATCCTCCAAACAACACCCTTTTCAGAAACCTTCATCCCCACAACAACCTTCACACCGAAACTTTTAGAATCGCTAATTTATTTTTCCTTATCATCTGACGCAAAAACCACCTCCACATCCATTTTCCATATACATATACTTTTCCATCAAATTTTTCCATTATCACATCTATACTAGTTTTTGAAGCTATTACTTCAGAACCTATTTCAATATCTGAAGTCATCCCTTCTGCACCTCTACCAACTTTAGCAGCCATCACTTCAAAACCTTTACTATTTTTAACCAGCCAACCTTCACCCACACTCTTCATCTCTACAACCAACACCAGTTTAGAATTCCGGAATTTCACCAACACCTCTGAACGTTTTGATCATGTGTCACCTAACTTGAACAATGACCATACTATAACCAATAATTCCTCAGAATTTGATGACACCCTTTCTGATGAAATTGGCTCTGATAAAGAAACCAATCATGATAGTCGTACCTATGACCTTCAAAATCCTAGCCCTAACCTTGATGAAGTAATTTCTAATTTCAAGGAAAATGCAGTAAGGAGATTGAAGAAGATCAATGAGGAATCTAGCACTAGCAATGATCCAACTCGTTTAAAAGCTAGCTGGAATCGCTTTAATAGGTTGATGTTTGTTGAGTTTCTCAGAATCAAAAATCTCTCTATCTAGATCAAAGATAACTGTTTCAAGGAATCAAAAGAGAGGTATCATATTATAGAAGCTCAGAAGGTTGCTGAAAGAGAGGTCGTTGAGAAAGAAGTTGCAGAGAAAAAAGATGAGGAAAGAGAAGCTGCTTAGAAAGAAGCTGCAGAGACTTCCAGGGTTCAAGAAAAAAATGCACCCAGCTCTAATGCTGAACCTTTTCCCCTTATGATGAGGAATCTTGAAGACATGCAGAAAGAACAACAACTAGTCAGAACAAGGCTAGACAAGTAAGACGAAATCAACAACTACATTCTGAACATGCTTGCTCAACTTGTTCAGAGGATCCCACCTCCTTTTAAACCTTAGACACATTAGGCTTCCCTTTAATTTTTTTAAATCTTTTTGTTCTATTTTTTTCTTTTGTACCGTTTATCTTTCATCTATAAAATCAGTTCATCTTTTTTACTATGACAAAAAGGGGGAGTTAATCGTGATGAATTTGATACACATATAATTCTCTTAATATCATTGCTTACATGATTTTTTTATAACACTTTATATATTCAAATCAAATAGAATGCTTTTCAGGAACACTCAGAAAATAACATATGGATCATGCTATGATAAGAATGTGTAAGGTTCTGATTACTCAAGATCTGTAAAATGCTTAAACCAGGTTCTAATAAGTTAACCTCGCTATGACATCCCTTACTCCTTAAGATTCTTATAAGTCTTAGACTTAGGGGGAGCTTTCCTAACTAACTATAATATTCTTTTTGGTTTAATCTTGTACACATTGTTCCATCAAAATACACGGTTTTGTCATCATCAAAATGGGGAAATTGTTATAACAAGATTTGGTTCTGCAATACAAGATTTAGTTTTGATGATAAAAATGCATATATTTTATATGTAACAAATTTGTACTCTAATATCTTCTTTAGTGTGTTGTTATAGAACTTCATTTGATTATGGAAATATCATTAGAATCTTTTTTGGCACGCCTCAAGAGTACTACTACATTCGCTTCTAGAGAAACATTAGCAGTTTTGATGAATGTCGAATGTCTCTAGAAAAGGAATTTTGTGTGCTTCTCAAATAAGTTTTGCTTCCATCTTTGAAGTCAAGGTTTTGGGTTCTGAAGACTTGTCTTCTATCTGGTTATAATAAAGCTTCTGGATCTGTCAGAATTATTCTAAGA
This sequence comes from Vicia faba, assembly GCA_948472305.1. Lineage (NCBI taxonomy): Eukaryota > Viridiplantae > Streptophyta > Magnoliopsida > Fabales > Fabaceae > Vicia > Vicia faba. The sequence continues at coordinate 273,766 of CATIWC010001214.1, forward strand.
AATACTTGAGTGAAGACAGCCTCTGACTCTGATACTTCTTGATACACTCATCTAAACATGAAATCTTATGGACTCATCATTGTAACATCCTCAAAAACCCCGCATAAAATTTCGCAAATAAATAAAATCATACTTTCAGAGTACATGTATTAACGAGGATGTCACAATTCTCTTTTTACAAAAACAAGTTCCTGTCATGCATAACATAGAAGCAACTCATACATGTTTACACAGCGGAATAATTTAGTTAACAAAACCAATGTTATAATATTTTCAAAATCATCAGGGATTAACACCTGGAATATATCAACATCATATTATAACAAACATAAGGAATAAACGAGTCTGACTAAAGCAGCTCGACAAACAAACATTCCCGGAGTTACAACTATCAGAGCATGACCCGGACAATACTTAAACGGAAATAAACTAGAAACAACAAGCCTTCGCCAAGCACCTGAACTAAGCTCCTCAATCTGAAATATTCAACAGTAAGGGTGAGCATCTCAACTATACATTTGATTATACGTTCATAACAATCAATTCAGAAAACCATAAGCATCACCCAAACAGTTAGCATGTTTCATAGTTTACGAAAACCTTTACAATTCATATATTCATAATATATTACTTTTCATACTTATAATTAACATCAAACATCATTAACAATTCAGCAACAATAAATGCATACAATCAATTAAATACAACATTGGAAAATCATCCATTCATGTTATATTCAATATAATGCAACACACCCATGCATGTGGTACCATTCTACCGCCCCATTAAATCTCGGGTCACGGATAACTCACCGTTCCATTATATCGCGGACACGGCTACCACCTCAACGTTCCATTAAATCGCGGACACGTATATTGGCCACCATGTTAATTCCACACAATGGGAATTAACAAATGCAACATGATATGTACAGTATGTACCACTCAGCATACTATTAACATCAATAAACCATATCATGTAACATCAACAATATCCAATACAACATGATATGAATAGCATGTAATCACTCAGCATACTATTAAACACCAACCAATCATATCAAGTTATATCATAATCCATGCTTGATAACATTATCTAAAAGCATGACAATAAAATCCACATAGTGTTGGTATCATAACATACAAACATTATTCGACACAAGCCTCCACAATACTATGCATATCATTAAGCAGCATGTTCAAAACTAACAAACACTGCACATTAAACAAAATCATTCCTGTACACCACAACAAAGCACAGAAGACAAAATTCAGAAGCCAACACAGGAGGTCAACACGGGTGCCCGTGTGCAGCAACATGGCCCGTGTTGCCAATACAGAAGATCAACACGGGTGCCCGTGTTGTGCAACACGGCCCGTGTTGATGAGCGCGTGCCAAATTTTCCTGTACCTGCAGCAGCTCATATGCCAACATATTTGCACGAAAATACATTTCTACAGCAGTGCAATGCAGTACAAAAACATCCAAATACACATCAAGCTTCCAAAACATCAATTTCCTATGCCTCTGACTTATGTTCATCAATTTCCCACAATTGAATAACTCAAATCCTTCAAGGTTATAGTTTTCTAAAATCGTTGGAAAACAAAATTCCTTTTTCAAATCATTTAATCCAAAAACTTAATTTTATAATTACCAACAATTATCAAGGTAACCTTAAAAGTGATTATTCGTCCTTTTGGGGAAATCTGATAACATCAAGGTTATCCTTAGAACACCTAAGGGAAACCCCCGATCATACAATTTCGATCTAAATCAACAATAGGGATTAATTTCTTAATCGATTCACAACCTTTAGGGAACCTAATCTTTTCTAACGAAATTCGACCCTAAAGTTATCGATCACTAAGAACATCAGAGAAAATGGGATTATCCTACGATTACCCAACCAATCGCATCTAACCCATAAGCAAATATAAATTGAGTAGTAGCCCCCCTTACCTTATCAAATTGCAGCTTTGAACTCTTGAGCGATTGTTCTTCGTTCTTCAGAGCTCCAATCCCAAATATCTCCAACTTCTGTGTTATCGTGAAAAAGTGAGAAAATAACTTGAGTTCCAAAATATATCCTTATTTCTTTTGCACCCCCACTCTTTACTAACGACATCCAAGCCCAATAACTTAAAAACCCAATATTTTCTTATTTCTTTTATTCTCTTCAAATATTCCAAAATAAATAATTCTTTTATTTTATTAACTCCAATAAAATAATTTTCCCATTAAAATAAATCAAATAATTAAAACTGGGGTGTTACAACTCTCCCCCACTAAAAGAGTTTTCGTCCTCGAAAACATACCTTAGACGAACAGTTCCGGATAAGCCTCTTTCATCTGGCTCTCCAGTTCCCAAATAACATTTCCCTCTGCTGGGCCTCCCCAAGCAACCTTCACTAATGCTATCTCTTTACCCCTTAATTGTTTCACTTCCCGATCTTCTATCCTCATAGGCAATGTTTCTACTGTCAGGTTATCTCTCACCTGCACATCATCTATTTGGATTACATGAGATGGGTCTGGAATGTATCTCCTCAACTGAGAAACATGAAAAACATCGTGCAAATTCGCAAGTCTCGAAGGTAAAGCAATACGATAAGCAACTTCTCCAACTCTTTCCGTAATCTGAAACGGACCAATAAAACACGGAGTCAACTTCTTGGATTTCAACGCTCGACCAATACCCGTCATCGGAGTAACTCTCATAAACACATGATCTCCAGCACTGAATTCTAAATTCTTCCTCCTCTTATCATGATAACTTTTCTGACGACTCTGAGAAGCTCTCATCATTTCTTGAATCAATTTGATCTTTTCAGTAGTCTGCTGAACAATCTCTGGCCCAATTATTGAACTCTCTCCAGATTCATACCAACACAAAGGCGTTCTACACCGTCTACCATACAATGCCTCAAACGGAGCCATACTAATACTCGAATGGTAACTATTGTTATAAGTAAATTCAATCAATGGCAAATAGCTATCCCAAGCTCCACCCTTCTCTAAAACACAAGCACGCAATAAATCTTCTAACGATTGAATCGTCCTCTCCGTCTGTCCATCAGTCTGAGGATGATAAGCTGAACTCAACCTCAATTTAGTACCCAAAGCCTTCTGCAATCCTTCCCAAAATTTCGAAGTGAACCTCGGATCTCTATCTGACACAATACTAGAAGGAACTCCATGCAAACTCACTATTTTCTCAATATACAACTGTGCCAATCTCTCCATTGAGTAATCCATTCGCACTGGTATAAAATGAGCAGACTTAGTCAGTCTATCCACAACAACCCATATCGCTTCACAATTCTTAGGAGTCCTCGGCAACCCGGATACAAAATCCATAGAAATACTATCCCACTTCCATTCTGGAATAAACATTGGTTGCATAAATCCAGACGGCTTCTGATGCTCAATCTTCGATTTCTGACAGATTAAACATGCATACACGAATTCAGCTATTTCCTTTTTCATTCCCGGCCACCAAAACAATTTCTTCAAATCATGATACATTTTCGTGGCACCCGGATGAATACTCATCCCACTGCGATGTCCTTCCTCTAATATACTCTTCTTGATTTCTGCAACATCAGGAACACAAACTCTATCGCCAACTCTCATAACATCATTTTCATCAATTCTAAACTCACCACCTTGACCTTGGTTGATCAATGTCAATTTATCAACTAAATTAACATCAGATTTCTGCCTGATCCTGATCTTTTCCAGAATACCACTAGTAAGTTTCAACATACCCAAACGAACACACTTCGGAGTACTTTCACAAATTAAACTCAAATCTCGGAATTGTTCAATTAAATCCAATTCACGAACCATCATCATAGACATATGCAAGGATTTCCTGCTCAAAGCATCTGCAACCACATTTGCCTTACCAGGATGGTATTCAAACCAAAATCATAATCTTTGAGAAATTCCAACCACCTTCTTTGCCTCATATTGAGCTCTTTCTGATCGAAAAGATACTTCAAACTCTTATGATCACTATACACTTCAAATCTCGAACCATACAGATAATGTCTCCACAATTTCAAGACAAACACAACTGCTGCTAACTCTAAGTCATGAGTAGGATAGTTCCTTTCGTGAACCTTCAACTGTCTCGAAGCATACGCAACTACCTGTTGATTGTGCATTAGAACACCACCTAATCCCATCAGAGATGCATCACAATAAACCACAAAAGATTCCACCGGATTCGGCAAAATCAGAATAGGAGCACTAGTCAATCTCCGCTTCAATTCTTGGAAACCTTTCTCACAATCAGAATCCCAAATAAACGCTTGTCCTTTACGAGTCAACTTTGTCAACGGCAATGCTAACTTTGAGAATCCTTCGATAAACTTTCTGTAATAACCTGCAAGACCAAGAAAACTTCTGATTTCAGAAACAGTCTTCGGCGCTTCCCACTGAGATACTGCTTCTACTTTTGTAGGATCCACTGCAATACCATTCTTAGAAATCACATGTCCAAGAAAACTAACTTCATTCAGCCAGAACTCACATTTGGACAACTTTGCATACAACTTCTTATCTTTCAACAACTCCAACACAATTCTGAGATGTTCCGCATGCTCTTCGTCATTCTTGGAATAAATCATAATGTCATCAATAAAAACCACAACAAACTTATCCAGATACGGGTGAAAAATCCTGTTCATATATTCCATGAAAACACCAGGTGCATTAGTAACTCCAAACGGCATAACAGAATATTCATAATGCCCATACCTCGTTCGAAAAGCAGTCTTTTGAATATCTTCCGCTTTCACACGAATCTGATGATATCCAGATCTCAAGTCAATCTTACTGAATACACTGGCTCCAATTAGCTGATCCATTAAATCATCAATCCTCGGTAATGGATACCGATTCTTAATGGTTACCTTGTTCAATTGCCTGTAATCAACACACAGTCTCATAGAACCTTCTTTCTTCTTGACCAACAATACCGGAACACCCCAAGGCGAAACACTTGGACGAATAAACTTCTTCTCCAGTAAATCTTCCAACTGACTCTTCAATTCAGCCAACTCAGATGCAGACATACGATATGGTTCCATCGACACCGGTCTCGTACCAGGAATCAAATCTATAGAAAATTCCACTTCTCTCTCAGGAGGTAACTCACCAACATCATCAGGAAAGACTTCTGGAAAATCACACACCACTGGCAATTCATCACTCCTGACCTTTCCTGTTGCATCTAACGAAGCAAGTAACATAAACACATTAGCACCGTCTTCCATTGCTTCTTGTACCTGCCTAGCAGTCATAGTCAAATTCTCGACACCAACTGCTTCTGGAAAAATCACCGTCTTAGCAAAACAGTTCAGATGAACCCAGTTGAATTCCAACCAGTTCATCCCAAGGATAATATCAATTTGTTCAAGCGGTAGGCACACTAAATCCATACCGAAACCTCTTCCAAAAATCTCAATAGGACAATTCCTACATACAAGTGAAGTTGTCACTGAACCCGATGCAGGAGTATCAACAACCATACTACCTCGCATATCAGATATGTCCAGTTTCAACCTCTCAGCACAATCCAAAGAAATGAAAGAATGAGTTGCACCAGTATCAATAATTGCAACTAAAGGTGTGCCATGAATAAAACACGTACCTTTAATCAATCGATCCTCTGGAGTAGTCTCAGATCCAGACAAAGCGAACACTTTTCCACCTGACTGATCCTTCTTAGGATTAGGACACTGCGGACGAATGTGACCTTCTTCACCACAATTGTAACAAGTAACAGACTTCCCTTTGCAATCACTAGACAAATGACCAGTCTTCCCACATTTATAGCACTTCTTCTCATCGCTCTTGCAATCTCGAATATGATGGCCAAACTCACCACACCTGTAGCATCTGATAGGAGCCTTAGAATCTCCCCCACTAGGCCTTTTCCATCCACCTGCTTTCTGGTTACCTCTACCATATGGCTTGCCACGGTCTATATGTTGCTTTCCTCTTTTATCAACAGCCCCACGAGAGTGAGACGACCTAGTCTTGGTAATATCTTCTTCCAAGATCCTGCTACAATCCACCAGATCAGAAAACCTACGAATACGCTGGTACCTGATCCCCTGCTTAATCTCATCTCGGAGACCATTCTCAAATTTGATACACTTAGAGAATTCTCCAGCCTCATCACTGTTGTAGTGCGCATAATACTTTGCCAATTCCGTGAACTTAGTAGCATACTCACTAACAGTCAGATTGCCCTGCTTAAGCTCCAAAAATTCAATTTCCTTTCTTCCCCGAACATCTTCAGGAAAGTACCTCCTCAGAAAAGCCCTTCTGAAGTTAGCCCAAGTCAGTGCCTCTCCATCCTGAACCATTTCAGTCCTTGTTGCAACCCACCAGTCGTCGGCCTCTTCTGCCAACATATGCGTACCATATCTGACTTTCAGATCTTCAGCATAATCAATCACACGGAAAATCCTTTCGATTTCCTTCAGCCACTTCTGGGCACCTTCAGGGTCATGTGTACCTTTGAACAACGGAGGATTGTTCCTTTGGAAGTTCCCCAATTGCCTATCAGCACCAATCACGCCTCCATTTGGATTTCCAGCAAGTACACCAGCTAACATCCCCAAAGCCTCAGCGAGTGCAGCATCATTTCGTCCGTTACCTCTTCCAGCCATGTTCCTGAGAATTAAAACATATTCCTCATCAGAATACAGTATCGACAGTGTTGCCTTACACTAATCGCATACAAAAGGAATGACTGACTCAAGACTCTGGTCGCAACGACCGACTATGCTCTGATACCACTATCGTAACATCCTCTAAAACCCCGCATAAAATTTCGCAAATAAATAAAATCATACTTTCAGAGTACATGTATTAACGAGGATGTCACAATTCTCTTTTTACAAAAACAAGTTCCTGTCATGCATAACATAGAAGCAACTCATACATGTTTACACAGCGGAATAATTTAGTTAACAAAACCAATGTTATAATATTTTCAAAATCATCAGGGATTAACACCTGGAATATATCAACATCATATTATAACAAACATAAGGAATAAACGAGTCTGACTAAAGCAGCTCGACAAACAAACGTTCCCGGAGTTACAACTATCAGAGCATGACCCGGACAATACTTAAACGGAAATAAACTAGAAACAACAAGCCTTCGCCAAGCACCTGAACTAAGCTCCTCAATCTGAAATATTCAACAGTAAGGGTGAGCATCTCAACTATACATTTGATTATACGTTCATAACAATCAATTCAGAAAACCATAAGCATCACCCAAACAGTTAGCATGTTTCATAGTTTACGAAAACCTTTACAATTCATATATTCATAATATATTACTTTTCATACTTATAATTAACATCAAACATCATTAACAATTCAGCAACAATACATGCATACAATCAATTAAATACAACATTGGAAAATCATCCATTCATGTTATATTCAATATAATGCAACACACCCATGCATGTGGTACCATTCTACCGCCCCATTAAATCTCGGGTCACAGATAACTCACCGTTCCATTATATCGCGGACACGACTACCACCTCAACGTTCCATTAAATCGCGGACACGTATATTGGCCACCATGTTAATTCCACACAATGGGAATTAACAAATGCAACATGATATGTACAGTATGTACCACTCAGCATACTATTAACATCAATAAACCATATCATGTAACATCAACAATATCCAATACAACATGATATGAATAGCATGTAATCACTCAGCATACTATTAAACACCAACCAATCATATCAAGTTATATCATAATCCATGCTTGATAACATTATCTAAAAGCATGACAATAAAATCCACATAGTGTTGGTATCATAACATACAAACATTATTCGATACAAGCCTCCACAATACTATGCATATCATTAAGCAGCATGTTCAAAACTAACAAACACTGCACATTAAACAAAATCATTCCTGTACACCACAACAAAGCACAGAAGACAAAATTCAGAAGCCAACACAGGAGGTCAACACGGGTGCCCGTGTGCAGCAACACGGCCCGTGTTGCCAATACAGAAGATCAACACGGATGCCCGTGTTGTGCAACACGGCCCGTGTTGATGAGCGCGTGCCAAATTTTCCTGTACCTGCAGCAGCTCATATGCCAACATATTTGCACGAAAATACATTTCTACAGTAGTGCAATGCAGTAGAAAAACATCCAAATACACATCAAGCTTCCAAAACATCAATTTCCTATGCCTCTGACTTATGTTCATCAATTTCCCACAATTGAATAACTCAAATCCTTCAAGGTTATAGTTTTCTAAAATCGTTGGAAAACAGAATTCCTTTTTCAAATCATTTAATCCAAAAACTTAATTTTATAATTACCAACAATTATCAAGGTAACCTTAAAAGTGATTATTCGTCCTTTTGGGGAAATCTGATAACATCAAGGTTATCCTTAGAACACCTAAGGGAAACCCCCGATCATACAATTTCAATCTAAATCAACAATAGGGATTAATTTCTTAATCGATTCACAACCTTTAGGGAACCTAATCTTTTCTAACGAAATTCGACCCTAAAGTTATCGATCACTAAGAACATCAGATAAAATGGGATTATCCTACGATTACCCAACCAATCGCATCTAACCCATAAGCAAATATAAATTTAGTAGTAGCCCCCCTTACCTTATCAAATTGCAGCTTTGAACTCTTGAGCGATTGTTCTTCGTTCTTCAGAGCTCCAATTCCAAATATCTCCAACTTCTGTGTTATCGTGAAAAAGTGAGAAAATAACTTGAGTTCCAAAATATATCCTTATTTCTTTTGCACCCCCACTCTTTACTAACGACATCCAAGCCCAATAACTTAAAAACCCAATATTTTCTTATTTCTTTTATTCTCTTCAAATATTCCAAAATAAATAATTCTTTTATTTTATTAACTCCAATAAAATAATTTTCCAATTAAAATAAATCAAATAATTAAAACTGGGGTGTTACAATCATCACTTCACATCAGAAGTATTTCATCAGAAGATAAGATCAAGATAAATTGTGATGTAAGAATTTGTACAATAAATACAATCCCAATTTGGTAAAAACTGATTATGCGTCCAAGTTTGTTAAGAAATATTTTTTAGACTTTACTACTCCTGTCTCCCACGATCTTCAGATTACCATTATGGTAGCTGGTACTAAAAGTGACGTCTCTACCCTCCAACGTTCTATCTTAAGCATATATAAAGGAGTCACTACTTCATTGCATAACATAAAGAACTACGAGCGTGAAAACATTTTACATACACAAAAATTCTACCAAGAGAAAAATCACAAACACAAAGAGTTATTGTGCACATTCATGTAAACAGTTGTTCTTAGTTTTGGTGTCAAATTTGCTTCTCAAGCAGCACTATTGTAAACACATTCTATTGTAATTCTTTTAAACTATTTTTTTTCCTCAAGTGACTGAATTTTAGTTTGTATATTTTGTAAAGTCAAGCTTCTTCAATATTATGTTTTGATGAAGACAACTATTATGTGCATTTATCAAAAGATGAGAAAAAGCATCATGAAACAATATGGCTATGGATCAAGATTGCAACATTATGAAGACTTGCATTGATCATAATTTATTTAGGTATAAGAATGCAATGTATATTGATAAAATAGTGCTCAAAATAATTTTCAAAATTCACTTGCATGCATGATTCATTTGATTAAAAATATCTCACTATTTATAGCTTTAAAACATAATATTTTTATCATGCATTAGAAAAATTTATTTTTCATATTTGAACCGTGTAAAATCACTTTCAAATATAATCTATTGACTTGGATAAATCAATATATGTTGCATAAGGTTGGTTCAAAAATTTAGACAATTTTTCAAACATTCAGTCTTTGGTAAATTATGGCGTTTTGATCCGCCGTAACAGCACAAAAACCGCCACAATTTATAATATTATGAAACAATTTTTAATTTTGAAATTCAAAAAATTGTTCTACATTTGTTAAGTCAAGTATCTGTTAAAACTGACTTAACAAGTCCTATACGAATTTGAAAAAACAACAACTTTTTAACACCTTTTCATGCCTCTTTTGATGAAATCTTTTCATTTTAACTTGACATTTGTTCATGATATTTTCCATGACTTCACCATGATTCATAACACTGTTATACTCATATAAATACATGAAATTTCAAATTATAATTAATCTCTTCCATAACAAATTAACATAATTTTGTATCATTCAAATTTCAAAACAAATGTTTGTGGTCTTAAACTTTCACAAGGAATTTTTCTGCATCTATTTCCATATCAGTCCAGAAAAATTCATAACATATTTACAAACACTTGAGCAATATATTATATTATTATATGTTGCTTGTTTGGAAGTAAATATCAATCATATTGATACATCACTCAAAGTGATAATTGTTCTACAATTATATTATTCTTAAAAACTCTTGTTATATTCATATCTTATTTTATAGGATTATTGGAATTAATATTACTTGGTTTTGTATTCCTTGCTGTCCATGATTGTTGGAAGCAAGAGGTTGAAAGTGAGAATATTGTTCTTATTTCAACTTGGTTGATCTAAGAGGATTATTCTTGGTGATTTTATTGGTTAGAGTCTTGTATAGAAAGACTAAGTTGTCTTGTCTAGAGATCTAACAATAATGAAATCTCTTTCGTGTTGAAAGGGGACTGGAGTACTCTTGGACTGTGAGGGGAACCATTATACATCCTTGTGTTCTTTACTTTTCTGCATTTATCACTTTCATCTTAAATCATAACTAGAAAAGAAAGAAATATTTAAACACTAAACGAGAAAAATAAGAACAAGTATTCTAGAACCGAATAATTTTTCAAAGTCCTAATTCACCCCCCTCTTAGGCACACACAAATATTCACATACTTAAGTCATTTTTGAAGGTGAAATCACCTTGGTATGGTGGACAAGACATATCCTTGTTATAGGCGAACTTGTATAAACCGAACGTGTTAAGTTGTTTTACTGTTTATCATGATTGTTTGTGTGAAGCACTTTATCGAAAGTTTTTATATTCCTTCAGATAGTGGGTGCTCAAGACATATTATAGATTTCAAGAAGGAACATATTATGGGTCCAAGGGGTAATATTTACAAATAGAAAATATTGAGTTTTGAGTGATTCATTATGTACGATAGCTTTTGGAAGAAAAGAAGAGAGAAGAGGCTAGGGCATAGAGGAAGAGGAAGAGAACTTGTTAGAACACGAAGAAGAAGTAGCAATTGTTGAAAATATAAGGTAAGGGGGTTTATCATTGTTATTATAATTGATCTAAGGTTTAGATAATTGCAGGTTGTGTTGGAGTTTTGGGATGATGATGTTAATATGATGCTTTGATGAAAACTCGTGAAATTATGATGTTTTCTTGCAAAAAAAAATTAACGCATATGATGTATAGAAAATTATGTTGTTGTTATATGATGAAACCAAGTGAAATTGTGATGATTGGAGATTTGTAATATGATGTAATCGTATAAAAATCAGATTGGTATAATGCAGAGATCGCAATAGAGAAGTCATGTTTGCACAAGATCGTTGGGCGATAGGAAGTGTTGTCGGGCGAGGATGACATCGCCTGGTCATCATCGGGCAAACTTAGAGGCGAAGGGATGGGCAGAAAAGTGAAGCTATTAGAGTGTCTCCCTCGCGTCATCATTGGGAGATGCAGGAAAAAGAGGTGTGTCGCCAGGCGAGCAAGATGCGTCATTGAGAGATGGATGTCAGAGAAGAATTAGTGGGTTGTCGCTCCCATATCGGCGAGCAAGCCTCAAGTGAGCAGTGTGCGTCTCCGGGAAAGCACCAGGCGATAGACAACAACAGGTTTTCTAAAGTACCATAACTTGAGTTTTAGAGCTTTGTTAGAAGAGTCGTTCAAAGCGTTGGATAGATAACGCAATGAACTATGACAAGGTGGGATAAAATGAATAATATGAAGTATATTTTCAGTACCTATGTTTTAATGAATAAGATGATTCAGAGATTGTTTTAGTATGACGTGCGTGTATATAATGAATTGTTAATGCTATGATGATGTTGTTTCGCGTTATGATGTATTTGTTGATATTTATGGTGATTATATGAATGGTGGTGCCTTTTGACTAGCAATAGTCATTTGGTATTAAGATGTTTAGCATCATGTATTCATGGCATAAGAGTAGGACTTGGGTTAGTGATGTTGTTAGGACTTTGGTCCAGTGAAGTTGCAGGACGATTGGTCTAGTGATGGCCTTAATCCCATAATGTGGATTTGAGTGCAATTTGTGATGTGCTTCGGTTCCAAGCGGGAATCGATCCTATTGGGGGAATTTTTGGAGAAAACGACGACGGTGTCATCAATGAAGTTTTGGTACCACATGCATGAATCTAAAGAAGTTTTATTGCATTATATATGGCATTGCATGATGATTTGATTGACTGATGCTTTATGAATGTGTGATTGTATTAATTTCTAATTGATGGTATTACCACATGCCTAATGTGTATTATGATGCTTGAAGTTTTGAGTATGACATAAGGTTTCGATGGTGTGTTTCTTTGGTGTTGTATTATAACTACTATATTTACTCATTATGTCTTTTATAATGGTTATGATTTACTCACCCTTGCTGCTTGGAAATGTTGCCTCTATACGTGGGTAACTTGCTGGTAATCAAGAATAGTTTGCCGAGGCTTAGAGGATAGCTGCGAAGTGTGTTCTTTATTTCCTATAGAATAAAAGGGGCTTGCTCTGATATGTAACATCGGGGATGAGACCGTTTGTTTTGAATAATCATGTTATCTTGTTTAATTTGATATTTAAACTACCCTTGTGGTAATTACGTTGGTTTGATTTGATGAAGTTATTTACAGGTATCTTAATAAAGATGTTTTGAATTAGGAATTTCCGCTGCGAGTAAGTTGAAAAGCTATGGATGTTAATCATGAAGTACTGAATGTAATTGATTTGTTTAAAGCTTGTGTTACAGAGCTGAATGCATTTTATTATGAATTTTGTTTGAAGCAAATGTGACACCCTTTTTGGTGTATTACTCTGATTTAATTATCGAATTATTATGTGAATATTCTTTGGGGTTTAGAAGGGTGTTACAGAAGTGCCTCGCCAGGAGAAAAAATCCGTGTGCGGGCCTAGACAACTCTCGGAGTCACCTTGAGTACATAATCCATTGAGGGGATTAAACGCTAACTTAAAGCTGAGGCCTCAACTGGGCCTACCATCTCGATGGTCCAAAAGCGGGAGGTTGAATGCTTCCCCGAGGGAAAGGCGACTCAAGCGACTGTTGTGGTCCAACCAAGATCACCTCCGAAGAGGAACCCACCAACTATAAACTCTTTGTGGTGTGATGACCCCTTTGACGCCACCAAGTTTACGGCCACTCGCCTTCCTTTCCCCGAATTTTTTTCGTTGGACTATAAGGCGATCTTTGACCATTCCTTTCTAAAGTAGTCTAACCTCAAGATGATTCATTTACTAAGGGTCCTCCTCATGAGGCAAATTGATAGAGAAAAGCATGCGAAGGCAGATATAAAGTGATGGACCGAAAGGTGAAGTCCTTCCATCTTTCTTATCAAACTCCATTTTTGTAGTTGTTTAGTTACATAATTGTAGATAATCAGGTGAATGGCTGAAATGAGAAGTTTGATTATTTAACCCATAAGGTTAAATAGGTCGGTTAACACATCAAAATAGTTTTAACTTTCGAATAATCCAAAGTTTTTTAATCCTGAAAAACATTCCGAAAGATCTGAATCAAATCACACAGATAAAAATATTGATTTGAATTAAACACTTACCAATTCAAACCATGTGTGTTTTATCTATTTTTTAATACATTTGAAAGACTTCTTCACATTGTCTCCGATATAAAACCTATTTAGTGTATGTTTGGTTTCAATTTTGGAAAATCCATAATCAACTCTAGAGATGTAGAATTAATTCTGAGTAATTTTGATGTGTTTGGTTTTTAAAAAGTAAAATTGATTATGCCTTCAGAATTGATTATGATTGATTTTACTTAAAGATAGAATTTGTAGCTTATGCTTTCAGAATTGATTCTGCTTGATTTTTGCACTAAAATTTATTATTAAACTCACTTTTACATGGATGTATTCAAACATAAATCAATTTTACATACTCAATTCTATTAAACTCAATTCTATTAAAATTAATTCTATCAAAATCATTTATACTATAATCAATTATATTCACCATCAATCAAAATACACCCTTATTCTTCCATTCAAAAACTAAAGTTACATTTTTCTCAAAATCTTCATTCTCATTGAAAACTTTTTAATCCAATTTTGTGAGTTAAAATTTTGTTAAAAATATAGATGGTAAATTTGTATAAGCAGTGAAAATTTTTGTAAACAAATCTTTCAAACTAAAAAAAAAAGTTTGTAGTTTAAGGGGTTAGACATTTTTTTAAAGGGTGAATTTTTTTATAAAGTTGTTTATATATCAGTCTGGAGGAGGGAATAATAATCTATTAGAAATCATAGAAGAAGTAATTTTTTAAAACCATTATTGTTAAAGACGGATTTAGTTGCATTTATCTATAATATATATAAACTGAAATCTTGCAGTAAAGATCTGATATTAATCAATAGATATTGTTTGGAAATAGTTGTTTAAATTTGTTATACACAGAATAAATGAAAATAATGATTGAGTTAATAAAAATAATATCTTTATAAAGTTGAAGTAATCTGTGGATTTGCGTGACTCCCGTATTTCTCTACGTCATCATGAAAAGAACCACAAACTACGAATCGTACAGTCTTTCTACAGTACGGCCATCATTCAACTGGTTCATTCTGACCCAACCATGAATTAAAATTATACCAATGGACCCCAAATTCACATAAATCATGTTCGAAAACTTTATCTTATAGTCTAACAATTATCTCTTCATCCCTATATTTTTTTATTTAAATATTTCAATTTTATATTTTATTTATTTATTATTATTTTTTTAAATTGAAAATTTTTATACCTCTTCACTAGTGTATCAAAGAATATATGTAATATATAAAATCTAAGTCTTTGGAAAATATTTTTGTGTCATTTGGTTTTCTCGTGCCAACACATCATTTTAGAGGCAAATTGAATCATTTTTCTTAAAATCTTAACTATTGGAGCAATTTTGTTGAATTTGGACCAAACATTTAGTTTTATTAATAATATTAGTCTTATTACTTTATATAGTTATCATAGTTATTTAATCATAACAAATTTCCAGTTAGTTGTTAAGTGTAGCACATCTTGTATATATTGTTTTGGTGTATATTGTGTCTACTGTATCAGAAAATAATACTTCAATTAATTGATTCACAGTGGAATTTTCTTCTTCTTCTTTATATCTTTTCTTGGATACTAAGATGGTATCAGAGCTCAATTATTGAGATTTGGATCCGTCATTTTTCTTTTTGTTCATCACATCTCGTGTATCGTTTCAAACTCTTTCAATTTTTCATCAAAATTGACGAATCCGAGCTTTGATTCGTATGCTGATTTCCCTATGAATGTATCAAATCCTTTCTTTCTTCATCCTAGTGAAAATCCTTCAATCGATCTTGTTTCACCCCCTTTAGAAGGAAACCCTAATTTTCAATCTTGGATTAGATCGATGTGCCTTGCTTTAATGTCGAAGAACAAGATCGTTTTTTCTGATGGAACGATTACAATTCCATCGAAATCTGATGATATTTTCAATAAGTGGAATCGGTGTGATAGTCTCGTTCTTGCGTGGATTCAGCGTTCAGTTTCAGAGAATATCCGCTAATCCATTGCTTTCTACCACAAAGCTTATGACGTTTGGCAAGATCTGCATGCTCGATTTGATCATGGTGATATGTTAGGAATTGCTGATATATATATATATATATATATATATATATATATATATATATATATATATATATATATATATATATATATATATATATATATATATATATATATATATATATATATATATATATATATATATATATATATATATGTAGAATGTCTCAGGGAACCCTTGATGTTTCTCGATATTATATTGAGTTGAAATCGTCATGGGATGAGTTAGAAAATTTCCATCCACTACCTACATGTAAATGTGTTATTCAATGTTCTTGTGGAGCAGTTCAATCCTTGAAAACCTTAAGAGACCAGGATTATACAATTAGGTTTCTGAAAGGGCTAAATGATGAATACTCTCATGTTCAATCTCAAATTCTATTAATGGATCATTTTCTCTCTGTTGCCAAAGCTTTTGCACTCGTCACTCAACAAGAACTTCAATTTCACATTTCTGTTATTGCTGAAACTGATGGTGAATCAAAGTCTAACACTTAAAAGTTGCACGTTAATGCATCTATCAATGCTGCTTCTTCCCGAGGTCGTGGAGGTTACCATCACCATGGTCGTGAAAGGTTTAATGGTGGAGGTTGAGCATCATATCGGAATCGTCTATGCACTCATTGTAACAAAACCAATCATACAATGGATACATGCTACCTCTTGCACGAATTTCCTCCAGGTTATCAAACTAGAACCAACCATAGAGGACACTCAAATAGTTTTGTGAATTTAGTTTCAGCTGGGAATAATGCAGAACCAACTCAATCCTATTCTACCTCTAAGAAATCCAATACTGGTTTTTCCTTCACACAAGAGAAATAAAATAATCTTATGGAGTTACTTCAAACTTCAAAGCAACAACCGTCCTCTAAAATGCATTCTACCAACACAACTTTCATTCAACCCACTTCCAACTCTGCTTATTCACTTGTCCTAAACACTAACTCAAACATTGATTTTGGTAAGAACTCTCTCTCTCCCTCTCCTAGATTATCGATACCGGAGCCATAGATCACATCACCAACAACATTTCTTTACTCGTTAATATCCACCATATCAAGTCTGTAACAATTCACCTGCCAAACAATACTATTGCAACTTCCAGTTTAGTTGGAACTGCCTATTTTTCTCCCGATCTGCAGCTTACTAACGTTTTATTTCTTCCAAACTTTCACACTAATATTTTAATTGTTCCCCAATTAGTTAGAGAAAATAATTTTTTTTGTTGTTTTACTATTGAATCTTCTTTTTTTTTTGCAGGATAATACCAATAAGATGATTGGTACAACTAGATTAGTTGATGGTTTATACACAATTGATATGCAAGCAACAAAGTTTGTTCCTAATTCGATTTTCTTCACACCTTTTCATTCTATTTCAAATTGTAATCCACATGTTGTTTCTGATTCTGCCTTATGGCATATGCGATTAGGACATATTTCTTCTTTTAGACATTAATGTATATGCTCCCAATTTCCCTTTAATCATTTCAATAAAGATAAAGTTCCTTCTGACATTTGTCATTTTTCTAAACAAAGAAAGTTGCCTCATTTTAGTAGTGTTACTCAAACTTCTCATGCTTTTGATATTCTTCATGCTAATATTTGGGGTCCGTATTCTCATTCATATGTTCTCGGTCATAATTATTTTCTTACATTAGTTGATGACTTTAGTAGATTCACTTGGGTGATTTTGATGAAATCCAAAGCTGGAACTAGAAAACATTTAATAAAATTCATCTCATTCATTGAAACATAATTTAGCACTAAACTAAAATGTTTAAGAAGTGACAATGGCGTTGAGTTTATGACGCATGGTTTTCTTTCAAGTAAAGGAATTATCCACCAAAGAACTTGTGTGGAAACTCCTCAACAAAATGGGATAGTCGAAAGAAAGCATCAACATATATTGAATGTTGCTAGAGCTCTATTCTTTCAAGCAAATCTTCCAAAATCGCTTTGGAATTTTATTGTCCAACATGTTGTACACTTAATAAATAGAATACCTACTCCCGTTCTTTCAAACAAATTGTTGTACCCCAAAATTTTTCCTCACTTTTCTCAAGACATTTTCTCACAAGGATTTTCAAAAGTCCAAGTTTACACAAGTACAATTGAATTTTTGATTCCCCATATAGTTTCCATATAGTCATATTGTGCTCTCAAGCATCAAATCAAATAAAGATCAAGTTTGCTTCGATTCCAAAGCTTCCACAATGAAAAGGATTCCTTTGAAGCAACTTGCTTTCGATTCACAAGTCAAGTACATCCTTCAGGCTTACTTTCGATTCACTAGGAAAATACTTCCTTCATGTCTGCCTTTAATTCACAAGGCAAGTACATCCTTCAGGATTACTTTCGATTCACAAGGCAAGTACATCCCTCATACCTGACTTTGATTCACAAGGCAAGAACTTCTTTCATGCGTGCTTCAATTCACAAAATAATGGCTTCCCTCATACTAGCTTTGACTCCACCTCTAAACCCTTCAACACACAGTTTCTACACTGTGACACATAATATGGTCCATTCGAAGGAACATTCAAAAGGTCTATTCGAAGAACATGAATTTGAAGGACATACATTGGTGGCCCATTCGAAGGACATATATTGGTGGCCCATTCAAAGAACACACAAGTGGTGCCTTCGAAGGACATACAATTGGTCCATTCGAAGGACACATAATTATTGGAAACAAGTTTTGTTTTGTCTTTTGATGAGTCTGGTTCAAGATGCTTGCTGACCAAAGTCCTACATGCTGCCAAGCCCAAGCCTCCCGCACAATTACATTTGAAGGAAATAACAAAATGAAGCTTCGACATGCAAGAAGGAAGTGTTCGATTGGGCTAATAGGAGAATTTTCCAGATCAAACAACCAATGTAGATGGACTCAATCGAAGAAGCCACTTAGAGACAATCGAAGAATAAGGCTTGAGGGAATCCGAAGGAGTCAAGATGAGAAACCTATCCAAGTTCATTCAAAACCCGAAAGGGTAGGAAATCATCAAAAATGGAAACTTTTTAAAGGCCTTCGATTCTGCCTTCAAAGCCATGATTAATGGCTGATTCTTGCCATTCTCATTCACCATTGCACTCCTATAAATATAGAGCTAAAGACACATTGCAAAGGAGACATAAACATTTTTCCAGACACACACGCATTAGCCATATGAAAACATTACCCCAGATACACACACGCAACGCCTATACACAAGAAGCTACCCCAGAAAATCACACAAACTTTTCTCCAAATTTCACCAAACTGCTTCCATACTAAAAACTGCAGATCGAAGTATACCAACCATAGGTATAAATTTCGAAATCCAATCTCTTAATTCAAACAATTTTTTATCGTTCTAACGTGTTTGTGTATGTTACAATCCTCACATGTGAATACTGACATCAGGATAAAAATCTGCCATTGTTTAGGCATTTGAAACTGCTTCATTCAGCCATGGCATATTATTGTTTTATTCAAACATATTTCTGAATGGGTTTCAAATATATTGTTGTTTTATTGTTTGTACTAACAATTGAAGCAGATGGTTGGGTGGTGAAGAAGCACGCGATGGGATAGAGGACTTGGGTTCAATCCCAGGCTTCAGCCTTTCTATTTTTCTCATGTTATATTGGCAGATCTGGCGCTTCAAGTCCAAACATGCGCACGATGCACTCTACCGTCAGCACCATCAGATTCATACAACATGGATCCAGCGCCTCCAGCATGCAGTCCCCCGTCGTGGACTCTCCAGATGTGTCCTCACTTGATCCTAACACACCCTGGGCCAACTTAATTGAGCCTGACCAATTTCAATTTGCACCCTTTCTTTTTTTACTGCTTGGTCCATTTATTTTGTTTGTTTTCATTATTTTATTTCTTCTAGTTTTAATCAACATTAAAATCAAAAATCATAAAAAAAAACATTAGGCTTATTGTTTCCTTTTTGAAATAAAATTTGTTAATTAATTAATTAATTAATTAATTATTTTAACGCTTTCTTTAATTTAAAACTATATAGACTTAGGATTTTAATTAAATCATCTTCCCAAAATAAAAACAAACAAAAAGATTTCCTTTCACTTAGGATTTAGACGTCGCGCGCGTTTATTGCTTTATTTATTTTCATATTAATGTACTTGCTTATGGGATGTAATAGAATTAACTAGGACTCCTTTATCGCTTTTCTTTATTTTTCCCAAATTTTGGACATGTAATTAATCCCCGAAGCCTTGTAGTAGTTTAGGATTTACATTTCCACACTTTTACTTCATGTACATATTAACTGTTAGATGTATGGTAATAGGATTACATGACAAGAATTAAAACCAACGTTAGTAAATATAACATCAAGACAAATAACTGAAACACAATACACTCTCACATGCACACCTTTAGGGTACCACCACTTTGGTTGCCTTCAAAAACAGTCACAACTCTAGAAACGTGAGAGGCTTTAGTGGCTACCCTCTGGTTTGAAAGATCAAAATGACCCTCTCGATGTTGCCTCAGTACGATCTTAAAACCCTAAGGTAGTTACTAAGGTTTCTTGCCAAGTTGCCTTTGTGACTATAAACGTCCCTTCGAATGTCCCTCAAACATCCAACGATAGGGATACCTACTCACTAATAGTAGGATAGCACTATCTAAAGGAGAAGGGGAAAAGAACGACCTTTCGAGTACAAGTAGATAGCTGTTAGATGCTTGCTCAAAACAAACTTCCACACATACACAATACTCTTTCCAAAAAAATTTTCAAAACGCTTTATCAACACTCTTGAAGACTGATACAAGATTTATCATAAAGAAAATTGCCTGACTATTGGCATTTCAAAATACTTTTTTTCAAAAAACACACAAAGCACAAGGTATTTTTCAAATGAGCTAAGCATCTAAGAGCCCGTAGAAAACTACCTTCCCTTTCCATAATCTACCCTTTAAAAAACTATGGATGGAAAGGGTGCTAACACCTTCCCTTTCCATAATCTACCCCCTTACTCAGAAAACTCTTGAAAAGGTCTTTTTCTGTTCTTTTCACCCTTTCCTTTGTTGGATAAAAGAAAAGTCGATGGCGACTCTTGCTTACCGCAATATTTGTGAACACAAACGCAAAACCAGTATAAACAGTCGATTCTTCCACCGTATCACACAAATCAACTTATCAAATTCTTCATAAAGAGCTACCTATTTTAATTAATCTTAAATCTTTTGGTTGCTTATGTTATGCATTTACTTTACATATCCACAAAACTAAGTTTGATCATAGTGCAAGAAAGTCCGTTTTCATTGGATTTAAAGAAGGAACTAAGGGCTATATTCTTTATGACTTAGCTTCTCGTAAAATTTTCATTACTAGAAATGTAATATTTTATGAAACCTATTTTCCTTTTCATATGCATATTACACCTAATTCCAACACTTCCACTTCTAAACTAGTGGACAATTCCAGCTTTCTTTTTTATCATATTTCACATAATTTAAATCAAGACACTCAAACTGAGTTTGCTGGTCCCAATACCAGTTCTTCAAATCCTATCACTCTTAATCGTGCTTTTGATTCAGGACCTAACACATATCCGGTTACTGATTTTGGTAATATATGTAACACAGATTTTGTCATGGATTCTGTTTACATCAGTAATCCAATTCATGTCACTGACTTTGTTCATCATGTTACTGACTCTGTATCTCCAAATTCTCAATCTCCTTTCATCCATTCTCCTACAACACAACATGTAAGGCATTCCACCAGAATTAGTAACAAACCAGGTTACTTGCAAGATTATCATTGTTACTACACTAGTTGTATTGATTCATCTTCAGGTATTAGTAAAAATATTCATTACCCTTTATCTTATGTTGTATCTTACGACAATAGTTCACCCTCATACAAATTGTTTTGTCATTCTATCATTACTAATTCTGGACCTAAATTATTCCTTGAAGCCTCTAAACATGTTTGTTGGCAGAATGCAATGAAATATGAACTTGATGCTTTGAAATTGAATAAAACATAGACTGTTGTAGATCTTCCTGCAGGAAAAATCCCTATTAGATGTCAATGGGTTTATAGGATTAAATAGCGTGTTGATGGCACCATCGAACGATATAAAGCCCGACTAGTTGATAAAGGATTCACTCAAATGGAGGGTGTTGATTATTTTGAAACCTTCATCCCAATTTCCAAATTGACTATTGTGAGAGGTTTGATAGCTTTAGTAGCCGCTAAAGGTTGGTTCCTCGAACAATTAGATGTTAATAATGCCTTTTTTACATCGATATTCAAGGGAAGAAGTCTATATGTCTCTACCTCTTGGCTTTGAAGTGTCTAATTCCACTGGTTCAGCTAAAGTGTGCAGATTACATAAATCACTATATGGTTTAAAGCAGACAAGCCGCCAATGGAATCACAAGCTTACTTCCACCCTTGTTTCTCTTGGGTATATTCATTCTCAAGCTGCTTACTCATTATTTGTCTAGAATATTTCTTCTCAATTTACATCTTTGTTAGTTATGTTTATGACATAGTACTAACCGGTAATTCTCTGACTGAGATTTAACATGTTAAACAAGTTCTAGATAATCATTTCAAAATCAAAGATTTAGGCCTTTTGCGACACTTTCTTGTACTCGAAGTTGCTCGTACTAAAACAGGGATTTATTTAAATCAAAGAAAATATACCTTTGAGCTCATCTCTAGTAGTGGTCATCTTGCTTCCAAGCCTGCTAGCACTCTTGCAGTTCCTTCCATAAAACTTACATCTGAAGGCGGTTCTGCCTATTCTGATCAATCATCATATAAACGGTTAATTGGAAGGTTATTATATCTTACTCATACCAGGCCCAATATATCATTTTCTGTTCAGAAACTTAGTTAGTTTGTGTCCAAGCCTCTTGAATCCCATTTTCATGCTGTAACACGAGTTTTATGCTACTTAAAATCTGCTCCGACTCAAGGTTTATTCTTTCCAACTTCTAATTCTATGCAGTTATCTGGTTTTTCTGATTCGGATTGGGCATGCTATTTGGATACTCGCAAATATATTACAGGTTATTGTGTCTTTCTCAGTTCAGGGTTAATTTCTTGGAAATCTAAAAAGTAATCAACCGTATCTAGATCTTCATCAGAAGCTGAATATAGGGTGTTAGACAGTCTCTCTTGTGAAGTGCAGCGACTTCATTATTTACGGTCTGATTTGTAGATTCCTACCACTACTCCTACTTCATTTTATTGCGATAATGTCTCCGCCATTTACATGGCTCATCATCCCACATTTCATGAGCGTACCAAACTATAGAAATTGCCTTCCACATAATTATAGAAAAGATTCAAAAAAGGGTCATTCATCTCTTACCAGTTTCATCTACTATGCAACTTGCAGATGTTTTCACCAAATCGCTTCACAGGACTTCTTTTCACGCTTTTATATCAAAGTTAGGACTTTGCAACATCCATAGTCCAACTTGAGGGGGGACATTAATAATATTAGTCTTATTACTTTATATAGTTATCATAATTAGTTAATCATAACAGGCTTTCAGTTAGTTGTTAAGTGTAGCACATCTTGTATATATTATTGTGGTGCCTATTGTGTCTACTGCATCAGAAAACAATACTTCAATTGATTGAATCACAATGGAATTTTCTTCTTCTTTATCTCTTTTCTTGGATACTAAGAGGTTTCACTCCCAATGTACCCAAACTATATAATGTTGCATTTCAGACATGTTGTAATACAGTGGGAGAACTGGCTTGTTTGCATTTTATTGTAAATGTTGCTGATAGCTAGAGTCGCTACCGACTTTTCTTTTATCCAATAAGGAAAGGGTGAAAAGAACAGGAAAGACCTTGAAGATTATGATTTCGAGGGATAAGTTATGAAAAGGGAATGTGTTAGCACCCTTTTGATCTGTATTTATCTACGAGCTCTTAATCGCTTAGCTCACTTTAAAAATTGCCTTGGGTGTTTGAAAATATTTTGAAAAGTAGTTAATGTAAGGCGAGACTTTGTAATGATTCTCATATCTGTCCTCGAGAATTCGTACAAAGTGTTTTGAAAACACTTTGAAAGTGTTTGTGTGAAATGTTTTTGTTTTGAAAGGTTTGTGAGCAAGAGATTAAAAGTTCTACCCTACTCAAGGTCATTCTTGTATTTTTTTCTTCTCCTTTAGACAATGTTATCCATACCATTAGTTAGTAGGAAGCCCTATCGTTGGATGTGAAAGGACAGACGAGGGTTGTCACACAGTCATCGAAGGCAACTGGTAAGTACGCTTTAGGAATTTTTGTAAGGGACTAGATCATTTACCGAAAGGAAACATCGAAAGGTCGTTGAGGGACTATAATCGTAAAATCGAGGGAGTTTACTAAAGTGTCCCCATGTTCGAGGGACATGACTGTTTTCCAAAGGCAACAAGGGAAGTTACCCTAGAGGTGTAAGTGTGCAAGTGATTTGTATTAAGTTGTTTTATCTTTGAAGTTAGGGTTTTCTATCTATTTGTTTTAGACTTTTCATTCAAACCCTAACTACTAAGAAGTAGGACAAAATATAGTAAAGCGGTAAAGTGCAGAAAATAAAGGAAGAAAGTAAACCCCAAACTATTACATCGCTTCGGGGCAGTTACATAATAGTAGAGTGCGGAAAGTAAAAACCTAAACTATTACAACCCGTAAACAGTTACATAATAGTGAAAAAAGAAATGTGAAAAATAATATCTAGGCTATTACATTTGCAAACCCTATACAATCGAACTAAAACGTAAAATTAAATGAAAACGGAAAAGAAAATATATTTGTCATTTTTTTATGGAAAAAAGAATAATTTATGCTAATTAATTAACCTATTAAATCTAATTAATTTTAATTAATAATAAAAATTAATTAATTAAATTATTATAAAAGTTAATTAAAAACCCGAAGAGTCTAATTAATTTTAATTAATAAAACTAAAAAAACTAATTATGTTGTATAAAAAAAATGAGTAAGAGTAAATAAAAAAGAAAGAGAGTTGGGCTTGAAATAGCAAACAAGGGGGGGTGCTGAATAACAAAAGGAGGTCTAGGACCAAGCGCTGGCCCCTGAGATCCAGTGTGTGGCATCAATGAAGGTGCATCATGGGGGAGCGCATCTGGGATGTTGATATTGGTTGATGATGATCATATGGTTGTAGGGCAAGGGTGCATGGTTGATGCCATGAAGAGCGCTACATGTGATCTACAAAAATCAGAAAATATGTGAAAATGACAAAACCAGGGATCGAACCCATGCCCTGGCATAATAAGGCTTTATCACGCATGCTTCTACCACTGGGGTGGTGATACATCCATAATCATCAGTGAAACAAAATAAATAAATAATAAAACAGCATGACTGAACCGGAGAAGCGCAGAAGGCCTAGCTCCGGTGGTCTTCTCCGGTGAGTGCTATTTTTGGCTAAAACATGCTGGTTTGTGAGATATAAAGAAAATATCATGGAACGATAAGAACACGACACTTCATGATTCAGCCATCATGGGGATCATGCTTTGGGTTATTCTTGTACTATTAAAACTTATGAACACGTTAGTGTTAGAACATAGTTTAGTTCTACATCCTTGTAAGAGTTTTGATTATAACAAACACAAAGAACAATTACGCTTCCTAAATAAGCATTTTGTTTTGCAGGGAAGTTTTGATGTAAGAAGCACAAAAGATGAGATAGATCTTTGTTAAAACTCTGTTATGACATATCTTACGTAGAAGCAAATCTGTGTAACACGCTTAAATAAAGAAGTTCTGATGTTATAACTTCTGATTACACTAACGTTGCGAATAAGAACTCTGATATTCTGATACGTAAAGTTATGGAAAAAAGTAAAGGAGTCTCAATGATAACATTCATCTTCTGATGTGATCTTGATATAACATGTTCTGAAGTGTTACATTTAATTCATGGCTAATCAATAATAACGGCTGAAAGAAGACAAGAATATCTATGTTTGGAAAGTATATTAACTACTATTTATCAACCTTCCAAAATCACATTCTCATGAATTACCTATATAAAGAAGACATGAAGAATAAATCAGACACGATTTTGCTGTGCACTGAAAAAGAGAAATATTATTATCTTTATATCTTGTGCTTTTCAATTGTGTAATACATCACTGTTGTGATATTGTTTTTGTTAGAAAACATATTTGTACACACTTTCAATTATGTTACTGTGTAATATCTTGAGAAAACCGGGTTATGGTTTAAACTAAAGAAGACTTTGACATTTGTCATTGTTTCTGTGTAGTCAAGTTTGATCAGTGGATTAAGACCTCATTTGAGATAGGCGAAATCACCTTGGCGGATGGACTGGAGTAGTTTGAGTTCAAAAGAACCAAGATAACCAACGTGTCTTTTATTTTAACTTTTAAAAACCCTAATTCAAACCCCCCCTTCTTGTGTTTTTCCATCCTTCAGTTAGCAACATTAGTATGCAAAAAGACACGAAGAAAATGAATGTATGAAATTCATGCAATAACAAAACCGATGAGGCACATATATGAGTTTTCATGCCCTTTTTATCATTGCAATCGATCCAACCTTACCCTATAATGTTCCTGGAAGTGAATGGAGAGGTTGGTTTGCCTTTAGAGTGGCTGTAATTAGGGTTTAGAGTTGCCCTAGTTCTTGGGAATTTTAGAAAGGCATATTGCTGCAAGGATTTCTTCTGGTTTAATATCTAAATGAGTGAGCATATATAATGGAGAAATTAGGTCAAACCATTTTGGGTTGGACCTTTGTAAAAAGCCTTGATCTTATCTTATTTTATTTTGAATTTAAATTAATAAAAATAAAAATAAGTAGGACAAAAATCCATAGGGTGTATGAAGTGATTCAGAGGTTCACTATGAGCTGCAAAACATGTTTGGACCTTGAAACAATAACCCTTTAGCCAAAAATATCCATATCTGGTTACTTTTGGTTTCATGCATTTTTCTCAAAATTTCCCAACTTTCCCCAATCATAACTCTCTCAAGTTTTATCATATGAAGGTGATATTAGACTTTTTGGAAATCTCAAGATGTCCCATACAATCTCTATGTTGATCATTGTTTGATTTGAAGAATTTATCTTGATGTAAGTTGCCTTGACAAAAAGTGTCTTTTTGTTGACTTTTGAAATGACATAATGTATTGGCTCATATCTCTCAAATGAAGCATTTTTTGGACTTGAGCTTAGAGAGACAAAGATGTAGAGAATTGAATTTCCTTCAAAATAATCTTTGGTTGAGGAAAATATGATGAAACATGTGAAAGTAATGCTTGGTCAAAGCTTAGTTGACTTCTCCTAAAGAAAACCCTAATTTGGTAACTTTTGACTTTTGATGAATTGACAGTTTTCTTGATGAGTCGTGATCAACCCTTATTCAAATGATGAATATGACTTCAAAATATTGATGTTGACCAAAAATCTTGAAATTTAACTATATGTTGACCATAATTGACCTTTTGTCCAATACAGTTGATTTTCAGTCATCGGAGCAATTGACTGAACAAACTTGTGATGCAAGGCATGAAACTTAGTGTGAGCACTCTTGGAGACATATAAGAAACCATGAAATCCACTTGAGGAAAGTGAAACCCTAGTTGTAGGTCAATTGCTTAGGTGGAGAATTTGTCTGATCAATTCTTGAGTAACCTTAAGCAAATGAAGACCCTAAGAGAATGAGAAGATGTCTTGAAGAAAATAGGAGCGAAAATTTTGGGGTACAACAACTGCCCCTGTTCAATCTTCTTAAACATGAAGAGTTAGATTGGCATGTCTGGCATTTATGATATGAAGGTGGAAGAGGATTGAACACTTAAGTTCCCGGAAATTTGCACTCGTCGGTGCATGAGGTAACGTTTTTGGTTGATAATATTGCTTGAATGGGCTTAAAGATTCCATTCGGAGAGGTGAGAGAGTTTTGTCGGAGATGGGCTTTATAGATGCCATCAAAGTGATTGTTGATAGGAGTATTAGAATAAGTCTACGCTTGACTATATCTAAAGGATGTTGTCCAGGATGACTCTCTAGGGAAAGTGCTTAAGTAGCTGCTTGTCAGATTTATTCTCTGAGGGAAATGCTTGTCAGATTTATTCTCTAAGGTAAATGCTCGTCATGTAGATAGTCGCCCCGTCCTGTTTTGGGAATTGATCCACAATCTTTTTTTGTTGGTAAACACGTCCTGTGTCGGGATTTCATACCACCTGGCCATGTCGATAGTTGCCCGGTCCAGTTTCAGGAATTAATCTTTGCCTGGTTATACAGATAGTTGCCCCGTCCTATTTCGGGAATTAATCTTTGCCTAGTCATATAGATTTTTGCCCGTCTTGTTTCGGCAATTAATCTAGGATCTGCTTTTTATCGACCGTATAAATAGTTTCCCCATCTTGTTTCGGGAATTAATCTTGGCCTGGTCATACAGATAGTTGCCCCGTCCTGTTTCAGGAATTAATCTCTGACCTGTTTGAAAATTGTTGATGATATTCGTCTGTTTGTGAACTAACTCGAAAGAAACAAAGTTAGCTTTATGCAATGTCATTATGTATGTAATGCATTGCGCGATGATACTCTCAAAGTAAATGAGAGTGTGTTACATGCTTTTCGTATGCATATGCTATGATATTTACAAATGATGTATGGCGTAATATATTGTTGAAGTGTATTAGTAGTTTTGTGTAATATCTTGGCTGGGGAAAATAAATCTCTGACTGTTGGGGGTGAAGAATATGAATCTTCAATATTGTTTAGAACTTCTCCGTTGGGGATTCCTGCTTTCTACTTTGAGGATACTCCACTGAGAATGTTTGACTTTTGCTTGGGGATAGAAGAGTTCAGGAACATTGTCCGTTCATCGCTCTACTGGGGAATTTAGTTCTTATATACCCTGACTTGGGGATAAAAAATATGGATAACCTTCCGAGGTGTTGTCTGTCTGAGTTTCCGATATGGATACTGTTGTACCCAAAAATTTGCCCTCTCATTTATCAAGTATTTTCTTACAAGATCTCCTTTGGTTCAAGACTGCACTAGGGTTGATCAGCTCAAGACACCTCCTCAAGCTCTGATGACTGAAAATTAGGGTTTGAGATTGCACACGGATAATTGAAGTTTTAATGCCTCATATGACTTTCACGGATCATTATGGACCCTCAAGATTGCTCATGCCAAGTTTCAAGTCTTGGATCACATTTTTGCTCAGTCAATTGATCAGTTGACCTAAAAATCAACTATATTAGAGAAAAAGTCAACCATGGTCAATTTACCATCAAACTTCATAATTTTGATCCATGTCAACATTATGAGCTCATATATGTCATTTTATCAAGTTTGGACCACAATTCCTCAATAAATTTAATCAAATCATCAAAAGGGCAAAATGGCCAAAAATTAGGGTTTTGACTAAGAAAGGGCAATTTCTGATTTTTGACTCGGCAAACGGTTAATTGGTGTGAGACATGATCTCAAGGTTTCAATTGAATCATTTTAATCTAATGGCATGACTCAAAACATTGTTCAAGGTCAATTAATTTATACTTGATTTTCAGTCAACTGATCAAAAGTTAACTGCACACTGAAAAGTCAAACTTTGACTTTTTGGTCAAAATCAAGGGCCAAAAATCACAATTCATCAAAACATGTCAAAATATGAAACTTGTTCATCAAGAAATAAAAAAAAATCAAGATTTCATTTTGAAAACACTTAGTGAAATTTTGAGCATTTTGGTCAGGATTTTGACCTAACTTCTGGGCCATGTTTCATATAGAGCCAATTGTATTTTGCAAAAGTGATTCAAAGAGGGGTTGTAGAGCACATTACAAGCTTTCTAAAATGTCTAATAACTCCTTGAGATTATTTTTAAGCAAGGAGAATCGAAGGCCAGAAGTTAGGGTTTCAACTTGTTTTGCAAGACATATTTTATGATGAACATGAACCAAATCCATAGCCATGCTGCATAATCCCACTTTTCAGGACCTCTAACTTGTGTATTTATCCTGAATAAGAAGATTACACACACTTTATGGCTATTATCCATTAAATCCAAGCTTTGTCTATGTTAACTTGCCATTTTTGGAAGAAAGGCAAGACTTCCATTTTGGAAAAGTATGCTTTTGCAAATGTCAACCCTTCTTGAGCCTCTCAATGGATCCTTCTGCACACACAACATCTACAAGTCAGAAGCAAGCTTGTTTAAAGTTCAACCACTCTACAATAGCATGGTACAAGCTTTGGGAAGAAGTTTGTCATGTTTGCTTCAAAAACAAGTAAAGGTTTTACAACATGTAAATTCAAATTCTGACTTATTGTAGAACACAAAACCACTTGCCTATAAATACATACACTATTTGCAAGATAAAACACGCATGTACAAGCCCTTAAACTCACTCAAACCCTCACAAACTTTGATTGCATACAAAACTCCATTTTTATGCCGAAACTGACCTTACACTCCTATCTCTCAAATTACTCGTGCGTCTCCTCTCCAAATCATTCCAAAAGTTCCTAAACATCATCCATAACTCATCCCAATACCTGTTACAGTTCTGTAACTCCATTTCCACCATTGTCCAAACTAAAAAACAGAGCACTGCAAGTGGACTTCTATAGACCATTTCAGAAACTCTCCAACCAAGCTAACCATTGCATTAGCTTCCTGGGACCTCAAAGAAGCTAACTTGATCCTTGCAGCACCTTGAAACAAGCTCCAAATCCAAACACGAATTCCATTTTCAATGTGAGTTTTCTGACTTTTGAACTCTTCATATAGGCATCATTTGTTTTCCATTTGTGAAGATAAAATGTAGATATCATAGCCCTGAAATTAACCATGTCTTTAGATTTCATTTATATTGCTTGAGTAGTTAGAATTTTGAATCTGAACATCCTGGAAAAGTTAGGTCAGAATTTGGTACTGTGATCGGTGGATCTGGAACTGACTGTTTAACGCTGGTTCGCGAAATGTCGCGGAAGCAAGAGTCGCCACTGTCTTTTATTTTCTCCAAATGGAAAGGACAAAAGCACAGAAAAATTCCTTATAGAGATTGCTCTCGGTTCGGAAGGTAGGTTATAGAAAGGGAAGGTGTTCGCACCCTTTCTATCCATGGTTATCCATGGGCTCTTAGATACTTGCTCACTTGTGTTTTCAAAAATGGTTTGTTTGCTTTTCAACTGTGGGTTTTAAAAAAGTTTCTTTGAAAATTCCAGTTCGACTCTTGTATCGGTCCTCAAGAGTGTTTGAAAAATTGCTTTCGAAAGCTTTTTGAAAAGGTGTCGGTGTGAAAAGTATTTTTGATTTGTTTTGAAATTTAGAGCAAGTATCTAGAGTCGTCTACCTACCCTAAGGAATTCGTCTGTGTAAATTTCCTTTAAAGTAGTGCCATCCCACCATTGAGAGGTAGGTAGCACCACCATTGGAGGTGTTCGGGTCAATTTGAGGTTCGGGACATCGTGGTCACCGAGCAAAGGTAAGACACCTTAGAAGCTACCCTTATGCCATTGATCTTTTATTCCGAGGCAACCGTTCCGAGGCAACTTATTCGAGGCAACTTTGTTTTAGGCAACTAGATCAATGGACACAAGGACTCACTAAGACATCCTATAGTCGACGGCCACGTTTCGAGGGACAAGGCAACAATGAGGCGTACCCTAGGGGTGGTGTGTGATTTGTGTGTCAGATTCATTTATTTTTGTCTTGTCATGTCATGGGTGATCTACGCGTTATTTTTATTTAGACATTCATTCTTGCATGCGATTTAATTAACAGTTAAAAAGATGCGGAAATTAAAAGTTCTAAACTATTACAAAGGCGCGGGTCCACATCGCCAAAATTAAAATCCAGGACCCGATTTGACGGAAAGTAAATAAAGAAATAAAATAAAGTGCGAGAAATATAAAATGTCCGAGTTACATGGCTTTGGGAGAATTACATAAATATTTAAAAGAAACGAAATAAAACGCGCGAATTGAAATAAGATTAGAAACGAGGGCGTTGGACCATTTTGAAGTTAAATTGAAATTAAAAATTAATTAATTATTTATTGAAATAAAAGAAGTGTTTTTTAGGTTTTTTTGTATTTATGAAATAAGAAAATTAAAATTAAAATTAAAAGAAACCCTAATTCTAAGTTATTTTTAATTATTTGAGAAAAATGTTAAAGTTTAACTTAATTTACTAAAGAATTTATGTACATGTTTATTTACAAAATAAATTAGTAATTAATAATAATAATAATGATGAGAAAATTATTTATTAAAAAAAATGATGAAAAAGTTAAAAAAACCTAATTTCTACATATTTAATTTATTAAGAAAAATATTAAAGTTTTGAAACCTAAATTAATCTAATTAATTGTTTAAAGTTTATTTACAAAAATAATAATAGTAAAATTAATATTAATAAAATAAACATTTTTTTGATTTTTTTGTATTTTATATTTATTATGAAAATTATTTTATGGAATTAAAAGAAAACAATTAAAAAACAATTAAAAGAATAAAAAGGAAAAACAAATAAAAATTAAAAATTGAGCAAACCATAGGGGGTGTCTGGCCCAAGGGGAGGTTTTTTGAAGTATTGACTCCTGAGTACCGTGGTCTGCATTCTTTGGCCATTGGATTGAGTTTCATGCATAAGTTGTTCTACTTTGGCCATTTGGCTTTTGGCTTTTGGCTTTTGGCCATTTGTGTTCTGGCTTCAACGTTCCCTTAATGTCTGGCTTAATGTCTGCCTCGCCATGTATTGGTGTCATGCATAGGTTTTTCTAGTCTGGCCATTTGGCTTTTGGCTTTTGGCTTTTGGCCATTTGTGTTCTGGCTTCAACGTTCCCTTAATGTCTGGCTTAATGTCTCCCTCGCCATGTATTGGTGTCATGCATAGGTTTTTCTAGTCTGGCCATTTGGCTTTTGGCTTTTGGCCATTTGGCTTTTGGCCTCAACGTTCCTTAATGAACCTGCCTGGGATCCTATCTAAATCTGTAGTGTTGAATCTCACAAACACATCAAATAAAATCATAAAATGCAAATAAAGCCAATATATGAAGAAATTTAATGTTTAGGCACAATATGACATGTATGAATGATTATACCCTTTTGATCATGGAGATCAAATCAACCTTACCCTTACTGGAAAAGTAGTGACCTGGATGCTTTTATGCCTTACTGGAAAATTAGGATCATGGAGATCAAGCCAGCCTTATCCTTACTGGAGAAGTAGTGAGGTGTTGGTTTGTAACTGAGATGGCTTTGTTTGTAGTGAGAGAGAGATTTGTAATAAGGATTTCAAGGTTTTAGGGTTCTTGAAAGAGTTTGATATTCTAACAGTATTGTGGCAAGGTTTTTTCTCTCTTTTCCTCTTTTTTCCTCCTTTTTTCCTCCTCTTTGGTTTGTGTGAAAAGAAGGTGATTATATAGTGGAAATTAGGGTAAAGAAAATGGGCTTTGAATGTGCAATTGGGCCTCC
The DNA here is from genome assembly GCA_948472305.1 of Vicia faba. Lineage (NCBI taxonomy): Eukaryota > Viridiplantae > Streptophyta > Magnoliopsida > Fabales > Fabaceae > Vicia > Vicia faba. The sequence continues at coordinate 307,159 of CATIWC010001214.1, forward strand.
AATATTCACTTGAATTCGTCACTTTCCAGGCTAAATCGCAGGGACTTAAGTGCATTTTTTGAAGTTGAATTGTGAAAACAAAATGTAGCTGACATCGAGAACTAACTCCTGTCCGAAAATCGACTCAATCGGATAAACGGTGAATTAGTTATGAATTTTTGAAGTTTCAGCTCAGACAAACTTATTTTGGGCTCCAGTGTCGACTCTGACACGTTCTTCAATAAAAAACTGGTATTGATCGGTGCATAATCCGGTCTCGACTTTTGAAGCAAAGTTATAGATCTACGAGTCAGGGACCTTGTGTAAAAATATGAGCCCAATCCGATAAAAATTGACCGAGTTATGAATTTTCGAAGTTTCGGCCCAGATGAAATAATATTCAGCATTCAGGATTTCCAGCGTGTCACGCACTCTGAGCAAAAAACGAAGGCATTTTGAATACCGTTTGAACTTAATTCCTTCTGTGAAAATGTAGCCAACTCAATTTGTGAAATTTTGGCACCCGAACCAGCTCGATACGATGAAAATCGACCAAGTTATGATTTTTTGAACATGACGCAAATAAACTTCTGTCACAAATTTCTGCACGAAAATACTTGATAAATCCACATTTTTGAAGACCTTCTGATCGAAATTGGCTTCCAGCCGTGAGAGATGAAAACGTAGATAATGTCAAGACGGAATTTTGGCCACCAGAACGGGTTCAAAACGAGTCACGATCTTCAAGTTATGAATTTTTTAGCGCGTAAAAACTGCACTTTCAGCACACTTTTTTCACTATATTTCTTCAAGAAAACTCACACATTCGGATACCTTCTTTAAAGAATTGACTCTTGAGCCGAACCTGAATTTGAGAATATGTTATCAGAGATATCTTGGCAAAAGAATACCTGAATATGACGTGCCAGGTTGGACTTGTGAATTTTTCTTGAAATGTTTTTTTGAGAAATATGGGAGGGCAAATTTTGGGGTACAACAGGTACCATTAGAAATTCTCATTCATCTTTGATTTATAACTTTAGTTATTTACATTTCTGGAATCGTGATGAAATTTTACACAACTTTCATGTTTATATTTTTGCAAATGGTTGAGAAACGAATAAGTTGCAGGGATCCTGGCTGGAGGTTGAAGATGAAGTCATTTCCAGGACTTAACTTGTGTTATGTATTTGTTGTTTTGTATAAATTAACGGATGTATAGCCACCCCAGTGGTAAGATATCACACGTATCATGTCAAGGGCGTGGGTTCAAGCCCCAACGCTGCCACTTTTTGATATTTTCCAACATTTATTTTCTTTTTGTCTCATAAACAGGCGCTCGGGCCTTCCTCCTTTTGACCTAGGATTTTTTGCTAGCTTTCCACCCCCCTGCTCACTTTTGTCACATGGCCCATTTTACTTTCTTTTTGTCATTTTTATTTATTTGCTTTCTTTTAATGTTTTATTTAATACTGAAAAAATCATAAAAAATTAAAAAAAAACATTAGATTCATATTTTTATTTAATTCATTTAATCTTTACACAAAAAATTATTTTAATTTAATAACACTTTATTTATTTTACTAATTAGTTTGTAAATTAAATTAGAAACTAGGGTTTTAGTTATTTCTTTTTACACAATTAAAAATATTCTTAAAACCAAAAAGACCAAAAATATTTTTATAATACCATATATCATTTTAATTTTCTTTCAAGGCAAAAACATCAAAAAATATTCTTCTTACAAACTTAATTTATTTTCTTAATCAATTAATATTTAGATTAGGATTTTTTACTTAATTTATTTTCTTAATTAATTTAGGTTTAATTTTCTTAATTTAATTAATTATTTTCTTTTAGTTAATTAGGTCAAAACCAAACCCCTTCCTAAAAATCCAAACAAAAATCATTTCTTTTTTCCATTTTTTCCATTCATGCATTTTAATTTCAATTTTGTACAATATTCAATATGGTTGTAATAGTTAATAACATTTAATTTTCTTGCAAAATCCCCATTTGTAAATTTGTACACCCCCTCCCCTATTGATGTAATAGCTTAGTATTTTTATTTTCCTCAATTTAATGATTTATATATAAATGCTAGTAAATTAGGGTTTGTATGGGAAGATTAAAATCAACAAGTTAGCAAACCCTAATTTAAGACAAAACAATGCATGTAAATCAACACACTTGCACACTTACACCCTTATGGTAAATCCACTTTGTTGCCTTACAAAAATAGCCATGTTATGCATGTGAAGTATCTTGGCAAAAGCAATCAAAAAATACAAGATCATAGTCCCTCAATGACGCTATCCAAAGTTGCCTTTCAAAATTGATCTTAGTCCCTCAAAGAGAATTGCTAAGATATTTTCACAATATTGCTATCATGGCTATACGATGACCCATGCCCGTCCCTTTCCATCCAAATATAAGGCTTCTTACCAAATCAATGGTAAGATAGCAATATCAAAAGGAAAGGAAGAAATGAACTAAGACTTTTGAGTAGGTAGAACATTCCTAGTTGCTTGATCATTTTCAAACAAAAACATCCTTGCTATTTTCAAAAATAAACACCAACACTTTCAAAACATCTTTCAAACTTGAAACATTTTCAAAAGATCAACACTTTGTATACATTCTTACGAACAAGAATTATTACAAAGTGTGCCTAAACGATGACGCCTTTTCAAAATACTTTAAAAAAACCACACAAAGCACCTTTTCAAACAAAATCAAGTGATCTAGCAAGCAACTAAGTGCCCATATATAACTATGGATGAAAAATATGCTAACACCTTTCCTTTTCATAATCTACCCCCCGAACTCAAGAAAACATCTCTAAAGGTCTTTCCTGTTCTTTTCAGCCTTTCCTTTTGGATAAAAGAAAAGTCGATGGTGACTCTTGCTATCCTCACAATTGCGATCAAACATAAAACATCCCAAGTTAGTTCTCCCACCGCGTTACAGAACTGGCGACTCTGCTGGGGACATAAACTTAAAAGTGGGGTTACCTTAGGGCTAGATCACATTTACTTGCTTTCCTTATTTGACTTGCATGCTTTACATTATGGTTCCTTGTTTTGGCTGGCTTTGATCCTCCACCCGGATCTGGGATACCTTGTTAGGTAAGTAGCAATATATTGTGGAAACTGTACGACATAGACCGATATGGTTGAAACAATGGCTACGTTAGTGTGACGCATTTGTAGGTACCGGTATCCCTTATGTTGAATAGAGGAGAATACGGTGCCGCTAAATGGCATCATAAAGCACTAACTGACTTTAGAACCTTAATTGAAAAAACTTGGCTAATTAGAACGTAGTGAGGTAACCGGTTTCGGTGGAAAGCTGGAAATTGGTTGATACTCGATACTACACTCATTGAGACTAGAATTTTGGGATATCCCGGCTGCAAGAAAAGATTGATTATGTGAGACAATGCCTAAAAGAAAGGTCAGTGATATTGAGATCCCTTAGAACCCGGTTACTATTAACTAGGACAGGTTTGAGCCAACTAAACTTCAAGAGAGTACTTACCTACAAACTCCATGCAAGCCTAAGCCTAAGGACTTGTTTTTCCTTGTGTGTATATGCTTACTTGTACATAACATCATAAACATCATAACATCATTCGCATTCTCACTAACCATTTCAAGGATTTAGGAATTTATCTTTGTTTTTTTTGTTTTGTAGGCCATGAACTCCGCCCGAAGAAACACCATCCGAATCAGCTTCGTGAAAGAACACCCTCAACTCTGAGAGTTAGCATCAAGGGTGCCCAGAGATTCTCCTTTTACCAAGAGATATGGACGACTCCTCAGTTTGGATACCTTCAACTTCCAAGAAGAGATGATGTGTGTGCTCTTCCAATTCTTTAATCCCATACATCATTGCTTCACCTTTCCTGACTATCAGTTGGTACCTACACTAGAAGAGTTCTCTTTGCTATTAGGAGTGCCCATGCTTGATGAGATATCGTTCACTGGTCTAGAAGGGATCCCGAAACCTGAGGTCATGGCCGAAGCTCTACATCTGAAGAGAGCCGACATCATAGCAAATTTGGAGACTAGAAGCGGAGTCAAAGGATTCCTAGCCAAATTTCTATTAGAGAAGGCTCGTTCATTCTGGGAAGATATGGATTTTCAAGCTTTTGAAGACGTTCTGGCCTTTCTCATCTATGGTCTAGTTCTTTTCCCCAACTCGGACCAATTCATAGATGTAAATGCCATCAAAGTCTTTCTCTCCCGTAATCCTATACCCACCTTGCTGGGAGACATCTTACATTGCATCCATACCCGCACCATGAAGAAAATATGTACTCTTTTTATGTTGTATTCCCCTACTCGCCAAGTGGTTCATTTCACACCTACCTCGATCAACATTGAAGAACGAGCAAAGATTGACATGGTCTCAAAGGATGATGTCCCTCACCCACACTGATATTCATTGGTGTTCAAGATCCTTGGATGATACTTCTATCATTGACTATTGTGGGTAATTCCCTAACGTCCCTCTACTTGGCGTTAGGGGAGGTATCACTTACAACCTTTGCTTAGCTTTACGACAGTTTGGGTATGCCCGAAGAGATGGTCCTCATGAGATGCTCATCCAAGGTTTGGTGTTCGACTACGAAAGCGACGATCAAGGCTACTGTCAGAGGTTTATGCAATCTTGGAGGATGGTAAAAAAGGTGGATAGCTGGACACTGGGGCACAAGAATTCCATCCCTCTTGAGCCTTATCTCAAATGGGTACGAGCCCGTGCTCAAAGTCTTATGATGCCTTACCCCTCCATTCTCCCAGTTATCATAAAGCCTGTTGTGGAAGGAGATGTCACATACACTATCCTTCATCCTAACATGCCCACCTCTCTCGAAGACTTACAAAGGGATTGGATACATCTTAAGGAAGAGCGAGACACTTTCGAAGACCAATTCTACGCCAGCGAGAAGAAAGTTCTGGAACTCACCAAGCAGCTTCATGAAGAGCGGAGTCTGAATGCCTACATCGTACCAAAGAGGATGCGTTCAACTTTTTTGTCTTAGAGTGTTGTGTAACACCCCAATTCTACCCCGGAAAATTATATAAATAAATCAGAGTTATAAAAATTATATCATGCAAACGAATCAGGATGCCACAAATTCTTCTATCAAAATTCATTGCATTCATCGTGGATATATAACACTTTTAAAACATCGGATGAACCATCATCATAACATCTTTAGTTAAATAATTCAACATCTTTGCAGCAGAAATTCTTAATAACATCTTTGTCATCATTACAATAACTTCAAAACAACTCAATTTAATAATAATCAACTTAAGGTTCAACAACTGAATAATCAACAATCAAAAGTAACAAGTGTTCATCCCCCCGAGTGTTACATATCAGAGCAATGACACCGACTCAACTATTGAAGGTATACAGCCTTCACTCTCGATTACGTGCACGTTACCAACATAAGGGCAACATTCAAACAGAAGGGGTGAGATATCTAACAATATAATAAAGCGCATGATAATTAATATATTAAATTAGATCACATAACATCACCACTTCTCATCTCATAATCAACAATAATCACAATGTATATACACATTCACCACATCAAAACACACTTCTTTATACAATCATATAATGTGACTCAATACTATGCAACTGCATGTGGTACCATTTGGAGCAGAACTCCAATCTCAAATTTTTTCCAATTAATAGAGGCATCAACAAGGCATAAACCTTCATCTCAATATTCACCAATACAAGCCATCTCAATGAGCATAAGCTCCATCTCAAAATGCAATGTATGCGACACAATCATGAATTTAATAACAACACCATAGTTAACAACATCTCAATACAACATCATCATTGGCCAAAGGCCTACATCTCAAAAGCATCTCAACATCTCTTCTTCAACATCTCATATCATTCATAATAATTCATCAAACATCATTTATTTATCAAATGTCATTTATTCATCAAACATAATTTATTCATCATAAATTATCAACACAACATCATTAATAACATCTCATCAACAACTCAGTTGTACATTAATACGACAGTGTGATACGGTGGCAGAACCGACTGTTTAATATTGGTTTGCATTTTGAATTTTGTGTTTGCAAAATGTCGCAGTAAGCAAGAGTCGCCACCGACTTTTATTTCATCCAATCGGAAAGGAAAAAAGTATAGAAAAAAATCCTTTTTCGAGATATTCCGAGTATGGGGGGTAGATTATAGAAAGGGAAGGTGTTAGCACCCTTTCTATCCATGGTTTTCCATGAGCTCTTAGGTACTTTCTCATTTTTAAATTGCTTGTGTGTGTTTCGTTTTAAAAATGTTTTACTTCGTGATAACCCTTGTATCAGTCCACAAGAGTGTGACGAAGTTATTTTGAAATTTGTTTGAAAAGTGTAAGTGTGAAAAGTTTTGGTTTGAGCAAGTACCTACTAACATCTACCTACTCGAAAAAAGATCGTTTCTATTCTTGTTTCCTTTAGACAACACTATCCTACTATTAAGAAATAGGTAGCACCGTCGTTGGAATTGGTAAGGGTCAATTCGAAAGGTACGTACAATCACTAAAGAAATATTAGGACACCTTAGTAATAACCCTAGAGTCTTAAGATCATATTCGAGGAAACATTTCCGAGGCAACGTTTCCGAGGCAACATTTTCGAGGCAACATTCGAATGGGACATTTTGATCTTTTTTAGAAAGGAGGGCAACCACTAAGACACCCTATGCTTAATGATCGTGTACCGAAGGCAACCGAAGTGAGAGTATACCCTAAGAGTGATATGTGATAGTGATTTGTTTCAGTTATTTATCTTTGCACATTAGGGTTTTCTAACTGTATTAATTTATCATGCATTCTTGCCATACAATCCTATTAGCATACATCTAGATAGTTAAATATTTGCAGGAATTAAAAATGCGAGAAAATAAACCTACGCTATTATAAGGCTTCGGGGAGGGGGATTAATTACATAGCCAAAAAAAATTGGGGAAAAAGTGATAAGTAATAGCCCTAAATTAAACATTACAAACCAGTGAGCAGTTACAAAATATTGACAAAAGAAATAACAAGCGTGCAGCGAATTAAACACGAGACGATTAGGGTTTTGACCCTTTGACCAAACTTAATTGCAATTGATTCAAGAAAAAATGTTTTTTTGTCATGTTTTGTTATTTGAGAAAATAATGGATAATTAAATTAAAAGAAAATCCTAATTCTAATTAATATTAATTAAGAAAAATAAATTAGTTAAGTTAACCTATTTTTGTGTTTTTTGTTTGAAAAAGACAAGAATTAAATCATGAACTTAAACCTAATTTCCTAATTAGTTTTAATTATAAAAACAAGTTAAAATTTCCCTAAATTAAATTAAAACTAATTAATTGAAAGTTAAATTTGATAAAAAAAAGCCTAATTCTAATTTTGTGAATTCTTGATTTTATGATTTTATAAAAAATGATTAATGGTGTTAATTAAAATAATTAAAGGAAATATTAAAAGAATTAAAAAAAATGAAAAAAAATGTAGAGATGGGCCTGATTGTTAGCAATTGTGGGGGGTATGAAGTTGAATTTTTGGGCCCAAAACTCCAAAGCCTGTGTTGAATCTAATACATTTCTCTTCTGATGGTCCATAATACATCTGCGCGTACAAGACATTGGATTGGAGGTGATAAGGTCTTTGAGGGTTAGATCTGAGGTCTCACGATGGACTTCATGGGGCGTGATGCATTGGAACCTATAGAGAATATCAGAAAAATGTAAAAGTAACACGCCTGGGGTCGAACCCAGGGCGTGTACCTTATAGATTCTCCCCTTTGCCAACTGCGCTGGAATGTTATTCATAATAATAATGAAATAAATAAACCATACAGGAAAACAAAGTGCTAGATCCAGGTCAGCAAATAATTGCACGCGTCAGTAAGCATGAGCCAATTAGATGGGGTGAGAGAAAGCCATCGTTCGATCCAGCCAATGGGATCATGAGAAACAGCCACGCAAGCTGGTTGACCAAAGACCAGCCAGTCTAACCACCGGAGCTGGTGGTTTCCACCGTCTTCTCCGGTGGGTTACCTCAAAATATTAGCCAAACTGAAAAACAAATGATGCCAACCGCCTTAAAAAGATCCCCGGATCACAATTTTGGCCTCTAAATTAACTAATTCCTTATGCATCACTAGATTCGAACTTGGAACCCTAACCACGATCAACAATGGCATAACGTGATCCTGGGCATTAGCTTCGCATGTGATACGTTCAAACACACATAAACATCAGTAGAAACACATGTATATGATCAATATGAATTTACATCAAGTATTGCGCGAGTTTGAAGTCAAAGAAGTTTTACCAATGGTGAGGCACGAATCTGCTGATTTGGGGATGCTACAGGCTTTACAAATGGTCTGGTTTCACTCCTGGAAATCTCAGAAAGATGATAGAGCGATTGGAATCGAGGGAAAGAGGCTAGCCATGGTGTTTAAAGATTGCACACTTCTTTGAAATTTTTGGAATTTTCTTTCTCCCTTGAGGCTGGCTGCGTGTGTTCTCTCCTCCTCTTTAGGGTTGGAATCCTTTATTTATGTGTGAGGCCACAAATAGGTTAACATTTTTGGAGCAAATCAAAAGAAATATGGAGTTTTTTTAATTTTGCTTCAAATTTCTTTATTTTCAAATATTTCCTTCCCTTTCATAGCATGGCACAATTTTCTTGTCTATTTTCAGCATATTTGATCCATCATTCAATGCAAAAATCATATCAAAGCAAATCTACATTATTCATTTAATTTAATTTGATTTTTTAATGATTGAAACCAAAATAAATCAAATAAATAAGAAAATAATGCATGAATGGTTTTATGGGTCGTGGACCACATTATAATTGAGGTGCAAGCTTAAAAAGTTGGGCCCATTTAGCAAAAAATACAAATTTGAGTACATTTTACTTTTGGCAATTTTGCAAAAATGGTCAATTTGGCCAATGCATAACTCTCTCAATTTTGACCCTAGAGAGGTGTTCTTAGACTTTTTAGAAAGCTTAATATGTCCTCCAAGTAAACCTTTTGGTCTCATCTCAATTGAGTCTTCCATGTTCATGTATGAAGCTTAGACCCAAAATGTGTTTTTATTGACTTTTCAAAAGGACCTATAATGTCAAAATTCATATCTTTTTGTGAGTGCATATTATGAACTTGGGAGCTGAAGATGAATTTTATGGAATTGCATCCTCTTCAAAATGAACTTTGTATGGGTCATTTCTGATAAAGTATGAGAAAGTTATGCTTGGTCAAAGGTGAGTTGACTTTTCCTACAAAACCCTAATTTAGCAATTTTGGGTTTTAATGAATTATGAGCAATCCTTGAGGAATCATGATCAAAACTTGATCAAATGATGAATAATACTTCAAAATGAGGATGTTTACCAAAAATATTGAGGTTTGACTATATGTGGGCCCCAGTTGACTTTTGACCTAGTATAGTTGATTTTCAGGCATTTGAGCAATTGACTGAGCAAACTTCTTCTGCAAGGCTTGAAACTTGACATGGATGATCTTGAGAACATATTAGGACAATGGTGAGCATTTTAGTCCTTTTTGGTTCACACATCTTGATGAAAATAGAGACCCTAATTTGAGGTAGGCTGCCTTAGGAGAGAGTTTGTTTGGTCAACTCTTGAACTTCCTTGAGCAATTTGGGGACCTCACTTGACATTTGTTGAGAAATATGGGAGGGAAAATTTTGGTGTAAAACAGCTGCCCCTGTTCAATCTTCTTAAACCTGAGGATGTAGATTGGCAGCTGTTGTACCCCAAAATTTGCCCTCCCATATTCTTCAAGAAATTGCCAAGCCAAGCCACAAAATTCCCCAAGGGTTATGCAGTTCAACTGTCTCCTATACAGTCAAAACTAGGGTTTGGATTCTGATCAAGAAAAGGAAGTTTTCAAAGACCCAATCAAGTCTCACATGCTTACAAATATGGTCAAGTATCCTCATATCAAGTTTCAAGGCATTCAGCTCAAAATTGCACAGTCAAAACCCTAGATTGCACTACAGTCAACTGTAGGGGCAAAATGGTCATTTGGCAGTCAAAAGTTCAAATTTTTGGTCAACATATCATTTTGAAGCCACAAACATCATTTGATCAATGCTTGATCATGATTCTCAAAATTTGGCTCAGAAATCATCAAAGATGCAAAAGTTACTATATTTGGACAGTTGAAAAAGTCAACAGAAATTGACCAGGGCATAACTTTCACATGGATTATCAGAAAAATTCCATCCAAAGCTCATTTTGAAGAGACAGACATTTCCTACAACTCATCTTCATACTTCAAGTCCAAGAAATGCTCTCACAAAAAGTTATCAATTTCAACATTATAGGTCATTTTCAAAAGTCAACAAAAAGGGACTTTAAGTCAAAGACCATAACTTGAGATTGGTAAATCAAAATGACATGGGACCAAAGGCATTGGTTATAGGACTCAAAGACCTTTCCAAAATGTCCAAGAACATGTGAAAAGCTTAAAAATTGAGCAAGTTATGCCTTGTGGAAGTTGGGAAATTTTTGGGAATTTTGAAAAGTCAACTTTGATTCAAATGGTCTAAAATTGCCAATGGGCCTACTTTTCTTCCATGATTCATCATTCCAAGCCTATGCACGACCACTTGGCCCAAAGGGGAGTATTTTCTCATTTTTTATTTATTTATTTGAATTTTTATTCATATTAATTCAATTAAATCAATTAAATATATGGAAAATATCTAAATGAACCAAATGAATCTTTTTATACACATTCTAGGCTCAATATTTCGTGCATATGCCAATTAGGAAAGATTTGGTTAGAATTGATCATAAAATGCACAAAAACCATGTGAAAAAGATATGTAAAGATCTTAAGAAAATCAATTTGCAAAATCATTGAATGCCATGGATTTTATCCAATTTTGTTGACCTAAAAGCTTTGCTACATATTCAGAATCACAACCCTAAGGCAAATAGACTGAAAGCTGCGCATAAGAGACCATCACAAACTTGAAAAATTGCTTAAAAAACTCAAATTCTGAAATCAACCTTAGAGGTCGATTCAAAACACCATTCTTGTCCCAATAGCTTCATTGTGGTTCTCTGAACGTGTGCCAATCACAAGCAACAACAAAAGCTCCAAGAATTGGTAGATAATGTTCAAACTGTATCAAGCAATTTTTGAAATCGTATAGCATAATTCACGCATCCTTTTGCATTTTTATTTGTGGATTCTTGTTCAGTGTGATGTTTCTAAGCTAACCAATGCCTTTGATTGAATTATTGCACGTTATATTCGATTCCATCATGCGCGATTTCTAGGGTTTTGCAGGACTGTAATTTAGGGCTTTAGCGATAAGGAAAAATTAGCCCATGAAAGTATGACCATTCAAACCAACTCATCAAGACGAGGAGATCTGGACCCTCGCGATCAATTTATTGATATCATAGCGCTAGTCGCTATTTTCTTGAAGCTAGCCTAAGGCCATGCATGCAAAACCGTTTCCATAGGCTTTTGTTTCAGAAAAAATAAAAACAATGAGGAAGATGATGTGTTGGCAAGCATTGGTTGGATCTTTTAAATTTTCGCGCGTTTTAATTCATTAACGTTTTCTTTTCTTTTATAATATTTACTAACTATTATATAACAAAAGCATATGCAGTGGTTCAGTGGCGCACGTGGTGGTTTGCAACGTGAATGACCTGGGTTCGATCCCAGGTCTGTCTTGTTTCCTATATTATTTTGCCAATTGTGTTCCCATGCAGCGTCCAAGATGAAAACGTACCATGTATCCTCAAAGAATCAGCAGCCACGCGTCCCTTAAGATCAAGCCAAGGGCGAAGATTGGGAGAGCACCATGAACGTGAGTCAGCATTGTTGTACGCTGCCATACAAAAGTCAGAAGGGCCATGCTTATTGGGCCAGATTCCACTAATTTGACCTCACCATTTGGGACTACACCCCCACCCTGGTTTGCTTTTCTTTTCATATTTTGTTTATTTTTTTTTAATTATTGTGTTATTATTTTTATTGTTTTAATTAATTAATTGTTTTTCTACAAAATATAAAAACCTCATTAAAAAATCAGAAAAGACCAAAAAATAATAAATATTTTTATTGTAATTATTTTCTTGCAAATAAATTAACATGTAATTATTTAGTTTTAATTAGGATTTTTGCAAGTTTAATTCTTTTTAATAAATATAAAAAAGGTAGAATTAGGTTAATTGACAATTTTCATTCCTTTTAATTTTTTCCTTTTGATCATAATATTATTATTTATTTATTTTCTATAATTAAATTTTGCATGTAAATTAACTTAGGTTTAATTTAGGTTAAATTTAATATTTTCTTAATAACTTAAAAAATAATTAGAACTAGGTGTAACGTTTAATTTTAGTTTTTATTAATTCTTTTTCCATTAAATCATAAAAAACACAAAAATACCAAAAAAACATTTTCTTTTAATCATTAATTCTAATTATTTAATTCATTAACTTTAAAATTTTTGCAAAAGGGTCCAACGCCCATGTTCATAATTTATTTTATTTCGCGCATTTATTTTATGTCGTTTATTATAATTATGTAACTCTCCCAAAGCCTTGTAACAATTTATACTTTTCGCACTTTTATTCGCTTTATTTATTTTCCGTTAAATCGGGTCCGGTTTAATTTTGGCGATGTGGACCCGCGCCATTTGTAATAGTTTAGATTTATTTTCCTCGCAAATATTAACTGTTAAATAAGCATGCAAGAATGAATGGTCCTAATTAAAATCAAGCGTAGATCATAATGAACATGACAAGACAAATGCAAATGAAAACGACACACGAATCGCACACACCACCCCTAGGGTACGCCTCACTGTTGCCTTTCGAAAGGTGATCGTCGAGTAGAGGATGTCTTAGTAAGTCCTCATGATCCAGGAGCCTGGCATGAGGGTAGCTTCTAAGGTGTCTTCCCATTGCTCCGGTGATCACCATGTCCCTACAAACTCGAATTGACCCGAACACCTCCAACAGTGGTGCTACCTACCTCTCAATGGTGGGATGGCACTACTTTAGAGGACATTTACACAGACGAATTCCTTAGGGTAGGTAGGTTCTCAAGGATACTTGCTCTAATCTCAAAACAAACTCAAAAATACTTTTCACACCAACACTTTTCAAAAGCTTTCAAAGCAAATTTTTCAAACACTCTGACGTACGAGTCGAACTGAAATTTTTCAAAGAAACTTTTTAAAACCCACAGTTGAAAAGCAAACAAACCTTTTTGAAAACACAATGAGCAAGTATCTAAGAGCCCATGGATAACCATGGATAGAAAGGGTGCTAACACCTTTCCTTTCTATAATCTACCTCCCGAACCGAGAGCAATCTCTTTAAGGAATTTTTCTGTGCTTTTGTCCTTTCCATTTGGAGAAAATAAAAGACGGTGGCGACTCTTGCTTCCGCGACATTTCGCGAACCAGCGTTAAACAGTCAGTTCCAGATCCACCGATCACAGAACTGGCGACTCTGCTGGGGACTAAACTTAAAGTGGGGTGTACCTTAGGGCTAGCTTATAACTATGTTTTCAATTGTTTTCCTTGTGTGCTTTAAATTGTGGGTTGCTTGGGAGTTCTATAGATCCTAAACCCGGATCTGGGGAATACCTTCTTAGAAAGTAGCAACAAGGCGGTGAGGGAACTGTGCGGGGTATACCGACATGGTTGAAACAGTCTGCTACGTTGATGTGGCACTTTGGTGTGTACCGGTAACCCTTGAGTTCAGTCAAGGAGAGTACGGGGCCTCCGCGTGGTGTCGTGAAGCATCAACAGACCTTAGGAACCTTAATTGAACTATCTTGGCCTCTTTAGGGTAGTGAGATAACTGACTTTGGTGCAGTCCGAGGTTGGTTGATACTCGATACTACGCTCAGTTGAGGGTTGTTTTCCTGGAATATTTCGGTCGCCAGTTCAGTGGCTAAATCGAAACGATGAACAATGAAAGCAATCCCGTGATATTGGGAACCTTAGAACCCGGTTACTTTGATTAGGACAGGTTGAACCCACCAACTTCAAGAGGGTACTACCCAGACCCCATGTCGGCCTTAAACCTTAAGGGCTTGTCTTGTGTGACTTGTGTGCCTTTGTACTTGCCTACTTGCATGCTTGTTAGCTGACACATGAACTACTTGCAGGTTTTGTTTATAGTCCTTAACCAGGACTCATGACAAGGTTTACCAAATTTCTTGCAGGTCTTGTTTATAGTCCTTAGCTAGGACTCATGACAGGGTTTACCAAATTTCTTGCAGGTCTTGTTTATAGTCCTTAACTAGGACTCATGACAGGGTTCACCAAATTTCTTGCAGGGTTGTTTATAGTCCTTAATTGGGACTCATAACAGAGTTTACCTACATCACCCCATGCATAGCATGACATCATACCATTGCATACATCCTAACCCATTTCAAGGATCTCAAGGGCTTGTGATGCAGGTCATGATGAACCAACTGTCTAGCCAGGGGCAAAGAGGATTTATTTTCCTCTAGCCAAGGTTGTCAGGGGCTATGACCCACTGGATATGGTGAGCCTTTGACCCTTGACAAAGGACTCTCAACAAAATGAAGTTCTTACAATCAAGCTACCGGTTGCAAATGCTAACAAAGTTTCTCTGTTTACCCCGCGAGGTCCTTGAAAACATTACATGCATGTCATACATCTCATTGCATTGCAGGTATCCCTTTGACAGGTTGCTTACCCTTCTCCGCTGTTTATTTCAGCCGATCATCATGAATCCTGAATCATCAGCCGCACAGACTATCAAGGACCTCCAGGCTCAGAACGCCCAGTTCCAAGAGCTGATCATGAATTTGACTCAGGGGCAACAAGATCTGAAGGCTCTGCTCTTGAAGAAGGACAAGAAGAAGAAGAGGACTGTCTTGTTCAGCCCTAGGCGCAGATCTGGGAATACACCGCAAATTGAAACTGAGAGGACAACCCCATCTGTGGGAAAAAGCAGTCATCAAGAGGAAAGGGTGCCCAGTCCAGAGGTCTCTGACAATGAAACCGATTTCGACGACGAACAGTACCCTCCGGCTGAGGACAAGTACAAACAGTTGGAGGATAGGCTGAATGCTATGGAGATCCAACAGGTACCTGGGCTGGATCTTGGAGATTTGGGTTTGTCAACTGGTGTGGTTATTCCTCGGAAGTTCAAAGCACCATCCTTTACTAGGTATGACGGGGCGTCTTGCCCCAAGCTGCATCTAAGGTCCTATGTTCGGAAGATTCAGCCATATACGATGGACAAGAATTTATGGATCCACTTCTTCCAGGAGAGTCTTTCAGGGACTCATCTCGAATGGTTCTATCAGCTGGATGGGACCAAGGTTCGTAACTGGGAGGAGTTGGCTGCTGCTTTCTACAAGCAGTATCAATATAATGCCGACCTTGCTCCTACGCGTACCCAACTCCAGGGTATGTCGTTGGGATCAAGTGAAGGTTTTAAAGAATATGCGCAGAAATGGAGGGATCTTGCTGGAAGGGTACAACCACCTCTGACTGATCGGGAACTTGTGGACATGTTCTTGGGGACCTTGTCTGGTCCATTTTATAACCACCTGATTGGGAATTCGTCTGCTGGATTCACAGATCTTATCTTGACTGGAGAGCGAATAGAAGCCGGCATCCGGTCTGGGAAAATTCAAGAGGCTGCACTTTCTGATAAAAAGCCTCATCATGGGAAGAAAGAATCCAATGCTGTGCACGGAAAAAGGAGCCGTCATGAGGCAGGGGCAATCCAGATCTCTAATCCTGGACCTGCTCAACAAGGACAGGGGCAGCAGCGCAAGGAGAAACGGCAGTACACCAAACTCAACATGTCGTTGGATCAAGCACTGCAACAAATGTTGAAGGCGGGGCTGATCACCTTAAGGGCTCCTCTCCGGAATCCGAACACTTCTGCACCCAACTATCATCCCAACGATAGGTGCGCATATCATTCAGATAGCCCGGGGCATACTACAGACAACTGCTGGCCTCTTAAGAACAAGATCCAAGATATGGTCGACGCCGGGGAGATTCAGTTTGAAGTGCCTGAGACTCCGAACATAATCACTGCTCCGTTACCCAATCGTTGAAGACTTTTTGTTTATTTGAATTTCTGAGTTGTATTTTGCTTTGCTTATACAAACAATTAATGTCATAGCAAACTCTTTTATTCTATTAATGCATCGCATATGTCTGTTTTGGGAATTAATACAATTGTTTTCCTTATATTCAAAATTCTTTTCATATTTTTTCTGATGATCAATTCTGGGTTAATGATTCTGAGCCTCTTGAGGGAGGATGACGAAAACGATACCGCTATCTTTACAGTATGCTTTTGAACAGACCCCGCTGATGAGGTACAGGCATTGTTTCAATTCCCAAACACTGGAGTTATAAGGATGATAATCCCTCGTCAACCCCTCTGAGCCAAAGAAGTAGGAGTTTTTCTTTTCGAAATTTAAAACCCTTAATCATAACCTGGGGCAGGGTAGTCTCTCAGTTGATCCAAGTGCATGACGAATGGCACCAAAGAGATCTTTACAAAACGAAGAAAGACAATGATGGTTCCGAACAATCATAAGGACAGGCAGTCATCATCAAAATTCATAAATGAAAAGCCCAAAAAGTCTAAACCTACAAAGGGGACTTATGAAACTGGGGCATCCCGCTGACTGTAATTCCAAAAAGGAAACAGTTCAGGCAAAAAAAAGAAAGGGATAACAAAATCAAGAAAGAGGTCTCACAAACCCTCAACCAAAGCAAAAAATGACTGCCTATTCAAAACAAGTTATCAACATCTGAACCATTATCGGAACATCAAAGCAAAGACTCAAGCAAGGTCTAACGCACGATCAACTGAGTTTAGGTTTGGAGAACATCACGAAGAGCGGGTGGGTACAAATACATTTTGAGCCTTATCCTTTGTTTCTTAAACCGTGAACCAGGCCACGTTATAACCCTCAAAAGTCCTAGCTGAAGCATGGGTTAGTTCGAAAGCATACTGTTACGAAAGGTATCCTGACTCCTTAAGGCTCACGGCAAAATACAGATTGGACATCACGTTTTACAAACATTCACTTGTTTTATGAAAAAAGAATGCATTTTCAAAATCTTTGAGACAGACATAAGCTTTGCATTTTTAACATAACTTTGTTTGCATATGACTTTTTGTTTGAACAGCATAGAAATTCGCATGACGAAAGTCTAATGAACAAGAGTATCTCCAATCAAGGGGCACGGTGTTGTACCCCAAAATTTGCCCTCTCATATTCATCAAGAATTATCAAAGTCAAGGTCACAAAATGCCCCAAGGGTTGTGCAGCTCAACTGTCTCCTAGACAGTCAAAACTAGGGTTTGAGTTCTGGTCAAGCAAATGAACTTTTCAAAGGCCCAATCAAGTCTCATATGCTCACAAATGTGGTCAAACATCCTCATGTCAAGTTTCAAGGCATTCAGTTCAAAATTGCACAGTCAAAACCCTAGATTGCACTACAGTCAACTGTAGGGGCAAAATGGTCATTTGGCAGTCAAAAGTTCAAATTTTTGGTCAATATATCATTTTGAAGCCACAAACATCATTTGATCAATGCTTGATCATGATTCTCAAAATTTGGCTCAGAAATCATCAAAGATGCAAAAGTTGCTATATTTGGACAGCTGAAAAAGTCAACTGAAATTGACCAGGGCATAACTTTCACATGGATTATCAGAAAAATTCCATCCAAAGCTCATTTTGAAGAGAAAGACATTTCCTACAATTAATCTTCATGTTCCAAGTCCAAGAAATGCTCTCACAAAAAGTTATCAATTTCAACATTATAGGTCATTTTCAAAAGTCAACAAAAAGTGACTTTAAGTCAAAGGCCATAACTTGAGATTGGTAAATCAAAATGACATGGGACTAAAGCCATTGGTTAAAGGACTCAAAGACCTTTCCAAAATGTCCAAGAACATGTGAAAAGCTTAAAAATTGACCAAGTTATGCCTTGTGGAAGTTGGGAAATTTTTGGAAATTTTTGAAAGTCAACATTGATGCAAAAGGCCTAAAAATGCAAATGGGCCCAATTATCTTCCAAATTTCTTCATGCCAAGCCTATACACGACCACTAGGCCCAAAGGGAAGTATTCTCATATTTTTTAATTATTTATTTGAATTAATATTAATTTATATTCATTTAAATGATTTTAATTCATGAAAAATATAACCTTAACCTAAAAAAATCTTTTTATGCACATTATAGGTTCAATATCTCGTGCTTAATCAATTATGGAAGGTTTTGGGTTGATTGGAACTAATTGACACCAAATGCACATGGAGAAGATTTGGAAAAGATTTCATGAAATCAAATATTGGAAACATTGAATACCATGGATTTTATGCAATATTTTTAACCTAATGGCTTCAATATATGATGAGGAATGAAAACCTAATGCTCCTAGACTGAAAATTGCGCAGCAAACCAATACACAAACTTGCAAATTTTCTCAAAAAAATCCAATTCTGAAATCCACCCTAGAGACTGATTCAAAGCTCCATTCCTTTTGCAAAAGCTTTCTTGTGAATTCCTGATCGTACTCCAATCAAAAACAACAACAAAGAGGCCCTGAATTGGTACACACGAGTCCAACTGTACCAAGAACATCTCGAAATCGCATAGCATGATTTAGACATCCTTTTGCATTTTTATTTGTATATTCTTACTCCTTGTGAAGTTTGTGAACTAACCATGATAGTTAATTGAATTTTTGTGGCATAAATATGATTTCACCATGAACGATACTAGGGTTTGCAGGCTTGATGATTTAGGGCTTTTAAGATAACGTAAAATTGTGGCTCGTGAGTAGCATGGTTGAATTGAGCAGGTTAAGACGAAGCAAGCACATACCTCGCGAACAATTTATCAATGCCATGGTCCTAATCGCTATTTTTCAATAGCCCCCCTAACGCAACACTGCAAAAAACGTTGCCTATTAGTTTTGTTTTACAGGGAAAGGGAAGAAGACGAGGCCGTGTCACGTATTGATTGGTGCGTTTAAAAACGCGCGCGCTTTTCCAGGCCATCAACGCGTTTGCTTTTTGTTATTTAGTTGTTAATATATATTAAATGAAGATAACGTGGTTCAGTGGCAGGGATAGAAGTGTGCAATCTCCAAGACCTGGGTTCGAACCCCAGGTCTGAATAATTCCATATTATTTTTCCAAATCAATTCCCATGCAGATTCCTCATTAGAGCATACCATGCACGCTCAAAATCCAGGGAACACGCGTCCAGTTGCCTGCAAATCAAGGGTCAGGATTCAAAGAACGTCATATACAACAGTCAACGCATCATATCTGATTGGAGAAGTCAACGAACTTCCATGCTTATTGGGCCAGGCCTATTAAATTTGAACCTCCTAAATTGGGGACAGCACCCCACTCTGGTTTGATTTCTTTTTTTATTTCATTTATTTTAATTGATTGTTTATTTTAATTATTTGTTTTAATTAACTATTTTAACAAAAATATAAAAACACTAAAAAATCAGAAAATACACAAAAACATAATATTTATTTTATAATAATTATTTTTATAAATAAATTAATATGTCAATATTTAGTTAATTAGGTTTTAATTTTAATCTCTTTTTAATAAAAATCCAACAAAATAGAATTAGGTTAATTAATTTATTCCTTTTAATATTTTTCCCCTTTTTTAGAATAATAATAATTATTTACTTGTTTATTTTTCTATTTAAATTGTACATAAATTTTAGGTTAATTTAGATCTTATTTTAAATCTTTCTTAATAAATAAAAAATTTATTAGAATTAGGGTTGCTTCTTAATTTAATTTTAATTAACTCCTTTTTCTTTTAAATCTTAAAAAATACAAAATATCAAAAACATTTAATTCTTTTTTTTTTTTATTATTATTTTATTTTCCATTCTCATTAATGTTTAATTATTTGCAAAAGGGTCCAACGCCCTAGCTTCGTTTTAATTCTTTAATTTGCGCATTTATCTTACGTCGTTTAATTATAATTTTGTAAATATCCCAAAGCCATGTAATTTAATTTTCTCGCACTTTTATTTATTCGCTTTATTTATTTTCCGCTAAATCGGGTCCGGTTTAATTTTGGCGATGTGGACCCGCGCCTTTGTAATAGTCGTAGATTTATTTCCTCGCAAAATATTTAACGGTTAACCAAGCATGAAAGAATGAATGTTTAATTAAAATCAAGCGTAGAACACGACAAACATGACAAGACAAATATCAAATGAAACATGACACACAATTCGCACACACCACCCCTAGGGTACGCCTCACTGTTGCCTTGCCTCGAAAGGTGATCGTCGAGTAGAAAACGTCTTAGTAAGTCCTCATGATCCGGGAACCTGGCATGAGGGTAGCTTCTAAGGTGTCTTCCCATTGCTCTGGTGATCACCATGTCCCGAACCTCGAATTGACCCGAACACCTCCAACGGTGGTGCTACCTACCTCTCAATGGTGGGATGGCACTACTTTTAAGGACATCTACACAGACGAATTCCTTAGGGTAGGTAGGTTCTCAAGGATACTTGCTCTAATTTCAAAAACAAATCAAAACATCTTTTCACACCAACACATTTTCAAAAGCTTTCAAAGCAAACTTTTCAAACACTCTGACGTATGAGTCGAACTGAAATTTTTCAAAGAAACTTTTTAAAACCCACATTGAAAAGCAAACAAACAATTTTGAAAACACAATGAGCAAGTATCTAAGAGCCCATGGATAACCATGGATAGAAAGGGTGCTAGCACCTTCCCTTTCTATAATCTACCTCCCGAACCGAGAGCAATCTCTATAAGGAATTTTTCTGTGCTTTTGTCCTTTCCATTTGGAGAAAATAAAAGACGGTGGCGACTCTTGCTTACCGCGACATTTCGCGAACCAGCGTTAAACAGTCAGTTCCAGATCCACCGATCACAGAACTGGCGACTCTGCTGGGGACCCTTTATAAAGTGAGGTGTACCTTAGGGCTAAGTCATAACTGTGTTTTCACTTGTATTGTTTTGCTTGCTTTACTATTGTGGGTTGTATCGGAGTTACATAGATCCTAACCCGGATCTAGGGGATACCCTGTTTAGGTAGCATAAGCTGTGAGGGACCTGTCCGGCGTATACCGACATGGGTGAAGCAGTGGCTACGTTGGTGTGGCGCCTTGGTCTGTACCGATATCCCTCGTGTTGAAACGGGGAGAATATGGGTCTTCCAAGGAGTCATTAAGCACCAACAGACCTTAGAACCTTAAATGACCCAACTTGGCCATTAGAACAGTAGCAGTATGCTACGCCCATTGAGGCTAAACTCTCGTGATGGTTCTGGCCGCAAGAAAAGATTGCGATGCTGGAGTTATGACCGATTGAGGGTAGTCAATGATATTGGGATCCTCTAAGAACCCGGTTACTTTTGATAGGACAGGTATGAACCCACCAACTTCAAGAGGGTAATACCCAGACCCCATGCTGGCCTTAAACTCTAAGGGTTTCTCTTGTGTGACTTGTGTGCCTTCGTACTTGACTATCTGCGTGCTTGTTACCTGACACTTGTTTCTCGCAGGTTTTGTTTATAGTCCTTAATTGGGACTCATAACATGGTACTAAATTTCTTGCAGGTTTTGTTCATAGTCCTTAACTGGGACTTATAACAGGGTTTACCAAATTTCTTGTAGGTGTTGTTTATAGTCCTTAACAAGGACTCATAACAGGGTACTAAGTTTCTTGCAGGTTTTGTTTATAGTCCTTAATTGGGACTCATAACAAAGTATACTGAATTTCTTGCAGGGTCTGTTTATAGTCCTTAATTGGGACTCATAACATGGTTTACCTACATCACCCCATGCATAGCATGACATCATACCATTGCATACCATTGCATACATCCTAACCCATTTCAAGGATCTCAAGGGCTTGTGATGCAGGTCATGATAAATCAAACATCTAGCAAGGGGCAAAGAGGATTTATTTTCCTCTAGCCAAAGTTGTCAGAGGCTATGACCCACTTGATATGGTGAGCTCTGACTCTTGAAGAAGGTTCCCTTAACCAAGGTTGTTTGGAAATCAAAACCAGACATGATGATTAAAGTCAGGGGCTATGATCCACTGGATATGGTGAGCCTTTGACCCTTGATGAAGGACTCTCAACAAAATGAAGTTCTTACAATCAAGCTACCGGTTCCAAATGCTAACAAAGTTTCTCTGTTTACCCCGCGAGGTCCTTGAAAACATTACATGCATGTCATACATCTCATTACATAACAGATATCTTTGTTGCAGGTCACTTACCTTTCTCGCTGTTTATTTCAGCAATGGCCTTCCAACCAGACAACCAGGACCTTCTTGCTCAAGAGACTCAGTTCGGGGAAATCCTTCTGAATCTATCCAAGGGGCAGGAGGAACCAAGGACACTTCTCATGGGGACCTTTGTCAAGAACAGTGCTGAGGATGAAAGGCTGAAACACCTACAAGCTGAGATGGATGTTATGAAAGCCCAAATGCTGGGGCAGAGGAATGCCATTCAAGGTTTAGCTCAAAGACAAGATGAGCTCCGGTTTCTCGTCAACCAACTGCTTCAGGATAACCAACTGGGGCAAACATCTAAGGGTAAAAAGCTAGTCATCGTTCGACCATCTTTGAGACAAAGAGGCAAGGAGAAAGCTCCTCATATGGCTCCAGTATCACCAATTCAGTATCAACCTCACCAGCTTCAACCCGACAAGCCCAAAAGGCAATTCACCAAGCTCAACGTGTCGCTGCCTCAAGCCTTACAACAACTGTTGAGGTTGAACTTGGTAACTCTAAAGGATCCTCCTAAGAATCCCAACAGGACACCTTTAAGGTATAACCCCAACGCTCACTGCGCTTATCATTCTGACAGCCCGGGGCATGCTACAGAGGATTGTTGGACTCTGAAAAATAAGATCCAGGACCTGATTGAGGAAGGAGTTGTGGAATTCACCCAAGATGGCCAGGCTGAGTGCTCCTACCATCCCTACAGGAGGCACTATTTGAAGTAACAAGCCCTGAGATGAGAAGACTTTTGTTCGTTAGGATTTTCAAGTTGTAATTTCTTTCTGTTCAAACATTTACTCATGTTAACATTGTTATTTCATTAATGCATCGCATATGTCTGTTTTGAAGCAATATATTCGTATTCACTATACGCAAATTATTTTCATATTTTTTCTGATGTCAACTCTTGATCTAAAATTCTAAGCCTCTTGAGGGAGGATGACGAAAACGATACCATAATCTACAGTATGCTTTTGAACAGACCCCGCTGATGAGGTACAGGCATTGTTTCAATCCCTAAACACTGGAGTTATAAGGATGATAATCCCTCGTCAACCCCTCTGAGCCAAAGAAGTAGGAGTTTTTCTTTTCGAAATTTAAAACCCTTAATCATAACCTGGGGCAGGGTAGTTCTCTCAGTTGATCCGAGTGCATAACGAATGGCACCAAAAAAAGTCCTTACAAAACAAAGAAAGACAGTGATGGTTCTGAATAACCAATAAAGAAAGGCAGTCATTATCTCAAAAAATAAAAACCCATTAAGTCCAAACCCATGAAGGAGACTTACAAAACTGGGGCATCCCGCTGACTGTAATTCCAAAAAAGGAAACAGTTCAGGCAAAAAAAAAAAAAAAAAAAGAAAGGGATAACAAAAATCAAGAAAGAGGTCTTACAAACCCTCAACAAAAAAAGGAATGATTGCCTATTCAAAATAAATCATCAATATCTGAACCATCATTGGAACATCAGAGCAAAGACTCAAACAAGGTCTAACGCATGATCAACTGAGTTTAGGTTTGGAGAACATCACGAAGAGCGGGTGGGTACAAATAAAATTTGAGCCTTTATCCTTTGTTTCTTAAACCGTGAACCAGGCCACGTTATAACCCTTAAAAGTCCTAGCTAAAGCATGGGTTAGTTCGAAAGCATACTGTTACGAAAGGTATCCTGACTCCTTAAGGCCTACGGTAAATACGGAGTTGACATCACGTTTTACAAACAATCACTTGTTTTATGAAAAAGAATGCATTTTCGAAATCTTCAAGACAGACATAAGCTTTGCATTTTTAACATAACTTTGTTTGCATATGACTATTTGTTTGAACAGTAGGGAAATTCGCACGATGAATACCTAGTGAACAAAAGTACTTCCAATCAAGGGGCACGGCATGATCATGGTCTACCATCTGGGGCAAGATCCAGAGAATCTCTCAAAAGGCCAAAAAGCCTGGGGCAAATCTCTGCCTGAGTCACTTGGAGCATTCCAACAACGAGTCTGGCCTGATCAACTACCTTCTGGTGGCATGACAAAACACTTCTAACAGGGGCAACTCCCTACATTCTGAAAGCACGGACATAGTCGAAAAGATACTACGCAAAATTAAAGACCCGCTAGGCTGACATGCCTAGGCAAAAATAAGGGCTTCCCGGTGAACCAAAAGGGTTCGGGCAAAAATAAGGGATGAAATGAAAAAATATGTACACCCGGCAAGTCGAAAACCTGAAAAGGCGGCTTGGGCAAAAATGGGTATCCCGGTGGGCTGAAAACCTGAAAGGGCGGTCCAGGCAAAAGTTAGGGATTAAAGCGTACGACTATGTCCTGCCATCTGTCTACCAGAAGAAGGTTTGTCCATCAACAACTATCAGCACCCCACAGATGCCTTCTCCCATATAAACAGGGGCAATAAAGATTTGTCTGAGCAGTCCAATTGTTCTATCCTCCAAGGTACCAAGATGGGTTCAGCTAAAGAACATGACCAGTACATCTTAAATTCCCCAGAGAGTCAGCAGTCAGTACGTTCTTCTCTAAGCTATTGTCAAATCTCAAGGAAATTGAGTATTCTCCCGCAAATCTCAATACTTCCCCAGCAGCAATATATATACATTCTTAACAAGCATCCCCGGCAGTCTTGGTCTAAAGATTGTTCCCCGGCGGTACATCAACATTCAAAGGAATCACTTCCCTGCATATCAAACCTTCCCCAGAAGAGTCCAATCCAGCTTCACCAGCAAAATTGAAAGTCATATCCCCAAGCAATAAGCTTATCCCCAGTAGATTCTGGAAGCTTATCCCTCTCAGAGCACGAACGCGTCGTCCCGGCTTGATTTAAAGAGTTATTTCCGTAACAGGATATAACTGGGTTATCCTCAGCCAAAAGCCACGAAAAGAGCGTCCTCGGCAAAGTATCTTCCTATCCCCAGCGAAGTCTATCGACACTTCCAGCATAACAAGGATATTCCCAGCATAACTCATCAACGGTATCCCCAGCGGAGTTATCTTCATCAACTCAGCAAAGCATCGCTATCCCTACAGAGTAGCACTCCCCAGCATGATCACTAGAGTATCTTTTCTCCCGCAGAATTATTTCATTTGCCAAGTTTATTCCTCAACGGAGTTATCTTCTCCTACCGGTATTCTTGCAACAATCATCCACAGCGGAAGCAAAATCTCTTCCTCAACATCAGCCCAGGATATGACTTCCCGGCACCCGTCAAGGATTTATTTTCCTAGACGAAAACATACATGAATCATCACATACATCATTATAGCATGCATGTACACATCATATCACATAAATCGTATCCATGTTTGCTTGATCCATATCATGCATCGCATATAACTGACCTCTACCTTTCAGGAAGGGTGCAGTTGAAATTCTCAAACATATTTCAAGGACTTCTCCAGTCCAGTTAAATCGACTCCAAACAGATTTTTCTGATAAAGACTCAGTAGAAGTTCTCTTATGGTCCCCTCTCCAACGGCGTGTGAGGTGGTAATTCCTTCTTCAGATGTTTCCCTCTCCGGCATGAGCGTGAGGTGATATTCTATTATGGTCCCCTCTCCAACGGCGTGTGAGGTGGTAATTCCTTCTTCAGATGTTCCCCTCTCCGGCATGAGCGTGAGGTGATATTCTCTTATGGTCCCCTCTCCAACGGCGTGTGAGGTGGTAATTCCTTCTTCAGATGTTCCCCTCTCCGGCATGAGCGTGAGGTGATATTCTCTTATGGTCCCCTCTCCAACGGCGCGTGAGGTGGTAATTCCTTCTTCAGATGTTTCCCTCTCCGGCATGAGCGTGAGGTAATATTCTCTTATGGTCCCCTCTCCAACGGCGTGTGAGGTGGTAATTCCTTCTTCAGATGTTTCCCTCTCCGGCATGAGCGTGAGGTGATATTCTATTATGGTCCCCTCTCCAACGGCGTGTGAGGTGGTAATTCCTTCTTCAGATGTTTCCCTCTCCGGCATGAGCGTGAGGTGATATTCTCTTATGGTCCCCTCTCCAACGGCGTGTGAGGTGGTAATTCCTTCTTCAGATGTTCCCCTCTCCGGCATGAGCGTGAGGTGATATTCTCTTATGGTCCCCTCTCCAACGGCGTGTGAGGTGGTAATTCCTTTTTCAAGATGTTTTCCTCTCCGACGATGAGCGTGAGGTGATAGTCTTTTGTGGTCCCCTCTCCGACGATGAGCGTGAGGTGGTAATTCCTTTTTCAAGATGTTTTCCTCTCCGACGATGAGCGTGAGGTGATAGTCTTTTGTGGTCCCCTCTCCGACGACGAGCGTGAGGTGGTAATTCCTTTTTCAAGATGTTTTCCTCTCCGGCATGAGCGTGAGGTGATATTCTCTTATGGTCCCCTCTCCAACGGCGTGTGAGGTGGTAATTCCTTCTTCAGATGTTTCCCTCTCCGGCATGAGCGTGAGGTGACATTCTCTTATGGTTCCCTCTCCAACGGCGTGTGAGGTAGTAATCCCTTCTTCAGATGTTCCCCTCTCCGGCATGAGCGTGAGGTGATATTCTCTTATGGTCCCCTCTCCAACGGCGTGTGAGGTGGTAATTCCTTCTTCAGATGTTTCCCTCTCCGGCATGAGCGTGAGGTGATATCTCCTTTCAGATTATAATGGTTCCCTCTCCAACGGTGAATGAGGTGACTCCCTTTGAGATTACAATGTCCTTTGGTTCTCTTCCTGGCACTACGAAGATGGTAATCCTCACCAAGATTTTCTCAACGAGCGTTGTTGAGGTTGAAATCATTCAGGATTCTCTTACCATTCATGCTAAGGCAGTAACCATTCCTGGTTCATCAGCGTTCGAAGCTCCAGACTCAGCTCCTGTAACCAATCAGGACATATCTATATCAAGCATCTAAAATCAGCTCCTGCGACGTGTCAGGTACTCATTTTTCTGTTTTGCAGGTATGCAAGTTGTCGCTAAGGAATCTCTTACGCAATCAGCATCCAGATGGCATCTATAAGCCCATCATCCTATCCAAGCAACATCCAAATGGCATCTATAAGCCCATTCCCCATCACTGTCACTATGTGAGCGCAAATTTCTGGGCACTTTAGTGTTCAATCATCTTCTACCCTCGGATTACGAAAGGCACGTCAGCCAATCTGCATCCTCAGGTCTAAGAAGATTGAACAGGGGCAACTGTTGTACCCCAAAATTTGCCCTCTCATATTCATCAAGAATTATCAAAGTCAAGGTCACAAAATGCCCCAAGGGTTGTGCAGCTCAACTGTCTCCTAGACAGTCAAAACTAGGGTTTGAGTTCTGGTCAAGCAAATGAACTTTTCAAAGGCCCAATCAAGTCTCATATGCTCACAAATGTGGTCAAACATCCTCATGTCAAGTTTCAAGGCATTCAGTTCAAAATTGCACAGTCAAAACCCTAGATTGCACTACAGTCAACTGTAGGGGCAAAATGGTCATTTGGCAGTCAAAAGTTCAAATTTTTGGTCAATATATCATTTTGAAGCCACAAACATCATTTGATCAATGCTTGATCATGATTCTCAAAATTTGGCTCAGAAATCATCAAAGATGCAAAAGTTGCTATATTTGGACAGCTGAAAAAGTCAACTGAAATTGACCAGGGCATAACTTTCACATGGATTATCAGAAAAATTCCATCCAAAGCTCATTTTGAAGAGAAAGACATTTCCTACAATTCATCTTCATGTTCCAAGTCCAAGAAATGCTCTCACAAAAAGTTATCAATTTCAACATTATAGGTCATTTTCAAAAGTCAACAAAAAGTGACTTTAAGTCAAAGGCCATAACTTGAGATTGGTAAATCAAAATGACATGGGACTAAAGCCATTGGTTAAAGGACTCAAAGACCTTTCCAAAATGTCCAAGAACATGTGAAAAGCTTAAAAATTGACCAAGTTATGCCTTGTGGAAGTTGGGAAATTTTTGGAAATTTTTGAAAGTCAACATTGATGCAAAAGGCCTAAAAATGCAAATGGGCCCAATTATCTTCCAAATTTCTTCATGCCAAGCCTATACACGACCACTAGGCCCAAAGGGAAGTATTCTCATATTTTTTAATTATTTATTTGAATTAATATTAATTTATATTCATTTAAATGATTTTAATTCATGAAAAATATAACCTTAACCTAAAAAAATCTTTTTATGCACATTATAGGTTCAATATCTCGTGCTTAATCAATTATGGAAGGTTTTGGGTTGATTGGAACTAATTGACACCAAATGCACATGGAGAAGATTTGGAAAAGATTTCATGAAATCAAATATTGGAAACATTGAATACCATGGATTTTATGCAATATTTTTAACCTAATGGCTTCAATATATGATGAGGAATGAAAACCTAATGCTCCTAGACTGAAAATTGCGCAGCAAACCAATACACAAACTTGCAAATTTTCTCAAAAAAATCCAATTCTGAAATCCACCCTAGAGACTGATTCAAAGCTCCATTCCTTTTGCAAAAGCTTTCTTGTGAATTCCTGATCGTACTCCAATCAAAAACAACAACAAAGAGGCCCTGAATTGGTACACACGAGTCCAACTGTACCAAGAACATCTCGAAATCGCATAGCATGATTTAGACATCCTTTTGCATTTTTATTTGTATATTCTTACTCCTTGTGAAGTTTGTGAACTAACCATGATAGTTAATTGAATTTTTGTGGCATAAATATGATTTCACCATGAACGATACTAGGGTTTGCAGGCTTGATGATTTAGGGCTTTTAAGATAACGTAAAATTGTGGCTCGTGAGTAGCATGGTTGAATTGAGCAGGTTAAGACGAAGCAAGCACATACCTCGCGAACAATTTATCAATGCCATGGTCCTAATCGCTATTTTTCAATAGCCCCCCTAACGCAACACTGCAAAAAACGTTGCCTATTAGTTTTGTTTTACAGGGAAAGGGAAGAAGACGAGGCCGTGTCACGTATTGATTGGTGCGTTTAAAAACGCGCGCGCTTTTCCAGGCCATCAACGCGTTTGCTTTTTGTTATTTAGTTGTTAATATATATTAAATGAAGATAACGTGGTTCAGTGGCAGGGATAGAAGTGTGCAATCTCCAAGACCTGGGTTCGAACCCCAGGTCTGAATAATTCCATATTATTTTTCCAAATCAATTCCCATGCAGATTCCTCATTAGAGCATACCATGCACGCTCAAAATCCAGGGAACACGCGTCCAGTTGCCTGCAAATCAAGGGTCAGGATTCAAAGAACGTCATATACAACAGTCAACGCATCATATCTGATTGGAGAAGTCAACGAACTTCCATGCTTATTGGGCCAGGCCTATTAAATTTGAACCTCCTAAATTGGGGACAGCACCCCACTCTGGTTTGATTTCTTTTTTTATTTCATTTATTTTAATTGATTGTTTATTTTAATTATTTGTTTTAATTAACTATTTTAACAAAAATATAAAAACACTAAAAAATCAGAAAATACACAAAAACATAATATTTATTTTATAATAATTATTTTTATAAATAAATTAATATGTCAATATTTAGTTAATTAGGTTTTAATTTTAATCTCTTTTTAATAAAAATCCAACAAAATAGAATTAGGTTAATTAATTTATTCCTTTTAATATTTTTCCCCTTTTTTAGAATAATAATAATTATTTACTTGTTTATTTTTCTATTTAAATTGTACATAAATTTTAGGTTAATTTAGATCTTATTTTAAATCTTTCTTAATAAATAAAAAATTTATTAGAATTAGGGTTGCTTCTTAATTTAATTTTAATTAACTCCTTTTTCTTTTAAATCTTAAAAAATACAAAATATCAAAAACATTTAATTCTTTTTTTTTTTTATTATTATTTTATTTTCCATTCTCATTAATGTTTAATTATTTGCAAAAGGGTCCAACGCCCTAGCTTCGTTTTAATTCTTTAATTTGCGCATTTATCTTACGTCGTTTAATTATAATTTTGTAAATATCCCAAAGCCATGTAATTTAATTTTCTCGCACTTTTATTTATTCGCTTTATTTATTTTCCGCTAAATCGGGTCCGGTTTAATTTTGGCGATGTGGACCCGCGCCTTTGTAATAGTCGTAGATTTATTTCCTCGCAAAATATTTAACGGTTAACCAAGCATGAAAGAATGAATGTTTAATTAAAATCAAGCGTAGAACACGACAAACATGACAAGACAAATATCAAATGAAACATGACACACAATTCGCACACACCACCCCTAGGGTACGCCTCACTGTTGCCTTGCCTCGAAAGGTGATCGTCGAGTAGAAAACGTCTTAGTAAGTCCTCATGATCCGGGAACCTGGCATGAGGGTAGCTTCTAAGGTGTCTTCCCATTGCTCTGGTGATCACCATGTCCCGAACCTCGAATTAACCCGAACACCTCCAACGGTGGTGCTACCTACCTCTCAATGGTGGGATGGCACTACTTTTAAGGACATCTACACAGACGAATTCCTTAGGGTAGGTAGGTTCTCAAGGATACTTGCTCTAATTTCAAAAACAAATCAAAACATCTTTTCACACCAACACATTTTCAAAAGCTTTCAAAGCAAACTTTTCAAACACTCTGACGTATGAGTCGAACTGAAATTTTTCAAAGAAACTTTTTAAAACCCACATTGAAAAGCAAACAAACAATTTTGAAAACACAATGAGCAAGTATCTAAGAGCCCATGGATAACCATGGATAGAAAGGGTGCTAGCACCTTCCCTTTCTATAATCTACCTCCCGAACCGAGAGCAATCTCTATAAGGAATTTTTCTGTGCTTTTGTCCTTTCCATTTGGAGAAAATAAAAGACGGTGGCGACTCTTGCTTACCGCGACATTTCGCGAACCAGCGTTAAACAGTCAGTTCCAGATCCACCGATCACACACGGCATGATCATGGTCTACCATCTGGGGCAGTTAAGTCAAGATCCAGAGAATCTCTCAAAAAAAAGTCAAATAGCCTGGGGCAAATCTCTGCCTGAGTCACTTGGGGCATTCCAGCAACGAATCTTGCACGATCAGACACCTTCTGGTAATATGGCAACACAAGCAGCCAGGGGCACCTCCCTGCATTCTAAGAGCGTGGATATAGTTGAAAATACTATGCAAAATCAAAGACCCGCTAGGTTGACACACCTAGGCAAAAATATGGGCTTCCCGGCGAACCAAAAGGGTTCGGGCAAAATGAAGGGATGAAATGGAAAAAATCTGTACACCCGGCAAGTCGAAAACCTGAAAAGGCGGCTTGAGCAAAAAATGGGTATCCCGGTGGACTGAAAACCCGAAAGGGCGGTCCAGGCAAAAGTTAGGGATTAAAGCATACGACTATGTCCTGTCATCTTGTCACCTACCTACCAAAAGAAGGTTTGACCCTCAACAACTATCAGCACCCTACAAGAAACAGGGGCAATAAAGGTTGGTCTGAGCAGTCTGATTGTTCCATCCTCCAAGGTATCAGGGTAGGTCCTGTTGAAGAACATAACCAATACAGTTCAATACCTCCCCAGGAGAGTCCAACCCAGCTTCCCCAGGAAAATTGGAATCCATCTCCCCAAGCAGTAAGCGTATCCCCAGTTGATTCTGGAAGCTTATTCCCCCGCAGAGCACGAACGCGTCGTCCGGCTTGATTTAAAGAGTTATTTCCTTAATAGGATATAACTGGGTTATCCTCAGCCAAAAGCCACGGAAAGAGCGCCCTCGATACAGCCTTCTTACCCCAGCGAAGTCCATCAATACTTCCAACAACAAGGATGCCCTAAGCAGGTTACTATCAACAATCAGCAAGGCATCCCTCTTCCCACAGAGTATTACTTCCCAGCATGGCCGCTAGAGTATCTTTTCTCCCCGCAGAATCCTCCATTCGCCAAGTTTATTCCCCAACGGAGTTATCTTCGCCTATTGGAATTCCTGCAACTATTCTTCAACATCAGCCCAGGATACGACTTCCCGGCACCCGTCAAGGATTTATTTTCTTAGACAAACATACATTCATAAAACGTCACATACATCATTATAGCATGCATATGCATCATACTACACGCATCTCATTGATATTGAAGACATACAGTTCATGCATCACGATTTTGCATACAATTATGTTTTGCCTTTTTAGGAAAAAGATCAGTACAAAAATGACTACTATCAACTATCGCAATTCCTTCTAGACATAGTTTCAGATATGATCCAGAGATGGTGACGTTCTGATACTGCTTCCAGAATTCCTTCTTGATATAGTTTCAGATATGATCCAGATATGGTGACGTTCTGATGCTGCTTCCAGAATTCTTTCTCGATATAGTTTCAGATGTAAACCAGATATGGTGACGTTCTGATGCTGCTTCCAGAATTCCTTCTTGATATAGTTTCAGATATGATCCAGATATGGTGACGTTCTGATGCTGCTTCCAGAATTCTTTCTCGATATAGTTTCAGATGTAAACCAGATATGGTGACGTTCTGATGCTGCTTCCAGAATTCCTTCTTGATATAGTTTCAGATATGATCCAGATATGGTGACGTTCTGATGCTGCTTCCAGAATTCTTTCTCGATATAGTTTCAGATGTAAACCATATATGGTGACGTTCTGATGCTGCTTCCAGATATCCTTCTAGATATAGTTTCAGATATGATCTAGATAGGGTGACGTTCTGATACTGCTTCCAGATTGCCTTTCAGATGTTTCCCTCTCCGACGATGAGTGTGAGGTGATAGTCTCCTATGGTCCCCTCTCCGACAAGTGCGTGAGGTGGTAATTCCTTCTTCAGATGTTTCCCTCTCCGACGATGAGTGTGAGGTGATAGTCTTATGGTCCCCTCTCCGACAAGTGCGTGAGGTGGTAATTCCTTTTTCAGATGTTTCCCTCTCCGACGATGAGTGTGAGGTGATAGTCTCTTATGGTTCCCTCTCCGACGGTGTGTGAGGTGACAATTCCTTTTCCTATGATTCCCTCTCCGACGGCGAGAGAGATGATTCCCTTTCAGATTATAATAGCTTATGGTTTTCTTCCCGATATTGCAAAGATGGTAATTCCCGCCAAGATTTTTCTCAACGAGCGTTGTTGAAGCTAAAGTCGCCCAAGGTTCTCTTACCATTCATGCTAAGGCAGTAACCATCCCTGGTTTATTCATCAGCGTTTGAAGCTCCAGACTCAGCCCCTGTAACCAGTCAGGACATATCTATACCAAGCATCTAAAATCAGCTCCTGCAACGTGTCAGGTACTCATTTTTCTTTCGCAGGTATGCAGGTTCTCACTAAGGAATCTCCCCCGTAATCAATATTCAGATGGCATCTATAAGCCCATCACCCTATCCCGCAATCTCCAAATGGCATCTATAAGCCCATTCCCCCATTCACTGCTACTATGTAAGCGCAAATTTCTGGGCACTTTAGTGTTCAATCATCTTCTACCCTCGGATTACGAAAGGCACGTCAGCCAATCTGCATCCTCAGGTCTAAGAAGATTGAACAGGGGCAACTGTTGTACCCCAAAATTTGCCCTCCCATATTCTTCAAGAAATTGCGAAGCCAAGCCACAAAATTCCCCAAGGGTTATGCAGTTCAACTGTCTCCTATACAGTCAAAACTAGGGTTTGGATTCTGATCAAGAAAAGGAAGTTTTCAAAGACCCAATCAAGTCTCACATGCTTACAAATATGGTCAAGTATCCTCATATCAAGTTTCAAGGCATTCAGCTCAAAATTGCACAGTCAAAACCCTAGATTGCACTACAGTCAACTGTAGGGGCAAAATGGTCATTTGGCAGTCAAAAGTTCAAATTTTTGGTCAACATATCATTTTGAAGCCACAAACATCATTTGATCAATGCTTGATCATGATTCTCAAAATTTGGCTCAGAAATCATCAAAGATGCAAAAGTTACTATATTTGGACAGCTGAAAAAGTCAACAGAAATTGACCAGGGCATAACTTTCACATGGATTATCAGAAAAATTCCATCCAAAGCTCATTTTGAAGAGAAAGACATTTCCTACAACTCATCTTCATACTTCAAGTCGAAGAAATGCTCTCACAAAAAGTTATCAATTTCAACATTATAGGTCATTTTCAAAAGTCAACAAAAAGGGACTTTAAGTCAAAGACCATAACTTGAGATTGGTAAATCAAAATGACATGGGACCAAAGGCATTGGTTATAGGACTCAAAGACCTTTCCAAAATGTCCAAGAACATGTGAAAAGCTTAAAAATTGAGCAAGTTATGCCTTGTGGAAGTTGGGAAAGTTTTGGGAATTTTGAAAAGTCAACTTTGATTCAAATGGTCTAAAATTGCCAATGGGCCTACTTTTCTTCCATGATTCATCATTCCAAGCCTATGCACGACTACTTGGCCCAAAGGGGAGTATTTTCTCATTTTTTATTTATTTATTTGAATTTTTATTCATATTAATTCAATTAAATCAATTAAATATATGGAAAATATCTAAATGAACCAAATGAATCTTTTTATACACATTCTAGGCTCAATATTTCGTGCATATGCCAATTAGGAAAGATTTGGTTAGAATTGATCATAAAATGCACAAAAACCATGTGAAAAAGATATGTAAAGATCTTAAGAAAATCAATTTGCAAAATCATTGAATGCCATGGATTTTATCCAATTTTGTTGACCTAAAAGCTTTGCTACATATTCAGAATCACAACCCTAAGGCAAATAGACTGAAAGCTGCGCATAAGAGACCATCACAAACTTGAAAAATTGCTTAAAAAACTCAAATTCTGAAATCAACCTTAGAGGTCGATTCAAAACACCATTCTTGTCCCAATAGCTTCATTGTGGTTCTCTGAACGTGTGCCAATCACAAGCAACAACAAAAGCTCCAAGAATTGGTAGATAATGTTCAAACTGTATCAAGCAATTTTTGAAATCGTATAGCATAATTCACGCATCCTTTTGCATTTTTATTTGTGGATTCTTGTTCAGTGTGATGTTTCTAAGCTAACCAATGCCTTTGATTGAATTATTGCACGTTATATTCGATTCCACCATTCGCGATTTCTAGGGTTTTGCAGGACTGTAATTTAGGGCTTTAGCGATAAGGAAAAATTAGCCCATGAAAGTATGACCATTCAAACCAACTCATCAAGACGAGGAGATCTGGACCCTCGCGATCAATTTATTAATATCATAGCGCTAGTCGCTATTTTCTTGAAGCTAGCCTAAGGCCATGCGTGCAAAACCGTTTCCATAGGCTTTTGTTTCAGAAAAAATAAAAACAATGAGGAAGATGATGTGTTGGCAAGCATTGGTTGGATCTTTTAAATTTTCGCGCGTTTTAATTCATTAACGTTTTCTTTTCTTTTATAATATTTACTAACTATTATATAACAAAAGCATATGCAGTGGTTCAGTGGCGCACGTGGTGGTTTGCAACGTGAATGACCTGGGTTCGATCCCAGGTCTGTCTTGTTTCCTATATTATTTTGCCAATTGTGTTCCCATGCAGCGTCCAAGATGAAAACGTACCATGTATCCTCAAAGAATCAGCAGCCACGCGTCCCTTAAGATCAAGCCAAGGGCGAAGATTGGGAGAGCACCATGAACGTGAGTCAGCATTGCTGTACGCTGCCATACAAAAGTCAGAAGGGCCATGCTTATTGGGCCAGATTCCACTAATTTGACCTCACCATTTGGGACTACACCCCCACCCTGGTTTGCTTTTCTTTTCATATTTTGTTTATTTTTTTTTAATTATTGTGTTATTATTTTTATTGTTTTAATTAATTAATTGTTTTTCTACAAAATATAAAAACCTCATTAAAAAATCAGAAAAGACCAAAAAATAATAAATATTTTTATTGTAATTATTTTCTTGCAAATAAATTAACATGTAATTATTTAGTTTTAATTAGGATTTTTGCAAGTTTAATTCTTTTTAATAAATATAAAAAAGGTAGAATTAGGTTAATTGACAATTTTCATTCCTTTTAATTTTTTCCTTTTGATCATAATATTATTATTTATTTATTTTCTATAATTAAATTTTGCATGTAAATTAACTTAGGTTTAATTTAGGTTAAATTTAATATTTTCTTAATAACTTAAAAAATAATTAGAACTAGGTGTAACGTTTAATTTTAGTTTTTATTAATTCTTTTTCCATTAAATCATAAAAAACACAAAAATACCAAAAAAACATTTTCTTTTAATCATTAATTCTAATTATTTAATTCATTAACTTTAAAATTTTTGCAAAAGGGTCCAACGTCCATGTTCATAATTTATTTTATTTCGCGCATTTATTTTATGTCGTTTATTATAATTATGTAACTCTCCCAAAGCCTTGTAACAATTTATACTTTTCGCACTTTTATTCGCTTTATTTATTTTCCGTTAAATCGGGTCCGGTTTAATTTTGGCGATGTGGACCCGCGCCATTTGTAATAGTTTAGATTTATTTTCCTCGCAAATATTAACTGTTAAATAAGCATGCAAGAATGAATGGTCCTAATTAAAATCAAGCGTAGATCATAATGAACATGACAAGACAAATGCAAATGAAAACGACACACGAATCGCACACACCACCCCTAGGGTACGCCTCACTGTTGCCTTTCGAAAGGTGATCGTCGAGTAGAGGATGTCTTAGTAAGTCCTCATGATCCGGGAGCCTGGCATGAGGGTAGCTTCTAAGGTGTCTTCCCATTGCTCCGGTGATCACCATGTCCCTACAAACTCGAATTGACCCGAACACCTCCAACAGTGGTGCTACCTACCTCTCAATGGTGGGATGGCACTACTTTAGAGGACATTTACACAGACAAATTCCTTAGGGTAGGTAGGTTCTCAAGGATACTTGCTCTAATCTCAAAACAAACTCAAAAAGACTTTTCACACCAACACTTTTCAAAAGCTTTCAAAGCAAATTTTTCAAACACTCTGACGTACGAGTCGAACTGAAATTTTTCAAAGAAACTTTTTAAAACCCACAGTTGAAAAGCAAACAAACCTTTTTGAAAACACAATGAGCAAGTATCTAAGAGCCCATGGATAACCATGGATAGAAAGGGTGCTAACACCTTCCCTTTCTATAATCTACCTCCCGAACCGAGAGCAATCTCTTTAAGGAATTTTTCTGTGCTTTTGTCCTTTCCATTTGGAGAAAATAAAAGACGGTGGCGACTCTTGCTTCCGCGACATTTCGCGAACCAGCGTTAAACAGTCAGTTCCAGATCCACCGATCACAGCAGCTCTGCCTTTCGTGGTCTGAAGGTGGAAGATGATTAAACACTAGAGTGCCCAGAAATTTGCACTCGCATGAAGTGATACTTAATTTGTGATATCAGGAATGGGCTTGTCGATGCCATTTGGTTGTTTCTAGAGAATTGTTGGAGATGGGCTTAAAGATGCCATCCGAAGAAGTGTCAATCACATAAGAGATTCCTTTGCGAGAACCCTTATACTTGTTGTTGAGGAGGACTTCGCTGGGGAATGCTGGTCTCTGTCTTAAGAGAGAATAGAGTTTTAGGAGCTTTAGTTGTCCGTTACTCTACTGGGGAATAACTCCGATTTGGGGAAGAGGAAGTGAGCTATGTGTTTGGTCGGGGTATATGTTGCACCGCGACTTTCTGAGGAAATGTGAAATCAATTGTGTTTGATCGAGTCCCGGTCTTACAGTATTATGGACTGCTGCCCGGGGATAAGAAAGGAAGAACCCGAATAGTAAGGTTATGAGAAGGAACCTGGATAGTAGGGTTACTTCGAGATGAAAGCCTGGATAGTAGGGCTTGAGAAGGAACCTGGATAGTAGGGTTACTTCGATATGAAAGCCTGGATAGTAGGGCTGTGAGAAGGAACCTGGATAGTATGGTTACTTCGATATGAAAGTTGGGATAGTAAGGCTGTGAGAAGGAACCTGGGTAGTAGGGTTACTTCGGTATGAAAGTCGGGATAGTAGGGCTGTAAGAAGGAACCTGGATAGTAGGGTTACTTCGATATGAAAGTCGGGATAATAGGGCTATGAGAAGGAACCTGGGTAGGGTTACTTCGATATGAAAGCCGGGATAGTAGGGTTGTGAGAAGGAACCTGGATAGTAGGGTTACTTTGATATGAAAGCCAGGATAGTAGGGTTGTGAGAAGGAACCTGGGTAGTAGGGTTACTTCGATATGAAAGCCGGGATAGTAGGGCTGTGAGAAGGAACCTAGATAGTAGGGTTACTTCGATATGAAAGCTTGGATAGTAGGGCTGTGAGAAGGAACCTGGATAGTATGGTTACTTCGATATGAAAGCCGGGATGGTAGGGTTATGAGAAGGAACCTGGGTAGTAGGGTTACTTCGATATGAAAGCCGGGATAGTAGGGCTGTGAGAAGGAACCTGGATAGTAAGGTTGCTTTTGTCGCACCGATGATTACCCTGTTTAGCTTTGAGTATTAATCATGGACCTGCTTGGGAAAAATTTACTGACTCACTCGCGATTGTGAGTCTCAGCTAGGGAGAGTTATATCCTGTTTGGGAAAGTTAACATCATTGTATTTGGATACTTTTTACTCTGTGGGGAGTGTATGTACCACTACTCACATTCTCAAGCTGGCTTTATCCATGTACCTGATGGGCAGAGTAACTGTAAGGTTTGGGCACTTCTTATTTTCCCTGTTTCTGGCATTACGAGTAATCGTCTTTTGTTTCTTATGTAAATATTTATGAGCTGCAATTATTTTCAAATGCATATATCAAAAATGAATCATTGGACGTTCTTGCAAAACAAAACAAAAAAAGAAAAAAAATTGGAATTTCTTGTGAAAATGAATTGTATTGATGTTGGCCCGTAATAGGCGTTTTGTACAAAGAGGATGACGCTCTAGTAAGAGAACGCCGCCGAAAGATAGAAATTACAATTTGTGTTAAAGAAAGAAAAAACAGCTATGTGAAACAACCCCATTGGGTTCCAACTCTGCTATTGCCTTTATATCTTCAAGCGTCTCATCACTTTGCTGCTTAGTCGAAGGTTGATCAGATTAATGGCGCCATCCGAGCTTGATAGTTGATACCGAAGTTTGGTTTTGAGATGATCCAATGAGACGTAGTGTTACGCTTTGATCCCTAATTTTTGCCTGGACCGCCCTTTCGGGTTTTCAGTCCACCAGGATACCCTTTTTTGCTCAAGTCGCCTTTTCAGGTTTTCGACTTGCCGGGTGTACAGTTTTTTTAATTTTCATCCATTACTTTTGCCCAAACCCTTTTGGTTCGTCGAGAAGCCCTTATTTTTTCCTAGGCCAGTCAACCTAGCGGGTCTCTGATTATGCGTAGTATCTTTTCACTATGTCTGTATTGACAGGGTGAGGAAGGTCGTCACCTTCCATGGTGGTTAGAATCATAGCTCCTCCCAAGAAAATGTTCTTAACCACAAATGGCCCTTCGTATGTGGGGGTCCATTTGCCCCTGGGATCACCTTATGGTAGTATGATGCGTTTGATCACCAGATCCCCGACTTGATATTCTTGACGTCTGAATTTCTTGTTAAAAGCCTTGATCATTCGCTTTTGGTACGTCTGACCATGACAGATAGCAGTAAGTCTCTTTTCATCGATTAGATTCAACTGATCAAGTCGGGTTTGGATCCAGTCATCTTCATTCAAATCCACATCCTTCATAATCCTGAGAGAGGGTATTTGGACTTCGATGGGTAGGACTGCCTCCATGCCATATACCAAAGAGTATGGTGTTGCCCCTGTCGACGTCCATGCTGAGGTACGGTACCCATGAAGAGCGAATGGTAACATCTCAGCCAGTCTTTGTATGTCACTGTCATCTTCTGTACAATCTTCTTGATGTTCTTGTTAGCTGCTTCAACAACCCCATTCATCTTCGGCCGTTAGGGAGAAGAGTTATGATGTTGTATCTTAAACTATTTGTAGAGCTCAGTGATCATTGTATTGTTGAGATTTGTACCATTGTCAGTAATAATTTTCTCTGGGACACCATATCGACAGATCAGATTGTGTCGGATGAACCGCGCCACGATGTTCTTGGTTATTGTAGCAAAGGAAGCCGCCTCAACCCACTTTGTAAAGTAATCAATGGCTACCAGAATGAAGCGATGCCCATTAGACGCAGTAGGTCTGATCTCGCCGATCATGTCGATGCCCCACATTGAAAAGGGCCAAGGAGCTGTCAAAACATTCAGGGGAACTGGAGATACATGCACCTTATCAGCATAAACTTGGCACTTATGACAGGTTCGAGAGTGTTGATAACAATCGGTTTCCATGGTGGACCAGTAATATCCTGCCCGTAGGATTTTCTTCGCCATGGTATGTCCACTGGAATGAGTTTCGAAGGTACCCTCATGTAATTCTGCCATGATTCTTTCTGCCTCGCTCTTGTCTACACACCGCAGTAATGTGGAGTCGTGGTTACGCTTATAGAGGATCCCATTGCTAAGAAAGAACTTTGCAGCAAACCTTCTCAAAAACTTCTTATCATTAACAGATGCCCCCTCGGGGTATTCTTGAGCCTCAAGATACCTCTTTACCTCGTAAAACCAGGGTTTATCTGCTACCTCTTCAGTCTCAATATCACAACAATGTGCAGGTTCATCCAACCTCTCAATGGTAATCCAGGGAGCTTCATTGTCCAACCTAACTTTGAACATAAAAGACATGGTAGCTAGTGCGTCCGCCAACTGGTTCTCTTCTCGTGGGAAATGTTCAAAGGTTATCTCCTGAAAGTGTGGGAGAAATGTCTGTACATACTCCTAGTAAGGAATAAGATTCGGGTGCTTCGTATCCCACTCGCCTTTGATCTGACTTATCACCAGAGCGGAATCTCCGAATACACTCAAGAATTTAATCCTTAGGTAAATAGCAGCTCGAAGACCCATGATACACGCTTCATACTTTGCCATATTGTTGGTGCAGTTAAAACATAATCGGGCGATGAACGGAGTATGACAGCCCTCAGGAGATATAATTACAACGCCAATGCCATTTACCAATGCGTTTGATGCTCCATAAAAATACATAAACCATCGGGATCCCTCCTCGGGTCTTTCATCCGGTCCAGTTTCTTCGCGGTCGGTTACCGACATGATATTCTCATCCGGGAACTCGAAATTCATGGACCGATAGTTATCCACGGCCTGATGCGCCAAATGATCCGCAAATACACTCCCTTTGATTGCTTTTTGGCTTGTGTATTGGATATAGTACTCGATTAAGATCATCTGCCTTCTTGCTATCCTTTCAGAGAGAGCGAGCTTCTCGAAAATATACTTGATCTGATCCATCCTCGATATCAACAGAGTAATGTGAGTCAGCATATACTGTCTCAGTCGGCGAGCAGCCCATGCCAAAACGCAACAAGTTTTCTCGAGCAATGAGTATCGGGTCTCACAGTCGGTAAACATTTTGCTAAGGTAGTTAATTGCATGCTCTTTTCGACCAGACTCGTCATGCTGCCCCAACACATACCCCATTGAATTGTCTAGCACTATCAAGTATAATATCAAAGGTCTTCCTTTAACTGGAGGCATCAGAATTGGTGGTTCTTGAAGGTATTCCTTGATTCTTTCGAAAGCGGTCTGGAATTCATCATTTAATTTTACCACTTGATCTTTCATCAGCAGCTTGAAGATTGGCTCACAAGTAGCAGTCAGATGTGAAATGAACCTGGCGATGTAATTCAAGCGTCCCAAGAAACCTCTAACTTCCTTCTCTGTGCGGGGAGCCGGCATCTCTTGTATGGCTTTTACCTTTGCAGGGTCCACCTGAATACCCTTATCATTGACAACAAAGCCCAACAATTTACCAGACCATACCCTGAAGGTACACTTGTTCAGATTCAACTTCAGCTTCTACGTCTTCAACCTGTGAAACAGTTTCTGGAGATGATCAAGGTGCTCTTCCTCAGTCTGGGACCTGACTATCATGTCATCAACATAAACCTCGATCTCGTGGTGAATCATATCATGGGACAAAGCAACCATGGCGCGTTGATAAGTTTCCCCAACATTATTCAACCCAAAAGGCATTACCTTGTAACAGAAGGTGCCCCACTGTGTAACGAACGTTGTCTTCTCCATGTCCTCAGGAGCCATCTTGATCTGGTTATAGCCAGAAAAACCATCCATGAAGGAGAAGATCTTGTGGTGTGCGGTGTTGTCGACTAGAACATCAATGTGAGGAAGCGGGAAGTCATCTTTGGGGCTTTCCCTGTTCAAATCTCTGTATTCCACACACATTCGTACCTTACCGTCCTTCTTAGGTACCAGAACGACGTTGGCAACCCATTGTGGATAAGAAGTGACAGCTAAGAATCCTGCGTCAAACTGTTTCATGACCTCTGCCTTGATTTTCTCTGACATTTCAGGGCGCATACGGCGGACCTTCTGCTTTATCAGAGGGCAGTCTTCTTTAGTCGGCAGGCGATGTACAACAATATCAGTGCCCAAACCAGGCATGTCTTCGTAGGACCAAGTGAAGATCTCAACATAGTCGTGTAGCATCTGTATTAACCGTTGTTTGACAGTAGGCTCCAAATTCGCACCTATTTTAACCTCTTTCTTGTCTTCCTCTGTACCCAAATTCACTGACTCAACTGGCTCTTCATGAGGCTGTATGGACCTTTCTTCCTGCTGTAATAGTCTAGCAAGTTCTCCAGGCACCTCACAATCATCCTCACCTTCGTCCTCGGCTTGGTTGATGGGTTTTTTGAAGTCATAACTGGCAGTAGCATAGCTGTTATCAATGAGATCCAGAGTGGATATGGATCTGCAGTATAATACGTAAGTGTGTGTAAGAGAATAACTGTTTTGATAAAGTGAGAGACAGAAAATAAAAACAAGGAGCGCAAAATTTGTATGCAAGAAACGTCCAATGCTTTATTAATGATATATGAAATGACAAATAATAGCCCTCACAAGCAAAGCCAAGGTGCCTCGGGCAAGGCACCGGGCCATAAAGTTTCAAATTGTTTACTACAAATCTTAAAACAAATGAGTCAATTACTGCGGAATAAAAGAAACAGGTATGAAGTCCCTAGCCTTCCAGTTATTCGGTCCACCGTTAGTTGTTGGGTAGATCCAGCTGTCAATGTATGAATCCTCTTCACTATCTTCAATTGCATTAATTCCCCGATTGCTGATGTGTAGCGGAGGTATGCCATCCCGAGCGCGCTTAACAACCCTTTGAGCCCCTGTAGTAAAGCCCAAACCAAATTTGTCAGTTTTGTGAGTGAAATCATGGAGCTGACCCCAATTGGTACACCTACCTTCTTCAACCACAACCTTGGCGTCCTTGAGAGAAGCCATCTTCAACGGAGGTTTGTTGGTAGTAACTTCAGTTGGTGCCAAGATCTGAGGGACCTCTTCAAAGTAATGACAAAGAGTTTCTATGAATTCCCCGTCCATCTCTACGTAGCGGAAGGAGTTGAGGTGGCTCACCATATATTCTTCTTCACCTCGCACTGTGACAATCTTCCCCTTCACCGGATACTTCAGCATTTGATGGAGTGTGGAAGTAACCGCCCCAGCCTCATGGATCCAAGGACGACCTAACAAGAAAGAATACAAAGGCATGATATCCATTATGTAGAAGGTGGACCCAAAAGTATGAGAACCCACTTTGACAGGGATGTCCACCTCCCCGTGCACCATTCTCTTTGATCCGTCAAAATCCCTTACCACAATGTTACTAGGCTTTAGAGTCAAACCCTCACAATCCAAGCGGTCCAACGCTTTCTTCGGCAGAACCTTCAGTGAAGACCCGATATCTACCAGCACATGGGCCATGGTGGTGCCCCTGCACTCAATCGAGACATGCAGAGCATCATTATGCTTCCTTCCTTTCGGTGTCAGATCAGCATCTGAAAACCCAACCCATTGTCAGCAGTCAGGCTGGCCACACAATCTTTGAACTGATCTGCTGAAGTTTCCTGCGGCACATGTGCAGTTTTGAGAAATGCAATCAAAGCCTTCACATGGGCTTCAGAACACAACAACAGAGACAACATGGATATCTTTGATGGGGTCTGCCCCAGCTGCTCGACCATATTGTAGTCGCTTTTCTTGATGATTTTCAGTATTTCCTATATTTCTTGTTTAGAGGCTTCCACAACGATTTTCTTAGGTGCCTCCGTCTGGGCAGGCTCACCTATAATTTACTTACACTGAGTCCCAGATGGCTCAGCAGCAGGGGTGATAACTGGAGTGGGAACAGGAGAAATGTTAGGAGTGCTAGTTGGAGCAGCAGTTGGAATAACAGTAGGCTTGATGATCTTCGGAGTAATCTCAGGAGAGAAAACCCTTCCACTTTGGGTAACCTTACTAGTCCTGACAATATTAC
This sequence comes from Vicia faba, assembly GCA_948472305.1. Taxonomy (NCBI): domain Eukaryota; kingdom Viridiplantae; phylum Streptophyta; class Magnoliopsida; order Fabales; family Fabaceae; genus Vicia; species Vicia faba. Next base: position 351,810 of record CATIWC010001214.1, read on the forward strand.
TGACATCAGTATCAGCTTCTTCATTCTTCAGATCTTGCTTAATGCCATGATAGTACACATCAACACCACAATGCCATGGGACAGCCTTGTCTAAGGTGTACGGGATGGGACCAGGAACAGTGATTATCAACGGAGCAATTCTTTGAACAAGTGTAATCCTAACAGGTCCTCTCGAGGAGACCTTGGAAGGATTAGAGGAAATGGTTTTAATAGCAACATCTTCATTTGGAACAACAGGAATCATAGTCTTCTCGAACAGAATCTCCTTATTATCCATCAGGAACTGGACATCTGACTTCAACAAACAACAACCAGAAGGTAGAATCAAACATATGTGGAAACCTTCGCCACAACCCGAAAATAAACTGGCCAACAAAAACTTCTTCTTAAGAGTCATAAGGGAATAGAAATTTCTTCAACAGAGGTCACAAACAAATCAGTGTCAACAACATTAACTCCACGACCATGTTTGGGCATGGGAGCAGTTATAACATTAGGCTTTTGTGGAGCATCGAACTCTATCTCCTTAGCTTCAAGCAAGTCTTGTACTTTGTTTCTCAAAGCCCAACAATCATTTGTATCGTGGTCAGGACTCTCAGAATGGTAGGCACACCGTGCGTTGGGATTTTATTTGGGAGAAGTAGTGTTTGGATTCTTGGGAGCCTCTCTCAAGGTTGCCAAGTTGGATTTTAAAAGATGAGGCAGAACTTCAACCAAAGTCATGTTGATGCGAGTAAACTGCCGCTATGGTCTTTCCACCCTTTGTTGATTGTTGCATTGTGGAGCAACTGCGGGTCTTGGTATCACCACAACATTTACTGTTTGAAGGTGTTCAGATCTGCTTTGGCCCCTCGGGTTATAGACTGCACTGGCTTCCTTTTTACCAGTGAAAGGCTTCTTTGCTGAACTCGAGGAGGCATCCTTCTGTATTTTACCACTCCGAATTTTAGCTTCTACTCTTTCTCCAGTTAAAATCAGCTCGGTGAAACCAGATGACGAGCTACCGATTAAGTGATTTAAAAATGGACAAGATAGCGCCCCTAGAAACATATCCACCAACTCCCTATCAGACAGAGGGGGTTGAACTCTCCCAGCCAAGTATCTCCATTTTTTAGCATAATTTTTAAAACCTTCACCTGCACCCATGGACATACTCTAGAGCTGAGTACGAGTGGGAGCAAGGTTGGCATTGTATTGATACTGCTTGTAGAAAGCAACAGCAAGATCTTCCCAGTTTCGGACACTGGCTCCCTCCAACTGGTAGAACCATTCAAGCTGAGTCCCTGGAAGACTATCTTGAAAGAAGTTCATCCATACATTTCTATCAGCGGTGTGGGGTTGAATCTTCCTGACGTAAGAGCGGAGATGGAGCTTTGGACAGGACACTTCATCATACTTGGCAAAAACTGGAGCTTTGAACTTATGAGGGATGACCACCCCCGATACCAGTCCCAGTTCTCCGAAATCCAAACCAGGTATCTTCTGAACTTCCATAGCACTAAAATGGTCTTCTAACTGCTTGTACCTATTGTGATACGGTGGAAGAACTGACTTGGGTTTTGCGTTTGTATTTGCAAATGTTTCGGTTGAGCAAGAGTCGCCACTGACTTTTTATTTTATCCTAAGGAAAGGTTAAAAAGCACAGCAAAAACCTTTGTGATGTTTTCTTGGGTTCGGGGAGTAGATTATAGAAAGGGAAGGTATTAGTACCCTTTCTATCCATGGTTATCCATGGGCTCTTAGTTACTTGCTTAGATAACTTGCCTTGTGTTTTCAATTGTTTGAAATGGTGCTTTGTGTGTGTGGATTTGAAAATGTTTTGAAAAGAGGCCATTTGTTGTGGCAACCTTTGTAATGATCCATGTTTGAATGTATACAAAGGTGTACTTATCTTTTGAAAAGTTTTCAATGTTTTTTTGAAAGTTGTTTTGAAAGTGTGTTGTGATGTGTGTTTTGAAAAATGGCAAGGATTGTTTTGCAAGATTGGTCAAGTAACCAAGAGCTATCTACCCTAAATTTCTCAAAGATCTTTCCTATGTTTTAACCCTTTTAACAGTATTGTTCCACCATTGTATTTGGTGGACAATCTTGTGTTAGGATGTTAACGGGACGGGCGCGGGTCATCGTTTAGACCATGATTGCAATAGTGCCAAGTGTCTTTGGCAATTTTTCTTTTAAGGGACTTGATCATTTTTAGGCAACTTTCAAAAGCGTCATCGAGGGACTATGATCATTTGATATTGTTTTGTTTTGCCAAAGAAACTCAACATGCAACATGGCCCATTATTGAAGGCAACAAGTGGAGTAACCCTAGGGGTGCAAGTGTGATTGGTGTTGTCCATTTTCATGCTTTTTTGTCTTTTGAATTAGGTCAAGCTATTTGTTATTTTTGATTTGCATACAAAACCCTAAGTCTATCATGGCATTTTTAGAAAGCTTTAAAGTGCGGAAAATAAAATCCTAAATTATTACAACATAATTATGGGATGGGGGTACAAATGTTCAAATGGAGATATTTAGCAAGAAATTTAAATCTAAACTATTACAATCCAAATTGAATATACAAGTTATTTAATTGTACAAATAATTGAATAAATACAATAAATATGCAAAATGCACAAAAATGGTTTTATATGTATGTAAAAAGTATTTTTCATGTGACAAATAAATAAAAATAAAAAGGTTAATTTTTGGGTTTTTTCATTGGTTTAGGACAAAACCCTAATTTGCTAAATAAAAAGTATTTATTATGTATTATATACAATATTTATTAATTATACACAAAAAATGAATAAAAAGGAAGTATATTGTAAAAAAAGTAATTTTTGAGGTTAAATATTAATAAAAGAAAAATGTATTATTTTTATGTTTTTTTATCCTAAATATTCTAAATATATAAGTATTTATATTATATATTAAATATATTAAATATATACAAAAAATAAAAATATTTATTATTTACAAAAAAGAGTATATTTTAAGAAAATGTTTTCAAAAGATAAAATAAAATAAAATCAGAAAATAAAATGTATTTGTATTATTTTTTAGTATTTTAAATAAAAGGCATTATGTTTATTTATATGTATAAATTCAAATAAAACAAATAAAATCCAAATAAAATGCAAAAATGGTTGAAAAATATTTTTAATATTTTTTATGTTTTGACAAAAAATAAACAAGTCAGAAACAAAAAGAAAAAAGAAAAAATGATAAAAATAAAACACAATGGGCCAAGGGGGTGTAATTGTAAAAGGATGGTGTAAACAGAAAAACAAAGCCAGACCCAGCCCAAGGAGAGTTGTCTTCAACCTCCAGCCACTTCAAACACAAAAAAGCGTGCGTTTTCCCTTGTCCATGCTATCTCTTGATCCTTTGACTTTTAACAAAAACTTATAACATAAAAAATGTAGGGCATCAAACCACGAATCCATACATATAAAGAACTTGATCTAACTCTCAGAAATGAGAGAGAATTTCTTCTCCCCCAATTCCTGACCTAACTTTTTTCTAATGTTCAGGTTCCAAATTCTCTTAACACACATAATATAAATGAAAAGTAATGATATGGGTAGCTTCAGGGCCATGAGTAGGACATAACTTCTTCACAAACCTAAGCCTAAATATGCTTGGATAGAGAGATAGAAGTTCAAACTTTTACCTGTTCAGCTTGAATCGTGTGCAACAATGGAGGCACTTTCAATGCAGTGTGAGGACTTGTACAACTTGCTTGAGGTCCAAGGATGCTCTTCCAACCTCTAGCTTGCTTTGAAACTAACTGAAACGAGCTATGTAACTAAACCTGCACAACTGAAAAAATGAAAATGGTGAACTTGGTTAGAGGTGTTACAGTCTGTAGCTAGGGCTTGGGATAGCTTGTATGGATGTTATGGAGTGTGTATGAACAAGCTTTGGCCAAAACGCACGAGCAAACTGAGTTGTGCAACTCAATCTGCAGGGATGCCCTGTTTTGTGCAGCAAAATGGTGTTTTGATGTTTGGGGAGGTATGGAAGGTGGTTAGGTCGTGCCTTAGGTCTATTATGATGTATGGAAAATGTTTACAAACTTTGCTTTGGCTAGTTGTTACAGGAATGAGAGATGTCTTTTGTTTTGCAAAGTTTCTTCCTATCTAAGCTAAAGTGGTCAAGTTGGGTTATAGGCCAAGGCAGGTCCCTCAAGCATACTGAATTTTCTCTCCTTGATCAGTGGGATTAGTCCATAAACTTGTGCCTAAAAGATCTGGCTTGTACCTCTTTGATTTGTGTTTTGACATAAAGCCATGCTTTACAAGAATGGATAAAATGCTTTTTCCAAATATGGCTTGATTTTGTGTGTATTGTCCAAATGCATAAAATAACACTCTAACATAAAGGATATGCATTTAATTATTTAGTGTAAGAAGGATTAGAGGCCTGTAATCTAGCTTGTACAAGCTGATTTCAAAAATGCCCATGTTATGAACATGCCTTGGTCAAGAACAAAAGTGGATTTTGCCCAACTTTGCTAATTCGATTCTCCCTAACCACAAGGGTGTTTGAGAAGTTCTTGGACAATTTGGAAAGCTTGGAATGTGTACTACAATACATCTTTGTAATGCAAGTTGAAATTCCAAGTGGAAGCATGTGAAAAGTGACCATGAAGTTGGGAAAAAATTCTGCCTAGAATAGGTCAAAAAAATTTCTAAGTTAAGAATGTTTTGCACCCCTATTCCAGAAATCATAACTTGAGCTACAAGCTTCTTTTGAGAAAACTTTGTGAATCAAAGTTGTTGATTTTGTAATGGACTATAACTTTCATCTTTTTAGTTTTGTTTGAATCCAAATACATCTTGATGAAAAAATGGGACAAAGTTAGGCAAAAACTAGGAAATTTCATAACTTGGAAAATTTCTAAGTTATGAAATTTCTTCATTTCAAACCCTAATTTGTAATTTTTGGTTTCTTGATGAACAAGTTTCATAATTTGACATGTTTTGATGAAAAATGAATCTTGGCACTTGATTTTGACCAAAAAGTCAAAGTTTGACTTTTCAGTATACAATCAAATTTTGATCAGTGGACTGGAAAATTCATCTGTCAATCTTGTGCATTTGGAATCTTTTGAACTTGTTGAATGTGTCAAGATCATGTCATTGAGTCCTTGAGTCCATATGTGAGCTTGGTTTGCCATTGGTTAGGTTAAACAGTCAAAAATTGCCTTTGTGCAGTCAAAACCTTAAAAATGACCATTTTGCCCTTTTGGTGATCTGATCAAATTTCTTGTGGAATTGTGATCCAAACTTGATCAAATGGTCCATATGAGTTCATAATGTTGATGTGGGTCAAAAATCATGAGGTTTGACTGTCAATTGACCACAGTTGACTTTTTCCCCAATACAGCTGATTTCTAGGTCAACTGTCCGATTGACTGGGCAAAGATTGGAATCAAGGCTTGAAACTTGGTATGGATAAACTGGTGAGTCTAACATGAAGCATGAAAGTTACTTTGGGCCTTTTAGGTCAAAACATCTTTGTGCAAACTCAAATCCTAATTTGGGTCAACAGTGCAAGGATGAGTCTTGAGCAGAGCAAACCCTAACTGGATTTTGAGCTCCAAGGGTCTTGTGGTGAGAAAATATTGATGAAATGGGAGGGAAAATTTTGGGGTACAACAGTTGCCCCTGTTCAATCTTCTTGACCTGAAGAGTTAGATTGGCAAGTTTGCCTTTCGCGACTCGAGGGTAAAAGGAGATTGGACACTAGAGTGCCCAGAAATTTGCACTCGCATAGTGGAGTATCAGCAATGTGATGTCGGGAATGGGCTTATAGATGCTATTTGGAGAGATGGTGGATAGGAGGATGGGCTTATAGATGCCATCGGGTGTGTGACAGAACCTTGTCGGGAATGGGCTTATAGATGCCATTTGGAAGTGTTGATCGCGTAAGAGATTCCTTAGCGAGAATTTGCGTACTTTGAGAAAGGAAGATGGTTTCTTGGCCTGTTACAGGTGTTGATCTTCAAACTCTTCATGCAGATATGCCTTGGCTAGGTACAGGTATCGAATCCACAATCAAACGCTCACAGATATGCCCTGGCTGGATACAGGAATCGAATCTGGAATTGGTTGTCTTTAGATATGCCCTGGCTGGATACAGGAATCGAATCCGGAACTTCAAAAGGTTGCTTTACAGACGTGCCCTGGCTGGATACAGGTATCGAATCTCTAAACTCTTCTTGCAGATATGCCCTGGCTGGATACAAGTATCGAATCTGGAATTTGTTGTCTACAGATATGCCCTGGCTGGATACAGGAATCGAATCTGGAATTTGTCGTCTACAGATATGCCTAGGCTGGATACAGGTATCGAATCTGGAAATTGGTCGTCTACAGATATGCCCTGGCTGGATACAGGTATCGAATCTGGAATTAGATACTCACAGATATGCCCTGGCTGGATACAGGAATCGAATCTGGAAATTATCGTCTACAAATATGCCCTGGCTGGATACAGGTATCGAATCTGGAAATTGCCGTCTACAGATATGCCCTGGCTGGATACAGGTATCGAATCTGGAAACTCTTCATGCAGATATGCCCTGGCTGGATACAGGTATCGAATCTACAATCAATCACTCACAGATATGCCCTGGCTAGATACAGGAATCGAATCTGGAATTGTGACAGTTGATAGTAATCATCTTTGGATTGTCCTTTTTCTTGAAAAGGCAAGACATTAGTTGTATGCAATGTCATGATGTATGGGATGCATGATGTCATGATGTTCTCAAAAATAAGTGAGATTGTGTGATATGATGCGTATATGCATGCGTCATGGTGCATGATAATGTGATGAATGTATATGAATGTGTTTTCGACTAGGAAAATAAATCCTTGACGAGTGCCGGGAGTTTGTGGAATCCTGGGCTGATGTTGAAGAGTGGAGTTCTTCGTTTCCGCTAGGGATGATGGTTGCAAGAATAAACTGGTAGGAGAAGATGACTCCGTTGGGGAATAAAATTGTTAGAGAGATTACTCTGCGGGGAATTACTCTGTGGGAAGAGATACTTTGCTGAGGCTTTGTTGAGAGCTTCGCTGGGGATTCCACTGATAAATTATGTTGTGGAATTTGATGAACTCCGCTGGGGAAGATCTTTCCGTGGTAATTAGCTGAGGATAACCCAGTTATACCCTGGTGGGGAAATAACCTTTGAATGAAGCCGGGGAGATGCGTTCGTACTATGTAGGGGATAAGCTTCCAGAATCTACTGGGGATAAGCTTCAAAATCTACTAGGGAGGATGATTCGACTTTCCTGGGGAAACTTTTCAGAAGGTACTGGGGAATGGTTCCACTGGGGTGTCTGTATTCCGCCAGGGAACAAATCTTATTATTAAGACTGCCAGGGATGCTTGCTGAGGAATGTCTATACTCTGCTGGGGAATGTTGAGATCTTCTGGGGATACCCAACTTCCTTCAGGCTGACCGTAGACTAACTCTGCTTGGGGAGAGTATCGTTGACTTGCTAGGGGAACAAAGTGCCTTTTCGGGGCTGACGGGAGACCAGCTCTTCCTGGGGAGAGTATTGCTGAATCTTGTCTTACTCTGTGGGGAGTTGAGATAACTTGGTTACATTCTTCAGCCGAACCTACCTTAGTACCTTGGTGGACAGAGCAACTAGATCGCTTAGACAATTCTTTATTGCCCCTGTTTCTGATGTCATCTGTAATTAGTCCTTTGTTTCGCATGCAAATATTCATGATTAGCAATTAATGTCAAACGCATATATCAAAAATGAACATTGGACGTTCTTTGCAAAACAAAACAGAAAAAGGAAAAACGATGGGTAATTTGTCTGAAAAATTGAACTTGTATTGATTTTGAAATTTGCCTGTAAATAGGCGTTTTGTGTACAGGAGGCTGACGTCCTAGTAAGAGAACGCCGCCAAGCAAAATAGAGTTTATACAATTTTGTGAAAAGGAAACAAAACAACTATGTGAAAAATAATCCCACTGGGTTCCAACTCTGTTATCGCCTTTATGTCTTCAAGCGTCTCATCACTTTGCTGCTTAGTTGAAGATGAAGCTGATTGATTGGCGCCGTCTGAGCCCGATAGTTGATTCCGGATTCTGGATGCAAGGTGATCCAATGAGACATAGTATTACGCTTCATCCCTAACTTTTTCCTGGACCTCCCTTTCGGGTTTTCAGTCCACCGGGATACCCATTTTTGCCCAAGCCGCCTTTTCAGGTTTTCGACTTGCCGGGTGTACAGATTTTTTCATTTCATCCCTTATTTTTTCCCGAACCCTTTTGGTTCGCCGGGAAGCCCTTATTCTTGCCTAGGTGTGTCAACCTAGCGGGTCTTTAGTTCATGCGTATTATCTTTTTACTATGTCTGCATTTGCGGGGTGAGGAAGGTCGTCACCATCCATGGTGGTTAGAATCATAGCTCCTCCTGAGAAGATATGTTTAACCACAAATGGCCCTTCGTACGTAGGGGTCCATTTGCCCCTGGGGTCACTTTGAGGAAGAATGATGCGCTTGATTACCAGGTCTCCGACTTGATACTCTTGTCGTCTGACCTTCTTGTTAAATGCCCTGATCATCCGTTTTTGGTACGTTTGACCATGACAAATAGCAGTGAGTCTCTTTTCGTCAATTAGGTTTAATTGATCAAGCCGAGTCTGGATCCAGTCATCTTCGCTCAAACCTGCATCCTTCATTATCCGGAGAGAGGGTATCTGGACTTCAATAGGCAAGACTGCCTCCATGCCATAGACCAAGGAAAAGGGAGTTGCCCCTGTTGACGTCCGTGCTGAGGTACGGTACCCATGAAGAGCAAATGGTAACATTTCGTGCCAATCTTTGTAGGTCACTGTCATCTTCTGCACAATCTTCTTGATGTTCTTATTCGCTGCTTCTACAGCTCCATTCATCTTCGGCCGGTAGGGAGAAGAGTTGTGGTGCTGTATCTTGAATTGCTCACAGAGCTCAGTGATCATCTTGTTGTTAAGATTGGTACCATTGTCCGTAATGATCTTCTCAGGTACACCGTATCGACAGATCAGGTTGTGCCAAATGAACCGTGCCACGACGTTCTTGGTTACGGTAGCATAGGAGGCTGCTTCGACCCACTTTGTGAAGTAATCAATCGCTACCAAGATGAAGCGATGCCCGTTAGATGCCGTAGGTCTGATCTCGCCGATCATATCAATGCCCCACATTGCAAAAGGCCAAGGTGCTGTCAAGACGTTCAGAGGAACCAGAGGAATGTGCACCTTATTAGCATAGATCTAGCATTTATGACAAGTTCGAGAGTGCTGATAACAGTCGGCTTCCATTGTGGACCAGAAATATCCTGCCCGAAGGATTTTCTTTGCCATGGTATGTCCACTAGAATGTGTTCCGAAGGTACCTTCATGTAGCTCTGCCATGATCCTTTCTGCTTTAGTCTTATCCATACAACGCAGTAAGGTTGAATCATGGTTTCGCTTGTAGAGAATGCCATTGGTGAGGAAGAACTTTGCCGCAAACCTTCTCAGGAACTTCTTGTCATTAACAGATGTGCCTTCGGGGTATTCTTGAGCTTCAAGGTACCTCTTCACTTCATGATACCAGGGTTTTTATGTTACCTCTTCGGTATCGAGATTGCAGCAATGTGCAGGTTCATCCAACTTCCAAATAATGATTCGGGGCACCTCGTTGTCCCATTTGACTTTGAACATAGAAGACATCGTAGCCAACGCGTCCGCTAACTGATTCTCCTCTCTTGGGAAGTGTTCAAAAGTTCTCTCTTCGAAGTGGGGAATCAATGTTAATACATACTCCTTGTAAGGAATAAGATTTGGGTGTTTCGTATCCCACTCGCCTTTGATCTGATTGATCACGAGAGCGGAATCTCTGAAGACACTCAGAAACTTGATCCTTAAGTCAATTGCAGCTTGAAGACCCATGATGCATGCCTCATACTCCTCCATGTTGTTGGTGCAGTTGAAACATAGCCGGGCGGTGACTGGAGTATGAGTGCCTTTAGGGGATATGATCACAACGCCGATACCATTACCCAAAGCGTTCGAGGCTCCGTCAAAGTGCATAGACCATCAGGATCCTTCCTCAGGTCCTTCATCCGGTCCAGGTACTTCACAATCAGTCACTACCATGATATCCTCGTCTGGAAATTCAAAGTTCATCGACTGGTAATCGTCCACTGCCTGGTGAGCCAAATGGTCTGCCAACACACTTCCTTTGATTGCTTTTTGAGTCGTGTATTGGATGTCATATTCCGTCAAGATCATCTGCCATCTTGCTATTCTTCCGGACAAGGCATGCTTTTCGAATATGTACTTGATTGGATCCATTTTTGAAATCAACAGAGTAGTGTGAGTCAACATATACTGTCTCAGCCGACGAGCAGCCCATACCAAAGTGCAACAAGTTTTCTCGAGCAGTGAGTATCGGGTCTCACAGTCAGTAAACTTTTTGCTAAGGTAATAAATGGCGTGTTCTTTTCGGCCAGACTCGTCATGCTGCCCCAACATACACCCCATTGAGTTGTCAAGTACTGTCAAGTATAGTATTAGAGGTCTCCCTTCAACCGGCGGCATAAGAATGGGTGGTTCTTGGAGATACTCTTTGATCTTTTCAAAAGCGGCCTGACATTCATCATTCCAACGTACTACTTGATCTTTCTTCAGCAGCTTGAAGATTGGTTCACAGGTAGCAGTTAGATGCGAGATGAATCGGGCAATGTAGTTCAACCGTCCTAGAAATCCTCTGACTTCTTTCTCTGTCTTGGGAGTTGGCATCTCTTGTATGACTTTCACTTTGGTAGGGTCCACTTGAATGCCTTTGTCGCTACGACGAAGCCTAGCAATTTTCCAGATCTCACCCCAAAGGTGCACTTGTTTGGGTTCAACCTCAGCTTGTACAACTTCAGATGGTCAAACAGGTTCTGTAGATGGTCAAGATGTTCCTCCTCAGTTTGAGACCTTGCAATCATATCGTAGACGTATACCTCTATCTCGTGATGGATCATGTCATGAAATAAAGCAACCATGGCACGTTGGTAGGTTGCCCCAGCATTTTTCAACAGAAAAGGCATGACCTTGTAGCAAAAGGTGCCCCACTGAGTAACAAAAGTGGTCTTCTCTATGTCTTCAGGAGCCATCTTGATCTGATTATAACCGGAGAAGCCGTCCATGAAGGATAATACTTTATGCTGAGCAGTGTTGTCAACCAGAACGTCGATATGAGGTAGAGGGAAATCATCCTTAGGGCTCGCCCTGTTCAAATCCCTGTAATCAACACACATTCGGACCTTACCATCCTTCTTCGGCACTGGAACCACGTTGGCAACCCACTGAGGGTAAGAAGTCACTGCTAGAAACCCGACATCAAATTGTTTCATAACCTCCGCTTTGATTTTCTCGGACATTTCTGGACGCATACGGCGGACCTTCTGTTTTACCGGAGGGTATTCTTCCTTGGTAGGCAGGTGATGAACCACAATGTCGGTATCCAAACCAGGCATGTCTTCGTAAGACCAGGCAAAGATTTCCACATAGTCATGCAACATCTGAATCAACCGTTGTTTCACACTGAGCTCTAGATTGGCACCAATCTTGACTTCCTTTCTGTCTGTCTCAGTACCCAGATTTACCGTTTCCACTGGCTCTTCATGTGGATGAATTGCCCTCTCTTCCTGGAGTAACAGTCTTGCAAGCTCACCAGGCACTTCGCAATCATCTTCACCTTCGTCTTCGGCTAAGTTGATCGGATTTTCGAAGTCATAACTGGCAGTAGCAGAGTCGTTACCAGTGAGATCCAGAGTGGATTGGAACCTGTATAAGTGAGTGTGTGTAAATATTGTTGTTTTGCAATATATAATAAAGAAAGAAAAGGAGCGCAAGATTTTGAAATGCAACAAACGTCCAATGTTTTTATTGATGATATATGAAAATGACACACAAAAGCCCTCACAAATGAAGCCACGGTGCCCCGGGTAAGACACCGAGCCATAAAAGTTTCAAAATATTGTCTGTTACAAATTCAAAACAAAAGAGTTCATTACTGAGTGACAAAAGTAATAGGTGTGAAGTCTTTGGCCGTCCAGTTGCTTGGTCCACCGTCCGGTTGTTGGGTAGATCCAGCTGTCGAATTCAGATTCCTCCACGTCGTCTTCAATAGCATTTATTCCCGGGTTGGTGATGAACACAGGAGGTCTTCCAATCCTTGCCTTACGAACAACCCTCTGAGCTTCTGCAGTGAAACCCAGACCAAACTTGTCGGTCTTTGGAGTGAAATCAGGAAGTCGGCCCCAGTTTGCGCACTCACCCTTCTCAATCACAGCTCGGGCATCCTTTAAGGAAGCCATCTTCAAAGGAGGGTCTTCAATCACAGTTTCAGCTGATGTCAGTGTCTGAGGAACTTCTTCAAAGTGCTGGAATGGAGTCTCAATGAATTCCCCATCCATTTCTATGTACCAGAACGAGTTGGGGTGGCTGACCATATACTCTTCCTCCCCCTGAACTGTAACAATCTTCCCTCTGACCGGGTACTTAAGCTTCTGATGTAGTGTGGAGGTCACAGCTCCAGCCTTGTGGATCCATGGACGGCCCAGCAAACAAGAATAGGATGGTCGGATGTCCATCACATAGAAAGTAGAATCAAAATCTTGAGAACCAACCCTGATTGGAATGTCAACTTCCCCATGTACCATCCTTTTCGAACCGTCAAAGGCCCGGACAATAATGTTACTAGGCTTGAGCTCTAAACCCTCACAATCCAACCTTTCTAGGGCCTTCTTGGGTAATACGTTCAATGAAGAACCGGTGTCTACCAACACATGGGCAAGAGTAGTGCCCCTGCATTCAATGGAGATATGCAGGGCGTCGTTATGGTTCTTTCCTTTGGCAGTCAGATCGGTGTCAGAGAAGCCCAACCCATTATCAGCAGTCAAGTTGGCCACACAATCGGTAAATTGATCAGCAAACGTTTCTTGTGGCACATGAGCCGTCTTTAGGAAGGAAATCAGGGCCTTGGCATGGGCCTCTGAACACAACAACAGTGATAGCATAGAAATTTTTGATGGGGTGTGCCCCAGCTGCTCAACTACATTGAAATCACTCTTCTTAATGATCTTGAGAATCTCTTCCATCTCTTGCTGGGAAGCTTCAACATTGGTTGTCTTTGGTGCCTCCGTCAGGGCAGGCAAATCAGTAGCAATCCCTTTGCCCCGAGCGTCAGATGACTCGGCAGCAGGGGTAGAAACAGGAACTTGATCAGGAAGGGGAGCAGGCACACTTGCAGGTGTGATGATAAGAGGTATCTGAATAGCTGGTGGCGCAATATCAGATGAGAAAAGCCTACCACTGCGAGTAACTTTGGCAGGCCCGGTGATGTTACTGACGCTGGTACTAGTATCAAACTCTTGTTTTACTCCGAGCACATAAACATCTGCCCCATAGTGCCATGGGACAGCTTTGTCGGATGTATAAGGGAGAGGCCCCGGAACTGTGATGATGATAGGAGCAATCTTCTGAGTAGACATGATTTTGACAGGCTTCTTTGAGAGAGCCTTAGGAGGTTTGTTGAAAATAGTAACAATAGACACTTCTTCAGCAGGGATAGCAGGAACAACAATCTCCTCGAACAAAATTTCTTTGCTATCCATCAGGCTATGGATACCTGATTTCAGCAAAGGACAACCAACAGGTGAAACAGCACATAGAAGGCAACCTTTACCACATCCCGAAAATAAACCGGCTAGCAACATGTTCCTTTTGACGGTCAATAACAGAGTAACAATCTCTTCCACGGAGGCTACATACCGGTCTTCTTCCACAACATTCACTCCATGCTGGGGCATGGGAGCAGTTACAACATTGGGCCTTTCGGGCGCCTCAAACTGTATTTCCTTAGCATCAATAAGGTCCTGAACCTTATTCCTCAGAGCCCAGCAATCATCCGTAGTATGCCCGGGCTATCAGAGTGATAAGCGCAGCGGGCGTTGGGGTTGTACTTTGGAGAAGTTGTGTTCACTACCTTCAGAGCTTCTTTGACAGTTACCAGATTGGTTGACAGTAGTTGCGGCAAAATCTGAGACAGGGTCATGCTGAGACGAGTGTACTGCCTTTTGGGTCTCTCACCCCTTGGTTGGTTATACTGCTGAGGAGCAGCAACAGGCTTTGAAATTACCAACGCATTGATAGCTTGGCGGCGTTCCGGTTTAATTTGTCTTCTGGGACCATAAACAGCACTGGCTTCCTTCTTGAAGGGCTTCTTTTCAGTACTCGTGGAGGCACCTTTCTGTATCTTCCCCGACTTGATACCAGCTTCTATCCTCTCACCAGTCAAGATCAGATCTGTAAACCCAGCAGAAGAATTACCAATCAGATGGTTGAAGAATGGACCGAACATGGTCCCCAGGAACATGTCGACAAGCTCACGGTCAGTCAGCGGTGGCTGCACCCTGCCAGCCAGGTCTCTCCACTTTTGTGCATACTCCTTGAATCCTTCGCCCGTCCCCAGTGACATACCCTGGAGTTGGGTACGCGTGGGAGCGAGGTCGGAATTATACTGATACTGCTTATAAAATGCAGTAGCCAAGTCTTCCCAATTTCGAACACTGGCTCCATCCAGCTGATAGAACCATTCGAGTTGAGCCCCTGAAAGGCTATCCTGGAAGAAATGGATCCATAGGTTCTTGTCTGCAGTGTAAGGTTGGATCTTCCTTACATATGATCTGAGATGCATCTTCGGGCAGGACAACCCGTCATATCTTGCAAAGATTGGCACTTTGAACATCGGGGGGATCACAATTCCAGCCACTAATCCCAAATCTTCGAAATCTAAGCCGGGAACTCTCTGCAGCTCCATAGCTGCCAACCTGTCTTCCAAGCTTTTGTACTTATCATCGGCGGGTGGGTATTGTTGCTCTGAGTAGTCTTCGTCTTCTTCAGCCTCTTCTTCTTCAGCTTTGGATTCGGAAGGTACCACAACCCCTTTTCCTTTACTGGTTCCCTCTTCAGACGTAGGGGGAAATTCAAGAACTCTTCTGGCTTCACCCCCGAACCTTCTTCCTAGGGTAGCCACCCCGACTCTTTTCTTCTTCTTTTTCACTTGCTCTCTGTTCCCAAGCAGGGCTTTTAGATCCTCCTGACCTTTTGCCAAGGTCATCAGGAGGTGTTGAAACTGTGAGTTTTGAGACTGCAAGTCCTTGACCGTCTGTTCGAGATCCATCTTACTGAAATAAACAGCAGAAAGATAAGGAAACCTGGTGTGGAGACCTGCTTATGCGCATGATGAATGATATGCTTATTTATGCAATGCATTCAAGGATTTAGAAAATTCAAAATTGTTGCAAACAAAAAGAACACACGTCATATTAATAAGAAGAAATTTTGTCAGTACATAAATGCCCCATGGGCCAAATATTACAAAAAAACTTCTCAAGGTAAAAAGACGTTGTGCATCCTCTTTGGTGCGATGTAGGTGTTGAGGGTCTCTTCCTCGTGGAGTCGGCGGGTAAGCTCCAAAACCTTCTTCTCACTGGCGTAGAAGCTGGCTTCAAAAGTGTTTCGTTCCTCCTTGAGTTGGATCCAACTCTTCTGCATCTCCTCCCATGATGTTGGCATGTCAGGATATAGGATGGTGTAGGGAACCTCTCCTTCCTTAACGGGCTCTTTAATCACAGGGAGAACATGAGGGTAAGGCATCAATAGACTCTGGGCTCGGGTTCGTACCCACTTGAGATAAGGCTCAAGAGGGATGGAGTTCTTGTGCCCCAGTGTCTTGCTGTCTACCTTGTTAGGAATCCTCCAAGCTCTGGTGAATCTTTGGCGAAGTCCTTGCGCATCGTTGTTGAAGTCAAAAACTAGGTCAGGAATCAACATGTCGTGAGGGCCATCCCTCCGTGCATATCCAAATTGTCTCAAAGCTAGGCAAGGGTTGTGGGTAATGCCTCCTCTAATGCCAAGTAATGGAACATTAGGGAACTCTCCACAATGATCGACGATGATGACATTTTCTCTGGACCGAGAACACCAATGTACATCAAAGTGAGTGAGGGTCATCAACCGTTGTGACCACCTTAAGCCTTGGTCATTCTTCAAGACAGATTGTGGAAGGTGCGAAATAAACCACCTTGCAAGGAGAGGAGTACAACACATGAGAACACCCCTCTTTCTCATTGTTCGTGTGTAAAACGAGTGGAGGATGTCCCCAAGCAATGTTGGTATTGGATTTCTGGATAAGAAGATTTTGACGGCGTTGACATCTACAAGCTGGTCAGGATTTGGGAACAAGACCAACCCATAAATGAGGAGTTCCACAATTTCTTCAAAGGCTTGTAGATCCAATGAATTCCAACACTCTTGTGCCTTCTCAAACAAGAATTTTTCCAAGAAGCCTTTGACACTGCTTCTAGTTTCCCAATGCCCCTTGATGTCAGATAGTCGCAAGTGTAGTGCTTGAGCAACATCTTCAGGCTTTGGTTCTTTTTCCGTACCGTTATAGGGTAGTTGATTAAGAATAGGAATTCTCAGGATTTGAGAAAATTCCTCCAAAGTGGGCACCAATTGGTAGTCGGGGAATGTGAAACAGTGGTGAAGGGGGTCAAAGAACTGGAACAACACCTTTACCATGTCCTCTTCAATGCTGGTATTGACTAGGCTGAGCAGTCTACCATGTCTTTCACTGAAGGGAGAGCTTTCCGGAATTCTGGATGTGAGCTCCTTGAGTTGAGGAGGGATTCTCACAAGGTTGACTTGGATAGTTTTCCTGCGAAGAATTTCCATGACCTACAAAACAAGAACAAAGATGAAGATCCAAACCCTTGAAATGGTTAGTGTATGCATATGATGCTTTATGATGTTCATGATGCATGCACAAACATATGTACAAGCAATTCACACAAAACCCTAATTTCAGGCTTGCATGGGTTTCATAGGTAAGTACCCTCTTGAGTGTAGTTGGCTTAAAAACCTGTCCTAAAAATAGTAACCGGGTTCTAAGGAGCTTAATATCATTGGATTGTTTTCCATGTTCATTGTTTTGGTTTAGCCACTTAACTAGCGACCAAAATATTCCAAGAAAACAACCCTCAATGAGTGTAGTATCGAGTATCTACCAACTTCGGACTGCACCAAAGTCGGTCATCTCACTACCCCTAATAAAAGGCCAAGATGGTCAAGTAAGGTTCTAGGTAATTAGTGCTTAGTGACATCACTCAGCGGCCCCGTACTCTCCTTGATTGAACTCAAGGGTTACCGGTACTCACAAATATGTCGCACTAATATAGCTATTGCTTCAACCGTGTCGGTATACCCCGCACAGTTTCCACAACGTATTGCTATCTATGAATGTTTCCCCAAATCCGGGTGTAGGATTTCAAGCCCAAACAAGAGAGCCAAGATATAAAGCAATTAAAGCAAACAATTAGTCATGCAAGAGGGTGATCTAAGCCCTAAGGTTACTCCACTTTCACATTGTTCCCCAGCAGAGTCGCCAGTTCTGTGATACGGTGGGAGAACTGACTTGGGTTTTGCGTTTGTATTCGCAAATGTTTCGGTTGAGCAAGAGTCGCCACCGACTTTTTATTTTATCCTAAGGAAAGGTTAAAAAGCACAGCAAAAACCTTTGTGATGTTTTCTTGGGTTCGGGGAGTAGATTATAGAAAGGGAAGGTATTATCACCCTTTCTATCCATGGTTATCCATGGGCTCTTAGTTACTTGCTTAGATTACTTGCCTTGTGTTTTCAATTGTTTGAAATGGTGCTTTGTGTGTGTGAGTTTGAAAATGTTTTAAAAAGAGGCCATTTGTTGTGGCAACCTTTGTAATGATCCATGTTTGAATGTATACAAAGGTGTACTTATCTTTTGAAAAGTTTTCAATGTTTTTTGAAAGTTGTTTTGAAAGTGTGTTGTGATGTGTGTTTTGAAAAATGGCAAGGATTGTTTTGCAAAATTGGTCAAGTAACCAAGAGCTATCTACCCTAAATTTCTCAAAGATCTTTCCTATGTTTTAACCCTTTTAACAGTATTGTTCCACCATTGTATTTGGTGGACAATCTTGTGTTAGGATGTTAACGGGACGGGCGCGGGTCATCGTTTAGACCATGATTGCAATAGTGCCAAGTGTCTTTGGCAATTTTTCTTTTAAGGGACTTGATCATTTTTAGGCAACTTTCGAAAGCGTCATCGAGGGACTATGATCATTTGATATTGTTTTGTTTTGCCAAAGAAACTCAACATGCAACATGGCCCATTATTGAAGGCAACAAGTGGCGTAACCCTAGGGGTGCAAGTGTGATTGGTGTTGTTCATTTTCATGCTTTTTTGTCTTTTGAATTAGGTCAAGCTATTTGTTATTTTTGATTTGCATACAAAACCCTAAGTCTATCATGGAATTTTTAGAAAGCTTTAAAGTGCGGAAAATAAAATCCTAAATTATTACAACATAATTATGGGATGGGGGGTACAAATGTTCAAATGGGGATATTTAGCAAGAAATTTAAATCTAAACTATTACAATCCAAATTGAATATACAAGTTATTTAATTGTACAAATAATTGAATAAATACAATAAATATGCAAAATGCACAAAAATGGTTTTATATGTATGTAAAAAGTATTTTTCATGTGACAAATAAACAAAAATAAAAAGGTTAATTTTTGGGTTTTTTCATTGGTTTAGGGCAAAACCCTAATTTGCTAAATAAAAGTATTTATTATGTATTATATACAATATTTATTAATTATACACAAAAAATGAATAAAAAGGAAGTATATTGTAAAAAAGTGATTTTTGAGGTTAAATATTAATAAAAGAAAAAATGTATTATTTTTATGTTTTTTATCCTAAATATTCTAAATATATAAGTATTTATATTATATATTAAATATATACAAAAAATAAAAATATTTATTATTTACAAAAAAGAGTATATTTTAAGAAAATGTTTTAAAAAGATAAAATAAAATAAAATCAGAAAATAAAATGTATTTGTATTATTTTTTAGTATTTTAAATAAAAGGCATTATGTTTATTTATATGTATAAATTCAAATAAAACAAATAAAATCCAAATAAAATGCAAAAATGGTTGAAAAATATTTTTGATATTTTTTATGTTTTGACAAAAAATAAACAAGTCAGAAACAAAAAGAAAAAAAATCAAAAATGATAAAAATAAAACACAATGGGCCAAGGGGGTGTAATTGTAAAAGGATGGTGTAAACAGAAAAACAAAGCCAGGCCCAGCCCAAGGAGAGTTGTCTTCAACCTCCAGCCACTTCAAACACAAAAAGCGCGCGTTTTCCCTTGTCCCTGCTATCTCTTGATCCTTTGACTTTTAACAAAAACTTATAACATCAAAAATGTAGGGCATCAAACCACGAATCCATACATATAAAGAACTTGATCTAACTCTCAGAAATGAGAGAGAATTTCTTCTCCCCCAATTCCTGACCTAACTTTTTTCTAATGTTCAGGTTCCAAATTCTCTTAACACACATAATATAAATGAAAAGTAATGATATGGGTAGCTTCAGGGCCATGAGTAGGACATAACTTCTTCACAAACCTAAGCCTAAATATGCTTGGATAGAGAGATAGAAGTTCAAACTTTTACCTGTTCAACTTGAATCGTGTGCAACAATGGAGGCACTTTCAATGCAGTGTGAGGACTTGTACAACTTGCTTGAGGTCCAAGGATGCTCTTCCAACCTCTAGCTTGCTTTGAAACTAACTGAAACGAGCTATGCAACTCAACCTGCACAACTGAAAAAATGAAAATGGTGAACTTGGTTAGAAGTGTTACAGTCTGTAGCTAGTGCTTGGGATAGCTTGTATGGATGTTATGGAGTGTGTATGAACAAGCTTTGGCCAAAATGCACGAGCAAACTGAGTTGTTCAACTCAATCTGCAGGGATGCCCTGTTTTGTGCAGCAAAATGGTGTTTTGATGTTTGGGGAGGTATTGAAGGTGGTTAGGTCGTGCCTTAGGTCTGTTATCATGTATGGAAAATGTTTACAAACTTTGCTTTGGCTAGTTGTTACAGGAATGAGAGATGTCTTTTATTTTGCAAAGTTTCTTCCTATCTAAGCTAAAGTGGTCAAGTTGGGTTATAGGCCAAGGCAGGTCCCTCAAGCATGCTGCATTTTCTCTCCTTGATCAGTGGGATTAGTCCATAAACTTGTGCCTAAAAGATATGACTTGTACCTCTTTGATTTGTGTTTTGACATAAAGCCATGCTTTACAAGAATGGATAAAATGCTTTTTCCAAATATGGCTTGATTTTGTGTGTATTGTCCAAATGCATAAAATAACACTCTAACACAAAGGATATGCATTTAATTATTGAGTGTAAGAAGGATTAGAGGCCTGTAATCTAGCTTGTACAAGCTGATTTCAAAAATGCCCATGTTATGAACATGCATTGGTCAAGAACAAAAGTGGATTTTGCCCAACTTTGCCAATTCGATTCTCCCTAACCACAAGGGTGTTTGAGAAGTTCTTGGACAATTTGGAAAGCTTGGAATGTGTAATACAATCCATCTTTGTAATGCAAGTTGAAATTCCAAGTGGAAGCATGTGAAAAGTGGCCATGAAGTTGGGCAAAAGTCCTGCCTAGAATAGGTCAAAAAAATTTCTAAGTTAAGAATGTTTTACACCCCTATTCCAGAAATCATAACTTGAGCTACAAGCTTCTTTTGAGAAAACTTTGTGAATCAAAGTTGTTGATTTTGTAATGGACTATAACTTTCATGTTTTGAGTTTTATTTGAATCCAAATACATCTTGATGAAAAAATGGGACAAACTTAGGCAAAAATTAGGAAATTTCATAACTTAGAAAATTTCTAAGTTATGAAATTTCTTCATTTCAAACCCTAATTTGTAATTTTTGGTTTCTTGATCAACAAGTTTCATAATTTGACATGTTTTGATGAAAAATGAATCTTGGCACTTGATTTTGACCAAAAAGTCAAATTTTGACTTTTCAGTATACAGTCAAATTTTGATCAGTGGACTGGAAAATTCATCTGTCAATCTTGTGCATTTGGAATCTTTTGAACTTGTTGAATGTGTCAAGACCATGTCATTGAGTCCTTGAGTCCATATGTGAGCTTGGTTTGCCATTGGTTAGGTTAAACAGACAAAAATTGCCTTTGTGCAGTCAAAACCCTAAAAATGACCATTTTGCCCTTTTGGTGATCTGATCAAATTTCTTGTGGAATTGTGATCCAAACTTGATCAAATGGTCCATATGAGTTCATAATGTTGATGTGGGTCAAAAATCATGAGGTTTGACTGTCAATTCCTAATTTGGGTCAACAGTGCAAGGAGGAGTCTTGAGCAGAGCAAACCCTAACTGGATTTTGAGCTCCAAGGGTCTTGTGGTGAGAAAATGTTAATGAAATGGGAGGGAAAATTTTGGGTTACAACACCTATCCTCAGCAGGAGGATATTGCTCATCATTGTAATCAGTATCATCGTCAGAAACTGCAGGACTAGGGCCTTTTTCCCCTTCTTGGTTCTCCCCTTCCTTGGATGAAGAGGTCAGATCAGTTTGATGCGTCAACCTTTCTCCGAACCTTCTACCCATATTCAGAATACCAGTCTTCTTATTCTTCTTCTTCTTCTTCTTCTTCTTCTCCTTCAGAATAAGGGATTTCAGATCATCTTGCCCCTTTGCCAGACTGATGAACATCTGTTGGAACTGTGTGTTTTGTGCCTGAAGATCTTTGATGGCTTGATCGGAAGATATTTCTGCTGAAATAAACAGCGAAGAAGATGAGAAGCCTGTAGTGGTACCTGTAATGATGTGTATGATAATGGGATGCGCATGTAATGATTTCAAAGACTTTGGGAGATTTAAATTTGCAAACCAAAATAACAAAACTTTATTAGCTTAAATTTGAAAGGTTCAACATGCCTTTTAAGGCATTACAAAGGAGTAAATAAAACAAATCTAAAACTAGAACATAAAAATCAAAAGTCCCATGGACGCTTTCTCTTTGTGCTGATATAGTCATTGAGCATTCTTTCTTCCTCGAGCTGCCTGGTGAGCTTTAAAACCTTCCTTTCTTGATCATGGAACTGCTCACGGTAAGTATCCCGCTCATTCTTCAGCTGAATCTAAGACCTCTGTAGCTCTCCAAGATCAGTGGGCATGTAAGGATAGAGAACCGTGTAAGGAATGCCGTCTTTAGTAATGGGCTCTACAATCACTGGTAATACGGCCACATAAGGCATTATAAGCTTCTGGGCACGAGCTCGGACCCATTGGAGGTAAGGCTGCATAGGAAGGGAAGTCTTCGGTCCCAACTCTTTGGGGTCAGATCTATTTACCATGCCCCAAGCTCGTATGAATCTCTGGCGATGCTCCTTAACATCATCCTTATAGTAGAATACAATGTCCTCGAGGAGTAACTCATGGGGACCATCCCTTCGAGCACGACTAAATTGTCGCAAAGCTAGACAAGGATTGTAAGTTATACCCCCTCTGATACCAAGTAATGGGACATTAGGGTACCCCCCACAGCGGTCAATAACATCAGTGTCTTCAATAGCTCGGGAACACCAAAGAATATTCGTATGAGCGAGTGACATCTTCAAAAGCCTTAAAATCCAAATTATCCCAAAATAGTAGAGCCTGGTCTATCAGAAAATTGGCTAGAAAACCATCAACTTCGCTTCGAGTTTCCCAATTGGATACGACGTCGGCCCGTTTCAAATGCAAAGCTGAGGCAATGACTTCTGGCTTCAGAACTTCTTCCATACCTGTGAAGGGTACCTGTTCAAGAATGGATATGCCCAATAGATGAAAGAATTCTTCCAAGGTGGGCACCAGCTGGTAATCTGGAAAGGTAAAAAAGTGATGCTTGGGATCGAAGAACTGAAATAGTACGCTCATCATCTGTTCATCCATGTTTGAAGTTACCAGGATGAGAAGTTGACCGTGTCTCTTAATGAAAGTAGAAGTTTCGGAAACTCTTGATACTATCTCTTTGAGTTGGGCAGGTATCTGCACAAAGTTGACTCAGATGGTATTTCTACGCACAGAAGCCATGATCTGCAAAATAGAACAAAGATAAATTCCCTTGGTCTTTGAAATGATTAGTGTAAAGAAGCATGAATGCCATGTTATGATGCATGATGTCATGATAAACCACAGGTATAGCAAACACAAGTATTGCAAACACAATCAAATCACACAAAGCCCTTAGGTTTAAGGCTTGCATGAGGTTAAAGGTAATACCCTCTTGAAGTTAAGTTGGTTTAACCTGTCCTAGAAAAGTAACCGGGTTCTAGAGGATCTCAATATCACTGACCATCCTCCATCGGTCATGGTTTCAGCTCACGCAATCTTTTCTTGCGGCCGAAATATTCTGAGAGTATGATCTCAATGAGTTTAGCATCAAGTATCAACCAGTTCTCAGCTCTACACCGAGGCCGGCTATCTCACTACTTTCTAATGGAAAAGTTAAGCAATTAAAGGTTCTAAGATCAGTTGATGCTTCACGACACCACGCGGTGGCCCCGTATTCTCCTCGTTTCACCATAAGGGATACCGGTACCAACCAAAGTGCCACACCAACGTAGCTACAACTTCAACCGTATCGGTCTACGCCGTACAGTTCCCTCACAGTCTATTGCTACTTACCTAAAAGGTATTCCCCAGATCCGGGTGTAGGATCTATAGTAACCCTAAATAAAACCCTTAAAAATAAAGCAAACAAAGCAATCAAGAGAAGCAATTTTGATGACCTAGATCCTAAGGTATACCCCACTTATTATTCCCCAGCAGAGTCGCTAGTTCTGTGATATGATGGCAGAACCGACTGTCTAATACTGGTTTGCGTTTTGCATTTTGTGTTTGCAAAATGTCGCGGTAAGCAAGAGTCTCCACCGACTTTTATTTCATCCAATCGAAAAAGAAAAAAGTACATAAAAAATCCTTTTTCGAGATATTCCGAGTACGGGGGGTAGATTATAGAAAGGGAAGGTGTTAGCACCCTTTCTATCCATGGTTTTCCATGGGCTCTTAGGTACTTGCTCATTTTTAAATAGGTTGTGTGTGCTTCATTTTGAAAATGTTTTATTTCGTGATAACCCTTGTATCAGTCCTCAAGAGTGTGACAAAGTTGTTTTAAAATTTGTTTGAAAAGTGTAAGTGTGAAAAGTTTTGGTTTGAGCAAGTACCTACTAGCATCTACCTACTCGAAAAAAGATCGTTTCTATTCTTGTTTCCTTTAGAAAGTGCTATCCTACTATTGAGAAATAGGTAGCACCTTCGTTGGAATTGGTAAGGGTCAATTCGAAAGGGACGTACGATCACTAAAGCAATATTAGGACACCTTATTAATAACCCTAGAGTCTTAAGATCATATTCGAGGCAACATTTCCGAGGCAACATTTCCGAGGCAACGTTTCCGAGGCAACATTTCCGAGGCAACATTCCAATGGGACATTTTGATCTTTTTTAGACAGGAGGGCAACCACTAAGACACCCTATGCTTAATGATCGTGTACCGAAGGCAACCGAAGTGAGAGTATACCCTAAGAGTGATATGTGCGAGTGATTTGTTTCAGTAATTTATCTTTGCACATTAGGGTTTTCTAACTGTATTAATATATCATGCATTCTTGCCATATAATCCTATTAGCATACATCTAGACAGTTAAATATTTGCAGGAATTAAAAACGCGAGAAAATAAACCTACGCTATTACAAGGCTTCGGGGAGGGGGATTAATTACATAGCCAAAAAAAATCGGGGAAAAAGCAATAAGTAAAAACCCTAAATTAACTATTACAAACCAGTGAGCAGTTACAAAATATTGACAAAATAAATAATAAGCGCGCGGTGAATTAAACACGAGACGATTAGGGTTTTGACCCTTTGATGACCAAACCTAATTGCAATTGATTCAAGAGAAAATGTTTTTTTGTCATGTTTTGTTATTTGAGAAAATAATGGATAATTAAATTAAAAGTAAATCCTAATTCTAATTAATATTAATTAAGAAAAATAAATTAGTTAAGTTAACCTATTTTTGTGTTTTTTGTTTGAAAAAGACAAGAATTAAATCAAGAACTTAAACCTAATTTCCTAATTAGTTTTAATTATAAAAACAAGTTAAAATTTCCCTAAATTAAATTAAAACAAATTTATTGAAAGTTAAATTTGATATAAAAAAAGCCTAATTTTAATTTTGTGAATTCTTAATTTTATGATTTTATAAAAAAATGATTAATGGTGTTAATTAAAATAACTAAAGGAAATATTAAAAGAATTAAAAATAAGAAAAAATGTAGAGATGGGCCTGATTGTTAGCAATTGTGGGGGGTATGAAGTTGAATTTTTGGGCCCAAAACTCCAAAGCCTGTGTTGAATCTTATACATTGCTCTTCTGATGGTCCATATTGCATCCGCTCGTATGAGACTTTGGATTGGAGGTGATAAGGTCTTTGAGGGTTATATCTGAGGTCTCACGATGGACTTCATGGGGCATGATGCATTGGAACCTATAGAGAATATCAGAAAAATGTAAAAGTAACACGCCTGGGGTCGAACCCAGGACGTGTACCTTATAGATTCTCCCCTTTGCCAACTGCGTTGGAATGTTAGTCATAATAATAATGAAATAAATAAACCATAAAGGAAAACAAAGTGCTAGATCCAGGTCAGCAAATAATTGCACGCGTCAGCAAGCATGAGCCAATCAGATGGGGTGAGAGAAAGCCATCATTCAATCCAGCCAATGGGATCATGAGAAACAGCCACGCAAGCTGGTTGACCAAAGACCGGTCAGTCTAACCACCGGAGCCGGTGGTTTCCACCGTTTTCTCCAGTGGGTCACCTGAAAATATTAGCCAAACTGAAAAACAAATGATGCCAAATGCCTTAAAAAGATCCCCTGATCACGATTTTGGCCTCTAAATTAAATAATTCCTTAGGCATCACTGGATTCGAACTTGGAACCCTAACCACGGTCAAAAATGGCATAACGTGATCCTGGGCATTAGCTTCGCATGTGATACGTTGAAACACACATAAACATCAGTAGAAACACATGTATATGATCAATATGAATTTACATCAAGTATTGCGCGAGTTTGAAGTCAAAAAAGTTTTACCAATGATGAGGCACGAATCTACTGATTTGAGGATGCTACAGGCTTTGCAAATGGTCTTGTTTCACTCCTAGAAATCTCAGAAATATGATGGAACGATTGGAATCGAGGGAAAGATGCTAGCCAAGGTGTTTGAAGATTGCACACTTCTTTGACATTTTGGAATCTCCTTTCTCCCTTGAGGCCGGCTGTGTGTGTTCTATCCTCCTCTTTAGGGTTGGAATCCTTTATTTATGTGTGAGGCCACAAATAGGTTAACATTTTTGGAGCAAATCAAAATAAATATGGGGTTTTTTAATTTTGCTTCAAATCTCTTTATTTTCAAATATTTCCTTCCCTTTCATAGCATGTCACGATTTTCTTGTCTATTTTCAGCATATTTGATCCATCATTCAATGCAAAAATCATTTCAAAGCAAATCTACATTATTCATTTAATTTAATTTAATTTTTTAATGATTGAAACCAAAATAAATCAAATAAATAAGAAAATAATGCATGGATGGTTTTATGGGTCGTGTACCACATTATAATTGAGGTGCAAGCATAAAAAGTTGGGCTCATTTAGCAAAAAAATACAAATTTGATCACATTTGACTTTTGGAAATTTTGCAAAAATGGTCAACTTGGCCAATGCATAACTCTCTCAATTTTGATCCTAGAGAGGTTTTCCTTGACTTTTTAGAAAGCTTAAGATGTCCTCTAAGCAACCCTTTTGGTCTCATCTCAATTGAGTCTTCCATGTTCATGTATGAAGTTTTGACCCAAAAGATGTTTTTGTTGACTTTTCAAAAGGACCTATAATGTTAAAATTCATATCTTTTTGTGAGTGGATATTATGAACTTGGAAGATGAATATAAATTGTAGGGAATTGAATCCTCTTCAAAATTAGGTTTGGATGGGTCATTTCTGATAAAGAATGAGAAAGTTATGCATGGTCAAAGTTGAGTTGACTTTTTCTACAAAACCCTAATTTAGCAACTTTTGAGTTTTGATGAATTGTGAGCAATCCTTGAGGAATCATGATCAACCCTTGATCAAATGATGAATAATATTTAAAAATTATGATGTTGACTAAAAATATTAAGGTTTTACTGTATGTGGGCCCCAGTTGACTTTTGACCTAATACAATTAATTTTCAGGCATTTGAGCAATTGACTGAGCAAACTTCTTCTGCAAGGCTTGTAACTTGAAATGGATGATCTTGAGAACATATTAGGACAATGGTGAGCATTTGAGTCCTTTGTGGTTCACACATCTTGATTAAAATAGAAACCCTAATTTGAGGTAGGTTGCCTTAGGAGAGAGTTTGTCTGGTCAACTCTTGAACTTCCTTGAGCAATTTGGGAACCTCACTTGACATTTGTTGAGAAATATGGGAGGGAAAATTTTGGGGTACAACAGACAGTAATTCACACCGATATTCTGTAATCTTACATCTTACTATCATTACTCCTACTGTTACAAATCAAATAGCAGCCTATAAACATTTCATCCTCATCATTCTGCATAAAAACCAACATAACGATCAACACGAGAACCAACTCTAAATCCTAAATTGGCTACTAGGATTACACTTCCTATTCTTCATTTTAATCCTCTAGAATAAAGTTCATTGCGTTATCTATTCAACGCTTCGAACGACATCTCAAACGGCATCCTAAAACTCAAGTTACAACATCTCAAACTGAATCTGCCAAAAACAAGACAACATGGGTCGACGCAAAACCTCGTGGATCGACACGTACTTCACTGAACTCGCAACATGAGTCGGCGCATTCCCTCATGTATCGACTCATCCTGAGTCAAACACACAACATGTATCTAAACATGCCCCATATGGATCGACTCATCCTGAGTCTAAAAGTCCTCATGTATCGATGAAAAGCCTCTTCGTGTCGACTCATCCTGAGTCTCTCAACCTGAGTCTCTCAACCTTCTTGCATCGGCACATAGCATTTGGGGTCGATGCATCCTATTATATCCTGCATAATTTCTGCGATTTCTCTGCATTTTCACTATGGGTTTCATATTTTAAGCCCTAAAAATTTAATCTAATCATAGATCATCATCACTTACAATTATCCTATAATTCTACATCGATCAAACAACATCGAGACATCATTATTCATCTAAAATTCATCAATTCTTCATCATACAACATCATATACATTCAATTCATGAACAAAACAACAATCACCTCTAACCCCACATACCAATCATCATGAACCCAATTATAGAGTCAGAACCCCACCCTTACCTTGGATTGAAGGTCGCTCTATAATCTTCCGGTTGAAACGTTGTTCTGCCGTTTTTCCTCTTTTTCCAACAGCTTCACGTTCTTCTTCTCAATCCTTATTATTCTACTGCCTCTTTTGTTCTATTCTTTCTAACAATAATAAAATAACCTATTATTCTCTTAACTCCTTATTGGGCTCAAAACTAATACACCCCCTTTATTACTTCTATTCCTTAAAAACAAGCCCACATCAATAATATTATACTTCTAATATTATTTCTCCACTTAATAAAATAATTAAATCCAATTAATCACAACACATCTTCTCAAATATTCCAAAAATAATTTAATTAAATAATTAATTAAATTACGGGCGTTACATGTTGTATTTTTATTTCTTTCATTATAAGCCCAAAGAGGCATGATGTACTCAAACTTTGATTTATTAATATAATGTGTGTTCCTTTTTGTCAAAAGCAAATTTAAATATCCAATTTCCTTGAAATCATTTGCATATGCATCTTCATTCATCATAACACAAACAGGTTTCTTACAACAGGTCTCCTTATCTTTCTACTGTTTATTTCAGTGAGATAGATATTAAACAAACAGTAAAAGATCTCCAGGCGCAGAACGCCCAGTTTCAACAAATGTTCTTGACCCTGGCAAAAGGACAAGATGAGTTGAAAACCCCACTGATCAAAGAAAAGAAGAAGAAAGCGAAGAAATCAAGCGGTGTTTTGAATCTGGGAAGAAGGTTCAGAGGACCGGCCATACAGACTCTAGACTTTACAACATCGCCAAGTGAAAGGGATAATCAAGAAGGGAAAGACAAGGAAGTGATTGACCATCCAGAATCTGAAGAGGAAGAAGAGGTTGATTATTCTGAAGAGCAGTATCCTCAAGCTGTTGCTGTTGTTGATGAAATTGTTACTCCTCTCCCAACCGTCAAAAGGAACCTGTTGAAGGCCAGTTTATTTCCGGGTTGTGGCGAAGGCTGCCACCTCTATTTATCCCTACCGACTGGTTGTCATTTATTGAAGGCAGGTGTCCAGCGCCTGATGGATGACAAAGAGATTTTGTTTGAAAAGACTCTCGTTCCAATCATTGCTTACAAGGATGTTTCAATAGTAACCATTTCCGCCAATCCTCCCAGGATCTCCACCAAAAGACCTGTTAGGATTACATTTATTCTGAAGGTGACTCCACTGATAATTACTATGCCAGGGCCGATCCCGTACTCCTCAGACAAAATTGTTCCCAAGAACCATGAGGGTGATGTCTACTACCACGACGTCAAGCAAGATTGGCTGACTGATGAAGACTCAGTTTTTGATAGGGCTGAACCCGACATCGGCAACATTGTGGGAACCAGTAAAATAACCAGAAGTGGAAGAGTGTTCTCCCCTGAGATTGCTCCTCCGAAAACTGTTACCAGTCCTGTGATCATTCCTACTTTTGTTCCTGCTGATACTACTACTACAGTTCCTGTGGTTACCCCTACTGACACCCCGATCGCCAGTCGACCGAGACTCGGGGCAAAGGAATTTTGGTTGAACCTGTCCGGATGAAGGCGCAATCAGTATCTATCCCAGAGACTTCCAAGAAGGAGATGGAAGAAATTTTGAAAATTATAAAGAGAAGCGACTATAATGTAGTCGAACAGCTAGGGCAGACCCCTTCAAAGATTTCTATGCTAACTTTACTGTTGTGCTCCGAAGCTCATTCAAAGGCCTTGGTGAAATTTCTTAAAACGGCCCATGTGCCACAGAAAACCTCTGCTGACCAATTTAAAGATTGTGTGGCCAGTTTGACAGCTGATAACGGTTTAGGCTTTTCTGATGCTGATCTGACACCTAGAGGGAGGAAACACAATGAGGCATTGCATGTCTCTATCGAATGTAGAGGCACTACTTTGGCCCATGTCCTTGTAGATACTGGTTCATCATTGAATGTGATGCCTAAGAAGGATCTGGATAGACTAGACTGTGAAGGTTTGACCTTAAAACCTAGTAACATAGTGCTAAGGGCCTTCGACGGTTCGAAGAGAATGGTGCACGGGGAGGTGGACATCCCTATTAAAGTTGGAACTAAGACCTTTAATTCAACTTTATATGTCATGGATATTCACCCTTCCTATTCCTGTTTATTTGGCCGACCTTGGATTCATGACGCTGGTGCCATCACCTCTAAATTACATCAGATGTTAAAGTACCCAAACAAGGGAAAAATCATCACTGTCCATCGAGAGGAGGAATATATGGCCATTCACCTGAACTCCTTCAGATACGTGGAAATGGATGGTGAATTCATTGAAACTCCGTGTCAGCATTTCGAGGAAGTCCCACAAACAGTTTCGGCAACCAAGACTGTTTCCAAAGTTCCGAAGATTATCAGACCTCCGCTGAAGATGGCTTCTCTGAAAGATGCCAAGGCAGTAGTCGAAGAAGATGGGTGTATCATTTGGGGCCAACTCCCAGATATTCCCTACAAATCTGACAAATTTGGTTTTGGTTTTACTTCAGGAGCCCATAAATCTGTTCGTCGTGCTCGTGCCGGGGAACCACATTTGCGGATGAGCAACCAAGGAGTCAATACAGTGGAGGATAGTGATGACAGTTGTGACTTGGAAGAATGGGTTTTTCCAACTATCAGCAGAGGACTCAACAACTGGGAAGCCAAAGAATTTGTCCCTATTACTTTTATCCAAGAGTAATTGTCTTTAAATTTTTGTCGGACTTGTAATGATTAAACAATTTAGACTTTTAAAACCTTGTGTCTTACCCGAGGCACAACGGTCCATTTGTAAGGGTTGTTACTTCATTTTCATATGTCATCAATGAATCATGGACGTTTTTGCATGCAAATTTTATGCTCTTTGTTCTTCTTTTTCTACATTGTTATTTTTTTAAAGATAGCTATGCTCTTACACACACTCACATATCAAAATGCATATCCACGTCCACTCAGGATCCCATGGCTAACGATTATGCTATGGCCTATTGTGACTTTGAAATTCCGATCTACTAAGCCGAAGACGAAGGTGAGGAAGATTATGAAGTGCCTGGGGAACTAGCCAGGTTACTACAATAGGAAGAAAGGACCATACAGCCCCACGAGGAACCGGTCAACACAGTTAACTTAGGTACCAAAGAGGACAAGAAAGAAGTCAAGGTAGGTGACAATCTGGAACCTAGTGTCAAGAAGCGCTTAACTCAGTTACTACATGACTATGTTGAGGTCTTTGCCTGGTCATACGAAGACATGCCAGGACTTGACGCTGATATCGTGGTCCATCGTCTACCGACAAAAGAAGATTTCCCTCCGATAAAACAGAAAGTCCGCCGCATGCGGCCAAAAATGTCAGAGAAGATCAAGAATCAAGTCATGAAACAATTCAACACTGGATTCTTAGTCGTCACCTCCTATCCACAATGGGTCGCCAATGTTGTTCCAGTGCCTAAACAGGACGGTAAAGTACGCATGTGTATGGATTACAAAGATTTGAATAGGGCAAGCCCTAAGGATGATTTCCCGCTTCCCCATATCGATATTCTGGTTGACAATACCGCACAACATAAAGTATTCTCCTTCATGGATGGTTTCTCCGGGTATAATCAAATTAAAATGGCACCTGAGGACATGGAGAAAACGACCTTCGTCACACATTGGGGCACGTTCTGTTACAAAGTTATGCCATTCGGGTTGTAAAATGCTGGGGCAACTTATCAACTCGCCATTGTAGCTCTATTTCATGATATGATCCATCACGAGATAGAAGTCTACGTGGATGACATGATAGCCAGATCTCAAACTGAAGAGGAACATCTTGACAATTTGCAGAAACTATTTGAAAGGTTAAAGAAATACAAGCTAAGGTTTAACCCGAGTAAATGCACATTTGGAGTGAGGTCCGGTAAACTCCTAGGCTTCATCGTCAGCGGTAAAGGTATCGAAGTGGACCCTGCAAAGGTAAAAGCAATACAAGAAATTCCTGCTCCTCGCACCGAGAAGGAAGTCAGAGGATTCTTAGGACGGCTAAACTACATTGCCAGATTCATTTCTCACATAAATGCTACTTGTGAACCAATCTTCAAATTACTGAAGAAAGATCAAGTGTTGGATTGGAACGACAATTGCCAGGCTGCCTTCGAAGGGATCAAATAGTACCTTCAAGAGCCTCTTGTTTTGATGCTGCCAGTCGAGGGAAGACCTTTGATCATTTATCTAACTGTCTTGGAAAATTCAATGGGGTGTGTGCTGGGGAAGCATGACGAGTCTGGCCGAAAAGAGCATGCAATATACTACCTGAGCAAAACGTATACCGACTGTGAAACCAGATATTCACTGCTCGAGAAAACTTGCTGCGCTTTGGCATGGGCTGCTCTCCGGCTAAGACAGTAAATGTTAACCCATACTACCTTATTGATATCCAAGATGGATCCAATTAAATACATATTCGAGAAGTTCGCCCTCTCTAGGAGAATAGCAAGATGGCAGATGATCCTGATTGAATACGACATTCAATACACTACCCAAAAAGCAATAAAGGGAAGTATGCTAGCCGATCACCTTGCTCATCAGGCTGTGGATGACTACCAGTCCATGAAATTCGAGTTCCCAGATGAAGACATCATGTTGGTAAACAATTTTGAAGAACTCAGACCATATGACGAACATGAACAAGGATACCGATGGACCTTGGTTTTTGGCGGAGCTTCCAACGCACTCGGCAATGGCATAGGTGCTGTGATCATATCCCATGAACGATGTCATACTCCCTTCACTGCAAGACTTTGTTTCAACTGTACCAATAATATGGCAGAATATGAAGCGTGTATTATGGGTCTCAAAGCCGCCATAGATTTGGGAATCAAGTCCTTAAGGGTATTTGGAGATTCAGCCTTAGTCGCCAGTCAGATCAAAGTAGAATGGGACATGAAGCACCCTAATCTCATCCTCTACAAAGAACATGTGTTGACATTAATCCCATATTTTGAGGAACTGACCTTTGAGCATTTTCTACAAGAGGAAAATCAACTAGCGGACGCGCTAGGCACTATGTCATCCATGTTTAAAATCAAGTGGGGTAACGAGGCTCCCCAGATCACCATTGAGAAGATGGATGAACAAGCTTACTGTCACGAGATCGATACTGAAGAAGTAGTGGACAAGCTTTGGTTCCATGAAGTTAAGAGGTATCTTGAGGCCCAAGAGTATCCAGAGGGAGCTTCAGTCAATGATAAGAAGTTCTTGAGAAGATTCTCTGCTAAGTTCTTCCTCAGTAATGGCATTCTCTACAAACACAACCATGACTCTACTTTGCTTCATTGCATAGACAAGAGTGAGGCAGACAAGATCATGGTTGATCTTCACGAAGGCACTTTTGGCACCTATTCTAGTGGGAACACGATGGCTAAAAAGATCCTACAGGCGGGGTACTACAGGTCTACCATGAAAGCAGATTGCCATCAGCATTCACGAACCTGTCATAAGTGTCAGATCTATGCTGACAAAGTACATGTGCATCCAGTTCCTCTAAACGTCCTGACTGCTCCCTGGCCATTCGCGATGTGGGGTATCAACATGATTGGAGAAGTCAAACCTACAAATTCTAATGGACATCTCATCATCTTGGTGGCCATTGACTACTTCACAAAGTGGGTTGAGGCAACTTCTTTCGCTTCTTTTACCAAGAACATTGTGGCCCGATTCATCAAACAAAATCTCATATGTCGGTTAGGTATCTCAGAGAGAATCATTACAGATAATGGTACCAACCTCAACAATACTATGATCACTGCACTATGCACGCAATTCAAGATCCAACACCATAACTCTTCTCCTTACCGGCCAAAGATGAATGGCGCTGTCGAAGCCGCAAATAAAAACATCAAGAAGATCATACAAAAAATGACAGTGACCTACAAGGACTAGCATGATATGTTACCATTTTCTCTCCATGGTTACCGTACCACAGCGCGTACGTCAACAGGGGAAACTCCTTTCTCTTTGGTATACGGTATGGAAGCCGTCCTACCAATTGAAGTCCAAATACCTTCTCTGAGAATCATAAAAGATGCAGGTATAAATGGATTCAAACTCGACATGACCATTTGAACTTGATTGATGAGAAGAGGCTTACGGCTGTCTGTCATGGTCATATGTACCAAAAACATATGATCAAAGCTTTTAACAAGAAGTTCAGACGTCAGGTATATTGGGTTGGTGACTTGGTAAACAAGCATATCATATTGCCACAAGGTGATCCCAGGGGAAAATGGATTCCTACATATGAAGGACCATTTGTGATCAAAAGCATATTCTCTGGTGGAGCAATGATCTTAACCATTATGGATGGCGACAACCTTCCACATCCTGTAAACGCAGACATAGTCAAAAGATACTACACATGAATAAAGACCTGCTAGGTCGACTGGACTAGGCAAAAATTAGGGCATCCCGACGAACCAAAAAGTTTCGGGCGAAAATTAAGGATAAAATACAAAAAAATATGTACACCCGGCAAGCTGAAAACCTGAAAGGGCGGCTTGGTAAAAAAAAGGGTATCCCGGTGGACTGAAAACCCGAAAGGGCGGTCCGGGAAAAAGTTAGGGAATTAAAGCATATGACTATGTCCCATTGGATCACCTTACAGACAACCTTCAGTATTGACTGACAAACTCAAACGGTTCTAATCAATCCAATCAGCTTCGGACAAAGCAGCAAGTGGACGAGACGCTCAGAGACATGAAGGCTATAGCAGAATGGGAACCCCATGGAATTACTTCACATAGCTATCTTTTCTTTGTATGAATTTTCATTTTCTACAATGACACTCCCTTACTAGGATGTTCGTCTCGTTGTACAAAAAATACTTATTCAAGTTAATACAAAGATATTCCTTTGAAAGTACGAAACTATCTGTTTTTCTTTTATTTCCATGTTTTGTTTTCAAAAACGTCCAATGATTATTTTTGAACGTATGCATTTGAACGTGATTACTGTTTACAAATGAGCAAAAAAAGAAGGGGAACAGAAAATAGAAAGACAATCACTAATGGCTTTAAGAAATAGGATAATATCTATAAACCATTCCATAAAATCCCCCGCATGTACTTTTTTTCAGCAAGAGCGGAAACCGGGACATCCCACTATAGGATCGCTAACATATCTCCAGTATGCAGCCTAATGGTATCAAGTGCTCTCACATCCCCGATGGAACAAAACTTCCAGTTATCGCTCCAAAGATTTCCCAGTGAAAATCGCCCAATTTCTCAGGATTCCCCAGCAAGATTTCACGAGGTCCACACGCAATGCATGAAGTTTCCCTTCCACAACATAGTTTATTTCTCTAATAAATGGAAACTCATCCATCAAAACATCAACTTCAAAATATGAAGAATTACACTCCTCATTCCCAACAGT
The DNA here is from genome assembly GCA_948472305.1 of Vicia faba. Taxonomy (NCBI): domain Eukaryota; kingdom Viridiplantae; phylum Streptophyta; class Magnoliopsida; order Fabales; family Fabaceae; genus Vicia; species Vicia faba. The sequence goes on from CATIWC010001214.1 coordinate 387,596, forward strand.
ACTTAGGGATTTATTTTCCCCGACTCCAGCAACATTGTGGCATAATAATTAATGTGTCCATACATTACATCCATACGTCATAGAATTAACAACACAGATGCATATAACACGATCTCATTTATTTTGAGAAACATCATTATACCATGAATTTCATACATCATGGGATTGCATGCAACTAACCCTTCACCTTTTCAGGAAAGATCAAACAACAGAAAATTATCGTCAAATTTTCAACAAGTCAATTATAGATCAATTCCCGAGAAAGGACTAGTCGACTATCTACATAACAGATATCTTCTCTAGATCCCTGCCGTTTTAGTTTAGATCTCTCAAATAGTTTATTCTGATTCTTTTCTGCAAGCGTTTTCTTTGGTTCAGATAAATCTCTCAACGATTTATTCTGATTCTTCTCCAAATACCTGCTGGTTCAGATAAATCTCTCAATGATTTATTCTGATTATTTCCTAGTAGGCACTTTCTCTGGTTCAGACAAATCGCTCAAAGATCTAATTTGATTCTCTCCAGTTAAAGAATATTCAAGATCTCTTTTGGTTCAGTTTAAATATCTCAATGGTTTATCCTGATACTTTCCAAATGAACATTTCTGGTTCAGATGAATCTCTCAACGATTTATTCTAATTCTTCTCCAAATCCCTGCTGGTTCAGATAAATCTCTTAACGATTTATTCTGATTATTTGCTAGTAGGCACTTTCTCTGGTTCAGATAAATCGCTCAAAGATCTACCCTGATTCTCTCCAATTAAAGAATATTCAAGACCTCTTTTTTTTTTTCAATTTAAATCTCTCAATGGTTTATCTGATACTTTCCAAATGAACATTTCTGGTTCAGTTAAATCTCTCAACAATTTATTCTGATTCTTCTCCAAATCCTTGTTGGTTCAAATAAATCTATCAATGATTTATTATGATTCTTTCCTAGTAGGCACTTTCTCTGGTTCAGATAAATCGCTCAAAGATCTACTCTGATTCTCTCCAGTTAAAGAATATTCAAGACCTCTTTTGGTTCAGTTTAAATCTCTCAATGGTTTATCCTGATACTTTCCAAATGAACATTTCTGGTTCAGATAAATCTCCCAACGATTTATTACGATTCTTCTCCAAATCCATGCTGGTTCAGATAAATCTCTCAACGATTTATTCTGATTCTTTCCTAGTAGGCACTTTCTCTGGTTCAGATAAATCGCTCAAAGATCTACTCAGATTCTCTCCAGTTAAAGAATATTCAAGACCTCTTTTGGTTCTGTTTAAATATCTCAATGGTTTATCCTGATACTTTCCAAATGAACATTTCTGGTTCAGATAAATCGCTCCAAGATTTATTCTGATTCTTCCCAGTCAAACAACATATAAGACTTCTTCTAGTTTCAGATAAATCGCTCCAGAGATTTATTCTGATTCTTTTCCAGTTGAAATCAAGTTCAGACTTAGTCCATTTTCTGTCAACAGTCACCTTTGGATGGCATCTACAAGCCCATCTCTAGAAAATCTCCATCATTCCTCCAAATGGAATCTATAAGCCCATTCATAATTCATCTTCGAGTGCAAATTTCTGGGCACTCTAGTGTTAAATCATCTTCCACCTTCAAGTCACGAATGGCGGATCCGCCAGTCTAACTCTTCAGGTTTAAGAAGATTGAACAGGGGCAGCTGTTGTACCCCAAAATTTTCCCTCATGTATCAAGTATTTTCTCACAAGATCTCCTTTGGTTCAAGACTGCACTAGGGTTGATCAGCTCAAGACACCTCCTCAAGCTCTGATGACTGAAAATTAGGGTTTGAGATTGCACAAGGATAATTGAACTTTTAATGCCTCATATGACTTTCATGGATAATTATGGACCCTCAATATTGCTGATGCCAAGTTTCAAGTCTTGGATCACATTTTTGCTCAGTCAATTGATCAGTTGACCTAAAAATCAGCTATATTGGAGAAAAAGTCAACCATGGTCAATTTACAATCAAACTTCATAATTTTGATCCATGTCAACATTATGAGCTCATATATGTCATTTTATCAAGTTTGGACCAGAATTCCTCAAGAAATTTGATCAGATAATCAAAAGGACAAAATGGCCAAAAATTAGTGTTTTGATTGAGAAAGGGCAATTTCTGATTTTTGACCTGGAAAATGATTAATTGGTGTGAGACATGATCTCAAGGTTTCAATTGAATCATTTTAACCTAATGGAATGACTCAAAACATTGTTCAAGGTCAATTAATTGATAGTTGATTTTCAGTCAATTGATCAAAAGTCAATTGCACACTAAAAAGTCAAACTTTGACTTTTTGGTCAAAATCAAGTGTCAAAAATCACAATTCATCAAAACATGTCAAAATATGAAAATTTTTCATCAATAAATCTAAAAAAGCAAGATTTTATTTTGAAAAGTCAAAGTTTCCAAACTTAGAAATTTTTCTAAGTGTTGAAAACTTCATATTTTTTCACACTTTGAACCAATTTTTCACCATCATGCAAGATGATTCAAAGGAAACTTTCAAAATGAAAGTTGTAGATATCAATGAGATCTAAAACATTTCTAAATACAACTCCTCCTAGAAATGTATGTATTTCAAGTTATTAAACCATGAAATCATGGTCATGAAACTAAAACACTTAGTGAAAATTTTAGCATTTTGGTCAGGATTTTGACCTAATTTCTGGGCCAAGTTTCATATAGTTCCAATTTTATTTTTCAAAATTGATTCAAATAGGGGTTTTAGAGAACATTAAAATCTTTCTAAAATGTCCAAGAACTCCTTGAGATTATTTTTGAACAAGGAGAATCGAAGGCCAGAAGTTAGGGTTTCAACTTGTTTTGCAAGACATATTTTGTGATGAACATGAACCAAATCCATAGTCATGCTGCATAATCCCACTTTTCAGGCCCTCTAACTTGTGTATATATCCTTAATCATGATAGTACACAAACTTTATGGCTATTATCCAATAAATCCAAGCTTTGTCTAAGTTAACTTGCCATTTTTGGAAGAAAGGCAAGACTTCCATTTTAGAAAAGTATGCTTTTGCAAATGTCAACCCTTCTTGAGCCTCTCAATGGATCCTTCTGCACTCACAACATCTACAAGTCATAAGCAAGCTTGTTTAAATATCAAACACTCTACAATATCATGGTACAAGCTTTGGGAAGATGTTTTTCATATTTGCTTCAAAAACATGTAAAGGTTTTACAACATTAAATTTAAATTCTGACTTGTTGTAGAACACAAAACCTCTTGCATATAAATACATAAACTATTTGCAAGATAATACACGCATGTACAAGCACTTAAACTCACTCAAACCCTCACAAACTCAGATTGTATACAAAACTCAATTTTTATGCAGAAACTGACCTTACACTCTCATCTCTCAAATTACTCGTGCAACTCCTCTCTAAATCATTCCAAAAGTTCCTAAACATCATCCACAACTCACCCCAATACCTGTTACAGTTCTGTAACTCCATTTGCACCATTGTCCAAACTCAAAAATAGAGCATAACAAGTGGACTTCTCTAGACCATTTCAGCCACTCTCCAACCAAGCTAATCATTGCATTAGCTTCCTGGGACCTCAAGGAAGCTAACATGATCCTTACAACACCTTGAAATAAGCTCCAACTCAAAACACAAATTCCATTTTCAAGCTGAGTTTTCTGACTTTTGAACTCTTCATATAGGCATCATTTGTTTTCCATTTGTGAAGATAAAATGTAAATATCATAGCCCTGAAACTAACCATGTCTTTAGATTTCATTTATATTGCTTGAGTAGTTAGAATTTTGAATCTGAACATCCTGGAAAAGTTAGGTCAAAATTTGGTACCATTGGAAATTTTCATTCATCTTTGATTTATAGCTTTAGTTATTTCCATTTCTGGAATCGTGATGAAATTTTACACAACTTTCATGTTTATATTTTTGTAAATGGTTGAGAAACGAATAAGTTGCAGGGATCCTGGCTGGAGGGTGAAGATGAATTCATTTCCAGGACTTAACTTGTGTTATGTATTTGTTGTTTTGTATAAATTAACGGATGTATATCCACCCCAGTGGTAAGGCAGCGCATGTATCATGTCAAGGGCTTGGGTTCAAGCCCCAGCGTTGCCACTTTTTGATATTTTCCAATATTTATTTTCTTTTTGTCTCATAAAAAGGCGCTTGGGCCTTCCTCCTTTGGGTCTGGGATTTTTTGTTAGCTTTCCACGCCCTGCTCACTTTTGTCACATGGCCCATTTTATTTTCTTTTTCTCATTTTTATTTATTTGCTTTCTTTTAATGTTTTATTTAATAATGAAAAAATCATAAAAAATTATAAAAAACATTAGATTCATATTTTTATTTAATTCATTTAATCTTTATACAAAAAGTTATTTTAATTTAATCATACTTTATTTATTTTACTAATTAGTTTGTAAATTAAATTAGAAACTAGGGTTTCAGTTATTTCTTCTTACACAATTAAAAATATTCTTAAAACCAAAAAGACCAAAAATATTTTTATAATATCATATATCATTTTAATTTTCCTTTAAGGCAAAAACATCAAAAAATATTCTTCTTACAAACTTAATTTCTTTTCTTAATCAATTAATATTTAGATTAGGAATTTTTACTTAATTTCTTTTCTTAATTAATTTAGGTTTAATTTTCTTAATTTAATTAATTATTTTCTTTTGGTTAATTAGGTCAAAACCAAACTCCTTCCTAAAAATCCAAACAAAAATCATTTCTTTTTTCCATTTTTTGCATTCATGCATTTTATTTTCTATTTTGTACAATATCCAATATGGTTATAATAGTTAATTAGATTTAAGTTTCTTGCAAAATCCCCATTTGTAAATTTGTATACCCTCTCCCCTATTGATGTAATAGCTTAGTATTTTTATTTTCCGCAATTTAATGATTTATATATAAATGCTAGTAAATTAGGGTTTGTATGGGAAGATTAAAATCAACAAGTTAGCAAACCCTAATTTAAGACAAAACAATGCATGTAAATCAACACACTTACACCCTTTGGGTAAATCCACTTTGTTGCCTTACAAAAATGGCCATGTTATGCATGTGAAGTATCTTAGCAAAAGCAATCAAAAAATATAAGATCATAGTGCCTCGATGGCACTATCCAAAGTTGCCTTTCAAAATATATCTTAGTCCCTCAAAGAGAATTGCTAAGATATTTTCATAATATTGCTATCATGGCTATACGATGATCCATGCCCGTCCCTTTACATCCAAAGATAAGGCTTCTTACCAAATCAATGGTAAGATAGCAATATCAAAAGGAAAGGAAGAAATGAACTAAGACTTTTGAGTAGGTAGAATGTTCCTAGTTGCTTGCTCATTTTCAAACCAAAACATCCTTGCTATTTTCAAAAATAAACACCAACACTTTCAAAACATCTTTCAAACTTGAAACATTTTACAAAGATCAATACTTTGTATACATTCTTACGAACGAGAATTATTACAAAGTTTGTCTAAACGATGGCGCCTTTTCAAAATATAAAAAAACCATACAAAGCACCTTTTCAAACAAAAGCAAGTGATCTAACAAGCAACTAAGAGCCCATATATAACTATGGATGAAAAGGGTGCTAACACCTTCCCTTTTCATAAGCTATCCCCCGAACTCAAGAAAACATCTCTAAAGGTCTTTCATGTTCTTTTCATCCTTTCCTTTTAGATAAAAGAAAAGCCGGTGGCAACTCTTGCTATCCGACAGTTGCGATCAAACGAAAAACATCCCAAGTCAGTTCTCCCACCGTGTTACATATACCAACTCTTCCGGGAAGGATAAAGTTAAATAATATCTGGCCCGATTACAAGTTCTGTAGCAACTCTCTCGGGATAGCAACCTTGACTATACTTTGCTGGAGAATAGAATCTTGTCGGGGATTTGCAGTAACTGGGGAAATGAACTTTGTTGGGGAAATAAACCCTGTTGGAGAGATAAACCCTATTGGGGAAAAAACCTTGCTGGAGAAGAGAATTCTGCAGGGAATTTTGCAGTGTTGGAGAAATAAACTCTGCTGGAGAATTAAATTCCTGTGAAGTTTGCTGAGGGAATCATTTCTGATGGGAATTGGAGTTCTGTAGGCTGTTCGGAGGAAGTTTTCATCGTATGCTGGGAAATGATCAAACTTATTTATCCTCTAGGGGACCGACTGGGGGAGATGATCATGTAAGCTGTTGGAAGATGCCCTAATTTCTGTCTGGGGGCATATTATACTTATTGGGGAATATATCTCTATCAGGGATGAGCTTGCAAAGGTAGATCTTGTAGAGATAGTTCCATGGAGATTGTTTTATGGGGATTTATGAACGACTTGAACATTATCCCAAATCCTAGAGTCTTTAGTAAATACTTATTCCCGTTTTTATGCACATATTTGCTAATAGTAATCATATTCATATGCATATGTTCATTCAATTTAGTCATTCGACTTTTTTGCAAACAAAACAGAGAAGATAAAACAAATTTGAATTTTGAAATTAACTGGTATTGATAATTTGCCTATAAACAGGCGGTTTTGTACAAAGAGGCAGACATCCTAGTAAGAGGGAATCGTCGTAATATAAAAAGAGTGCAAAGTAAAATAGAGAAAAACAGCTATGTGGAAACGATCCCATTGAGTTTAAACTATGTTATTGCCCCTATGCCTTTGAGAATCTCATCCCTTGCCTTCGGAAGAAGTTAACTGAATTGATCTGCACCAATTGAACTTGTCGTTGATAATAAAGTCTGTCGTATGTAGATGATCCAACGGGACATAGTTGTACGCCTTAATCCTTAACTTTTGCCTGGACCGCCCTTTCGGGTTTTTAGTTCACCAGGATACCCTTTTTTTGCGTGATCAACCTTTATCTTCTATATAATCTTCTTGGTGTTCTTATTGGCGGCTTTCATTATGCCATTAATTTTCGATCGATACGGAGAAGAGTTGTGGTGCTTAATCTTGAACTGCATGCAGAGTTTCGTGATCATAGTGCTTTTAAGATTAATACCATTGTCTGTGATAATCCTTTCGAGGATGCCATACCGGTTGATAAGATTATGCTTAATGAACCGGTCCATAACATTCTTGGTCACGGAGGCAAATGAGGCTTCTTCAACCCACTTCATGAAGTAATCGATTGCGACAAGGATGAAAAAATGTTTGTTAGAAGTCGTAGGCTTAATATCACAAATCATATCAATTTCCCACATTGCAAATGTGCAAGGAGCAGTCAAGACATTCAGAGGGACCGGTGGCACATTTACTTTGTCAGCATAAATCTAACATTTGTGACAAGTTCTTGAGTGGTGATGACAATCCGCTTCCATAGTAGACCAATAATAACCTAATCTCAGAAACTTCTTAGCCATCATTTTCCCACTGTAATGAGTACCGAATACTCCTTCATACATATCTTCCATAATTTTCTCAGCTTCCTTCTTGTCTACACAACGGAGCAGAGTTGAATCATGGTTGCGCTTGTACAAAATTATGTTGCTCAAGAAGAACTTAGTAGAGAACCTCCGTAGGAATTTCTTGTCATTAATAGATGCCCCCTCGGGATATTCTCGAGCTTCGAGGTACCTTTTTACTTCATGAAACCAAGGCTTCTCTTCTACTCCATCGGTATCATCTCCATAGAAATGTGTCGGTTCGTCTAGTTTTCCAATGGTAATTTGAGGAGCTTCGTTGTCCCGCCTGACTTTGAACACAGATGACATGATAGCCAATGCATCTTCCAACTGGTTCTCTTCTCGTGGGATATGTTCAAAAGTGATTTCTTCGAACTATGGAATTAATGTTAACACATGCTCTCGATAAGGAATGAGATTTGGATTCTTCGTATCCCATTCTCCTTTAATCTGAATGATCACTAGGTCTGAGTCCCCATATACATTTAAGAACTTGATTCTTAGATTAATAGCAGCTTTGATACCCATGATGCATGCTTCATATTCGGCCATATTATTGGTACAGTCAAAACATAATCTGGCGGTGAAGGGCGTATGGCAACCCTTAGGAGAAATAATCACAACACCAATTTCATTACCAAGTGTGTTAGAAGCTCCATCAAAAACCATAGTATATCAGGATCCTAGCTCAGGTCCTTCATACGGCCCAGGTTCTTCATAGTCTGTAACTAGCATAATGTTCTCGTCTGGGAACTCGAAATTCATATACTGATAGTTGTCTACGGCTTGATGAGCCAAATGATCTGCCAGCATACTTCCTTTGATTGCCTTATGAGTAGTGTGTTGGATGTCGTATTTTGTTAAGACCATTTGCCATCTGGATATTCTTCCGAAGAGAGCAGGCTTCTCAAATATGTATTTTATTGGATCTATCTTAGAGATCAACAAGGTGGTATGAGTCCAAATATACTATCTTAGTTGGCGAACAACCCATGCCAAAGCGCATCAAGTTTTCTCGAGCATTGAGTATCTTGTTTCACAGTCGGTAAGCTTTTTTCTAAGGTAGTATATTGCATGATCTTTTCGACAAGACTCATCATGCTGGCCCAATACACACCCCATTGAGTTCTCTAACACTGTTAGGTACATGGTTAGAAGTCTTCTTTCAACTGAAGGCATCAGAATTGGAGGTTCTTGGAGATACTCCTTGATTTTGTCAAAGGCTATTTGGCAGTCGTTGTTCCATTTCACTACTTGATCTTTCTTCAGCAACTTGAAGATCGACTCACAAGTAGCGGTCAAATGAGAAATGAATTTGGCCATATATTTTAGTCATCCCAAGAAACCTCTGACTTCCTTCTCAGTGCAGGGAGCGGGAATTTCTTGAATAGCTTTGACCTTGGCAGGGTCGACTGGAATATCTTTACCACTGACAATGAAACCCAAGAGTTTACTGGATCTTACCCCACAGGCGCAGTTGTTCAGATTCAACCTCAGCTTGTTCTCCTTCAGTCTCTTAAACAACTTGTGTAGGTGGTCAAGATGTTCTTCTTCAGTCTGATACCTGGCTATCATGTCGTCGACATAGATCTCTATCTCGTGATGAATCATGTCATGGAACAGAGCTACCATATCATGATGATATGCTGCACCGGCATTCTTCATACCGAAAGGCATAACCTTGTAACAGAAAGTGCCCCACTGTGTGATGAAAGTAGTTTTCTCCATATCTTCAGGTGCCATCTTGATTTGATTATAACCTTAGAAACCATCCATAAGGAGAATACTTTGTGTTGGACGGTGTTGTCAATAAGAACATCAATATGTGGAAGCGGAAAGTCATCCTTGGGGATTTTCGTGTTCAGATCCCTATAGTCTACACACATATGCACTTTGCCATCCTTTTTAGGTACTCGCACCACACTTGCAAGCCACTGAGGATAAAATGTAACAAGTAAGAAACCTGCATTGAATTGCTTCATAACCTTAGCCTTGATCTTTTCAGACATATCTGGACGCATACGACCTTCTTTCATCGGTAGACGGTGAACCACAATATCAGTATCGAGCTTTGTCATGTCTTCATACGACCAAGAAAAGATCTCAACATAGTCATGAAACATATGGATCAATATGTTCTTGACATCTCCCTCTAGATTAGCACCTATCTTTACTTCTTTCCTGTCTGCTTCAGTACCCAAGTTTACAACCTCGACTGACTCTTCATGTGTTTGTATAGCCTTTTCCTCTTGCACTAACTGTCTGGAAAGTTCTCCGGGTATTTCACAATCTTCCTCATATTCGTTCTTGACTTGGTAGATCGGATTTTCAAAGTCATAAATGGAAATAGCAGAATTGTTATCAACGAGATCGAGAGTGGATGTGGATCTGCAATTTATTGTGTGGGTGTGTGTAAGAATACATAGCTATTTTGAAAGTGATAAAACGAAAGAAAGACAAAGAGCACAAAATTTGAATGCAAACCGTCCAATGATTTATTGAATGATAATATGTTAATGAAATGACAACCCTAAATAAATGGACCGTTATGCCTCGGGCAAGGCACAAGGCTTAAAGTTATTGTTTTAAAAGTTACATAACCAAAACTTTGAAAGAAATAGAAAATAGCAATTACTCCTGACTAAAGGAGATTGAGATAAGGTTTTCAGTCTTCCAGTTGGTCAGCCCGTTGCTGGTGGTGGGGAAAATCCAGTTGTCTAGGTCGTAGTCACTATTTTCATCTTCTATCGTGTTGACTCCATTGTTGTTGATGCATAATGGTGGTCCTCCAGGACAAGCACGACAAAGAGTCCTCCGAGTATCTGCAGTAAAACCCAAACCAATCTTGTCAGATTTGTAAGGAATGTCAGGAAGCTGACCCCAAGTAGTGAACCCACCTTCTTCTTCTACAGCTCTAGCAACCTTCAAAGAATCCATTTTGGGTGGAACCCTGGTAACCTTGGGAATAGCAGAAATGTCTTCAGTAACGGTATGAGGGATAACTCCAAAAGTCTGGCAGGGAGTTTCAATGAATTCTTCGTCCATCTCAACATACTTGAATGAGTTCAAGTGACTTACCATGTACTCTTCTTCACCATAAACAGTAACAACCTTTCCTTTCACGAGGTATTTTAGCTTTTGATGTATGGTTGAAGTAACAACACCTGCCCCCAGAATCTAGAGGCGTCCTAGTAAATAGGAATAGGACGGTCAAATATCCTTTACATAGAAAGTGGAATCGAATACCTGCGAACCTACTCTGATCGGAAGATCCACCTCTTCATGCACCATCCTCTTTGAACCATCAAAGGCTCTCACCACAATATCACCGAGTTTTAGTGTAACCCCTTCACAATAAAGTCTATCAAGAGCACCCTTCGGTAGAACATTTAGTGAGGAACCAATATCAACCAACACATGAGCTAAAGTAGTGCGGCTGCATTCAATAGAGACATACAGAGCCTCGTTGTGGTTTCTTCCTTCAGGAGTCAAATCAGCATCAGAAAATCCTAGCCCATTATCACTAATGAGGCTAGCAACATAACTTCCAAATTGATCGGCAGAAACTTCTTATGGCACGTGAGAAGACTTTAATAACTTTACTAATACCTGTGCATGAGCTTCAGAACACAGTAACAGGGATAACATGGAGATCTTTGAGGGAGTCTGCCCTAGATGTTCAACAATCTTGTAATCACTCTTTCGAATAATTTTTAATACATCCTATAACTCCTACTTGGAGGTATCTTTAGCTATAACTTCTTCATGTTACTCCGTCCGGGCAGGCTCCGTCATTAGCTATAACTTCATCAGTGAACGGTGGTGGTTCCTCGTCAGTGAACGGCGATGGTATGATATTTTCAAAATTTACCTTCAGTGAATGTTGGTAGTGCATCGGCAGTGAACGTCGGTGTTTCTTATCTTTTTGCTATCATTAGTGAACGGTGGTGGTTCCTCGTCAGTAAACGGCGATGGTATGATATTTTCAAAATCTACCTTCAATGAATGTTGGTAGTGCATCGGCAAGGAACGTCGGTGTTTCTTATCTATTTGCTATCAATCAGTGAACGGTGATAGTTCCTCGTCAGTGAACGGCGATGGCATGATATATTTTCTCTTCTACCTTCAACTATTGAGTTGGTAGTTTACCGTCATCTGTGAGTCGGTATATCTTCTTCTCTCTACCTTCAGTGAACGTTGGTAGACATCGGCAGTGAGCATCGATGCTTATTATCCTCCTCTCTGGTTCTATTCTTTTGGTCCACCAGTGATTTATTTTCCTGGTGGGGTTGCTCCTTTGTTTCTTCATTTTTGTGGCATCCCCAGTGTTACTTTGCGTCTCTTTTGTTCTGTTCATATGCATCCATAATCATAAGCATTGCATGGCATCTTAGAGACAAAAATAGGGCTTGTTTTATATTTAAGTATCTTTAATCGCGTCGACACGAAGATTTGTAACCTTCGTATCTCCGGATAGAAAACACTTAAATAAGGGCAGTTGTTGTACCCCAATTTTTGCCCCTAAGATTCCTCTATCATATCATATCAACTCGATCATAACAAGATCACATAGGGGTTGGTTCTTCCTCTTTTTTCCTATCTTTAAGTTTGCTCTTGAGGAATCTCCAAGCACCTTGGTTGTGTATTTTGTATATGTGTTGTTGACTAACTTCTAATCAAAATACAAAAAATATTTGTCTTTGTCTTTGTATATTTTTATTTTGTAGGTACCAAGTCGAAGCATCTGACAAATAAGGATTTCTGGTATTATTTTCCTAAAATCTCTATTTTGCAAAGAAAAAAAGAATTAAAAATTTTCATTTTTTTTCACTGATGCAATCGATTGCTCTTAAAGTGCAATCGATTGCACATGGAGTATTTTGCGCCATTTTTGAAAAAAAATACATTGTGCAATCGATTTGCACTGTAGTGCAATCGATTGCACAACGTGAAAATTAAAAAAAAAATCAGCATTTTAAACTTGTCAAATTTTGGCTCCAATTTTCCTTCACTTTTGAAAGATGTATCATTAATTCAAATTTTAGTGCCAATCTTTCATTTTTAAAAAATAATTATCATTAATTCAAATTTTGGCTCTAATTTTTGAAAGAGTTATCATTAATTCAAATTTTGGCTCCAAGAATCAATTACCAAATTACCACTAATCCCAATCCTAAAACTCTATAAATAGAGCTCTCATTTCATTCAAATTTCAAGCTTTTGATAGCCAAATCCACCTTGCTAAAAAATCTCTCAATTCTCTCCATCTACCAAATTCACTCAAAGCTCCATTTTCAAAAAGTTAGTAAGCTTTGCATTGAAGCTTACTAATCTTTGAGCTAAACCTTCATCCAAACACTTTTTCTCCATCAATTCTTTACATCCAAGTTTGGTCAATTGATTCTTGTGGTTGAATTGAAGCAAATTCTTGAAGTTGTTTTGATAATTCTCTAGATCTACCTTTGGTAAGTTGGATAATTCATCTTTCACAATGTGATCCCTTGGTGATCTTTGGGATTGATTCTTTGAGCATTATTTTGTGATTCCAATGGTGTTATTTTCTCATAATTTGATGGAATTTTTGTGCTTAAGTGGATCCATGATCATAAGGTGTTTGATGGAAAGTTTGAACAAGAAATTGCCCTTTTAAAATGTTGTTTTTGCTATTGTTACTGTGTGCAATCGATTTGCACTAAGTGTAAATCGATTGCACAGAAGCAATTTCACGCGAATTTTTGAAAACTATATTGTGTAAATCGATTTACATAGTAGTGTAAATCGATTTACACCAGGACATAATGCATTTTTTGCCTTGTTTTGGGGCAGCTTTGATCCAAAATACTTTTTCTACTCACTCCTTTGATTGTTGGTTTGGATTGCAATTTTAAATGTCCAATTTGTCTTTAAACTCAATGGACTTTGTGATGTAGATGAAGTTGGATAAATGTTCATCAATTCAAATCTACCTAAGAGTGAATTATTTAATTCATTTTTGGTGCTTTGGATTAATGATATGTTTAGCGCCTTAATCCATCTAGAGGAGTGGTTGAATTTAAAGATGAAAGAATTTTGAAATGGTAATCCAAATTAGCTTATCATTCCCATCCCTCTTCATCTTATCCCTTTCTTTTTTAATTGTGCTACATGTTAAGGGATGGTGATCTCTATATCATTTATCCAAACATGAAGTACATAGATTGCTATTGACCGGCCTCAAAATAGGTGTGACTTCTACATAAGTCCACTTACGATTGCTTAACATAGCGCTAAATTTTGTCCCGATTCGAATAAATGATCATTTGTGGCCCAAACTTATGATTGCAAGCCCAAGTATGTTAATTTGATCTCTTTGATCCAATAACCTTGAGATTCTTTGTGTGGAGGCTTTGGTTCTACCAATCCTCTAATGGATCTACAACACCTTTGGTCAACGCGGATCACTTAAACATCGTTGATCATTACATGTTGCCTTGTGAGAATTCCAAAATGGATGATATACTTAACAAAAAGCAAATGCAACTTGTTGTGTGGAGGCTTTGGTTCTACCAATCCTCTAATGAGTTCCAAATGCAAGTTTCAAGATGGTCATCCAACTAACCACTAATTACTAACAATTAACATTACTTTACGCTTTTATTTTCATGCTTTATGTACCATTTACTTTTAGCATTTTACATTTCATGCTATTTTCATCTTTGCTCACTTGAGCATTTACTTTTATGTCATTTTTATTTTGCTCACTTGAGCTTTTCTTTATTTTTAAAGACACCTAATAATCAACATGAACCATAAAAAACTTTAATGATACTTGGATTACTTGGTTACTATCCTTGGCATTATGGAGTATTAGACTTCTTGGACTTAGGATTAGAGACCTTGTGACTTTATTTGATATTTTGTCTGGAGCTCTTGGGGTTTACCTCAAGACATTGGGTTGTTTGTTTGTTTTGTGTGCAGGTTATTGTGATTACATACTTTGTTTGTAATCTGGAATTCATCCGCATACAGTCGTTACTCTGCCCAATTTTTTCGAGGACTTAATGCACTTGAAGTTTGGTTCTCTCAAGAGGTCTAGTATCTTTGCTTGCTTGTTTTCAATCCAAAGAATGGGAATTCTATATTGACTCATAATGTCAAGTATTGGCTTCTTGTTGGTTAGATGGTTCTTATCCCTAGCTTTTACCTTATGCTTTAGGATAGCCTCTTCTTCTCCTCCCATCTTCTTTAATTTCAAAAATCTTCTCCCTCCTTTAAAAAAAACTCTTCTTGTTTTGAAACTTGAAACATTTTCATAATAAACTTGGACTTAGGTCCATGCATCTTCAAAACATTTTCATAAATAAATTTCAATCAATCTAATAATACCTTGACCTTTTTTGTGAGAAGACTAAAAGTCAATCAATCTCATTTCAAACCATTTTTCCACTTTGGCTTTTATCTTTAAACTTTTCTCAAAAGATTAGACTCTTGTCAATCCTTGTAGTGATGCAAACAACTATACTTCTATAATATGTAGTGAAGTGAGATATTTTCCACTTGGGTGTTGAGTGAGGCATTGTTGATTTTAAAATTCAAGCCATATCCTCCACTTTGAGATGATGCAAATTCTCCTTTCTCATGATTGTGGGTAGTATGTTTTTCACACGGACAATCGCGATGATGTCTTATCTCATGAAATCAACCAACACACTTGTGTTTCAAATTTTTTAAAAAGAGGAACTACGTGTACCCTGATCCCCTATTTCATGAAAGGTGGTACGTAGGCACTAAAGGTTCGCAACCGCGGCGGGTGCAAAAATCATAAAAATATTTCTTTTCTCACCTCCACCATCCATTTTATATACAACACATTTTCGTAGCCAAAATATACAGATTTTTCAAAGAGGTTCCTGCGGAGTACCGTAGATGTTTAGGGTGCTAATACCTTCCCTTTGCATAACCAACCCCTTTACCTTGAATCTTTCCCCCTCTTTTTGGGTTATTCGCTCTTTTCCCATTCCTATGTGTGATACGGTGGGAGAACTGACTAGTGTTTTGTATTCGCACTTGTGCGGTTGAGCAAGAGTCGCCACCGACTTTTTATTTTATCCTAAAGGAAAGGTTAAAAAAGCACAGCAAAAACCTTTTGAGATATTTCGTGGGTTCGGGGGGTAGATTATGAAAAGGGAAGGTATTAGCACCCTTTTCATCCATGGTTATCCATGGGCTCTTAGTTACTTGGTTTTTAGATCACTTGCCTTGATTTTCGATTGCTTGAAAATGGTGTGTGTGTGAGTGTTTTTTGAAAATGTTTTGGAAGAGATGCCTTGTCTTAGGCGACCAATGTATTTGACTCGTGTTTGAGTGTTTTACAAAAGTGTGGATCTTTTCGAAAAGATGTTTCAAATGTTTTTGAGAGTTTGTTTGAAAGTGTTGTGGATTGTGGTTTTTGAAAAGAAGGCAAGTGTTTTTGCAAGTCGATCTCAAGTAACTAAGAGTTTTATCTACCCTATTGTACTCAAAGGTTTTTGTTATGTTTTAACCCCTTTTAACAATTTTTGTTCCACCATTGGATTTGGTGGATAATCTTGCGTTTAGGAAGTTTATTCGGGACGGGCGCGGGTCATCGTTTGGACCATGAATGCAATGGTGCCAAGTGTCTTTGGCAATTTGCTTTGAGGGATTTGATCATTTGTTTAGGCAACATTTTAAAAGTGTTATCGAGGGACTATGATCATTTTGAATTCGTTTTGCCAAAGAAACTCGACGTGCAAGCATGGCCCATTTTGGAAGGCAACATGTGGGATTACCCTAGAGGGTGCAAGTGTGATTGTGTATTGATTTCATGTATTTGTCTTGTATTAGGTTATCTAGCGTTTGATTTTATGTACATGCAAACCCTAGGTCTAACCATGGTATAATTGAAAGCGGTAAATTGCGAAAATGTAAAATCTACGCTATTACAAAATAAGTATCCGGGAGTGGGGGTACATGTGTATGAATGGGGATGAGACTTATAGTATCCAATAAGTTACAACCAAATCGAATTTGCGATCAAATGTAAATATCAATGTATAAGCAAATGTGTATAGGGGCAATGTGAATGTATTGTGTAAGTATGAGATGTATTGTGTAAGTGATTATTTACATGTGCGACAATATGAATTTAAGAAGGTATTGTTAGGGTATTGTTTTAAAGAAAAATTAAATGTCTATTTAATTTAATCAATGATCTCGCATTTTTTTAAATATGTACAAAAGAATGTGTTTTAATTGAATGTTTTAAGTTTAAAAAAATGATGTTTTAAAAAAAGAAAATATTTCTAAGTTTTAATTATGTATACAAAAAGTATTTTTCATTTGTTATGTACAAAAAGAACATTTAAAAGAAAAAGGTATTTTCAATTTTTATTATATTGTATATATAAAAAAAAATGGTTCTATTTGTATGTGCAAAATAATTTAATTAAATTTATTAGAGTTATGTATATATAGAAATATGTTTTTAAGTATTTTTGTAGTAAAGTACTATTGCCATACTTTGTATTTTTATTTAACTATGTTTGTATAAAAATAATATTATTAGTGTAATAATAGGATGCAATTAGTATTAAGTAAAAAAAAAGGTTAATAAGGTGTTAGAAGATGTTTTGAAAAGAATGGGCTTGGTCATTCAGAATGGGAAAGGCCCACGTTTGGGGTTCAGTAACGTTTTAGGGTTTAGAACTTTTTGTTTCAATTGGGAACATGCTCTAGGGTTTGTACAGCGGTGCGTTCATGGAGGTTTCATCTTCTTCACCCGTTCTTGAGTGTCCAGCGTGAGCCTTTTGCCTCAGCCACCAACGATCTCCATTTCCCCTTCCCTCCAGCGATAGCGTCAAGGCGACAGAATTAGGTAATCACATTAATTCGTTAGGGTTTGCTATAACTGTGCATGCTATGATTGTCTAATCCTGTTGATTTTAACTTCAAGCCTTCTTCAATGTTTGTTTGAGGTTTTGAAAGAAGGAAAGAAGGAAAGAGGTACCTTTGGAGACGGAGGAAGGAGATGAGGAAAGCTATGAGGCTCGATGGCGAAGAGGGCGTGAAGACGCTAGCTTGCTATTTGGTATTTCTGTATTTTCTTACCGTCTTTAAGGTTTCGTGATGATGGCTTGACTGAAAACCTAATCTCTTAGATTTACCTCTTTCTTCTTCTCTTTCGCCTTTACTGTTTGTTGCATTGAACGATTCTCTCCTCTTCTGACTTGTTATCCTGAACGCTTGTTGTCTCGAATGTTTATTGCTTTGATACTTTGCCCTATGATGATGCAAATCTGAGGGCTCTTATTGCCTTTGTTGGATTGCCTATGTTGTTGCCTTGAGATGCCTCTGTATCTTCTTTGCCTTCTTGTGTGCTTGCTTCTCTTGCTACTTCCTTGCCCAAGGATGAACCTAGGGTTCTGAGGGCCTCGCCTGTATGCTTGAAATGTTATTGTTGCTTCTGAATGAATTTTGGTTTATGTTGCCCCTGAATACTTTCTCTCTTCTTCTCTTATTGCTTTGAGTTGGATGCCTGGATTAATTTGCTTCGTACGTTGGTTTGATGGCCCGATGATGAAGAGATTCTGAGGGTCTAGAGTTGGTTGGTTCTGCTTGTGTGGGTTATGTCTGGATTGAATGGTCGATGTTTTTGAATGGTTTTGGCCAGGTTTTGGTATTAGGCTTGAGGTTTGACTTTACGTAAGGCTGATGCAGGTTTAAGGTGTTTGATAGCTTCAGCTGGTATGGTTCTGCTTGTGAAGTTGAGTTTTATGATGGGCAGATCTTTTTGAGCTTTAGCAGGTTAATCATGTTTGATGTAGGGGATTCTGAACTTGTTGACAGGTTATGAAGTTTTTGACTTGCTTCAGGTCAGGACTTGGTAGCAGGTTTTTTTTGGTATATCAGTTTGTAGCATGTTGGCATATGTAGGTTTGGGCTTCAGCATGTTATGTTCTTCAGCAGGTTTGGCTTCTGGTTAGGACTTATGCAGGTGGTACTGGTTTTTCGTAGTGCAGTAGGCAATGGTTGAAAAACTGGTCTGAGTTTTGGCCCTCTCTATTTGTTTATGCAGTAGCAGTTTTTGTATATTTTTTCTTTTGCTTTGGTGAAAGTTCTGCCTTGAGCCTAAAGCCTGAACCCTGCTTCTTATCTCTCCACCCTTCTGTCTCAGTACAGTTGGATATGTTATAATATGTTTCTTTTCTGTACTTTTTCTGAAAGGGCTATCCTGATGGGAAATGATGATAAAATAGTTTGCTTGCATAAAAGATTTCCTCTGCATATTTTATCTTTCTTTGACAGCTTTGAGTAGACTTTGGCATTTTTGACAGCAAGTTGTACTTCTTTATCTTCTTTGATATCTTTGTGCAGTAATTTGTCCCTTTTGGATTTTGACAGAAAGTTGCATTTTGGATTTTCAGTTTGGTTTGAACTTGCTTCTGAACTATGCAGTTTGACATTTTGAACTTATGCATTTTGACATTTTGCATTCATGATTAAATGAATAAAATTCTTCCCTCTTTGTGAACCGGGAGAAATCCCGTGATTTGCAGAGAGGGTTAACTGATCCCAATCAGTGGCCCTTAATGATGAATTTCTTCTGTTGTTTATTATTTTATCTGCTTTTTGACTTTTCTCTTTTCTTTTTGCAGATGAAAAATGGAGCACCGGAGCGAAGTGAAGAATGAAGAATTAGGGACTTAGAAAATGTTTAGAAAAAAATAGGATAGTTTTTATTTTCAATTTAATTATTGTAAACTATTATTATTTTAAATACTTCGTAAATAAATACTTGTATCCAAATAATAATTGTAACAAATATTAAATATGAAATAAAAATTCTATTGATTCATTTAATTCTTTTCAATTCCTTTTCAATTATTTACTTATTATTCATGGTTCCTTAAATTAAAATAAATGAAAATTAAATTCCAGATATTTAATTCTTAGAATCATAAATAATCAACTAAACATTGATTCTTCGTTGATCAAAATAAATGAACTTGACGTCTCCATCATCCAAAGCAACGCACAGTCGAACGCAATAACTGGTCAGACGCAATCCTTTCTTACTGATTTCTTACCAAGCACTGTAAATCCAAACTGCATATTTCTTTTGACTGGCTCAAACAAAACAACGGGAATTCAAACCAACTGCCTCTTTTACTGATTAAATCAAAACAATGCGAATTCAACCCGAATCTCGGAATATCTTGCATAGTGCTGTGGAATTTTAACCTTTCTGAGAATATGCCCATAAAACCTTAATTCCTGATTAAATGCCAACGAACATTCGCCTAATCGCAATTGAGCCAGAATCAACCAAAACCCTAAGCCAATTATTTGAAGCAATCCAGAGTCCTAAAAATCAATAAAACCCTAATTTTTGTTTGACTGACGAGAAAAGTCCGTTTGTCCGATTCTTGAGCCAGTTTGAAAAGTCAGGAAATGCCTGAAGCTGAGATTTCTTGTGGAAAAAATGCGAGGGAAAATTTTGGGGTACAACACTATGGAAACAATAAAGCGCGGTGGCGATTTTTATTTTGATTTGTATAAAGTCTAGTCAATCCAATGGCTTAGTCTTGCACATTTCTACCGCTACACCGAGGAATATGGAATTGGTCCGGGCGCAGTGATTATTAGAGGGGAAACTCTGGGTTTAGCAGTGATCTTTACAGGACCTTTTGAAGTGATCCTAATAGGAGTGTCAAAAATTACATATACCTCTTCCAACTCCAAGTCTTGAAACAAATTCGCAATAGAAGGAACCTTCTCAACTATAATGATATGGTTGTTCATCAGACGCTGAACACCTTCTTTCAGCAACTTGCAACCATTGGGTTGGGCTGCGCAGCAGTAACACCTTTCAATACAACCCGGAAATAAACCATTATGCAACAGATTCTTCTTGATAATTAGGAGTGGAGTAATCAATTCACTTACAGAAGAAACATATGAGCTATCGTCAATAGCACTTATGTATTTGTCGTGCTTAGGCATAGGTGTAGTAATCACATTGGGGGTATCAGGAGGATTAAACTCAATCTCTTTGTTGTCAATCATGTCCTGAATTTTATTCTTAAAAGCCCAGTAGCTATTAGTGTCGTGTCTGGGACTATTTGAGTGATAAGCACATCTTACATTGGGATTGTACTTAGGGGGGGAGGTGTTGGGACTCTGAGGCGGATCTATTAACGTTATTGTTGTACCCCAAAATTTGCCCTCTCATATTTCCCAAGACATTGCAAGAAAAATCTCCAAGTGGTTCATGTTTGCTCAAGAGTTGGACAGTCAAGCTATCTCCTAAGGCAGTCAACCTCAAATTAGGGTTTTGTGTTGTATCAAGGTCCTTGCATCCAAATGACCTCAATTTCTCCACAATGTCCTAATATGTTCTCAAGTTCATCCATGTCAAATTTCAAGCCTTGCAGAGGAAATTTGCTCAGTCAATTGCTCAGAGGGTCCAAAAATCGACTGTGCTTGGGCAAAAGTCAACTATGACCCAAATACAGTCAAACTTCAAGATTTTTTGTCAACATTCTCATTTTGAAAGACATTTCATCATTTTATCAAGGGTTGATCATGATTCATCAAGGATTGCTCAAAATTCATCAAGACTAAAAAGTTGCTAAATTAGGGTTTTGCAGGAAAAGTCAACTCAACTTTGACCAAGCATAACATTCTCATACTTTATGAGAAATGACCCAACCAAAGCTCGTCTTGAAGAGGATGCAATTTTCTACAATCCATATTCATACCCCAATATCAAGAAATCCAATCACAAAAAGTTACAAATTTGGACATTATAGGTTATTTTTGAAAGTCAACAAAAACACTTTTTTCCAAAGCTTATAACTTGAGCATGGAATATAAAAATTATATGAGACCAAAAGGGTTGGTTAGAAGACATCTCCATCTTTCTAAAAAGTCCAAGAACACTTACAAAAGTTCAAAATTGAAGAAGTTATGCATTATTGAAGTTGGAAATTTTTGCAAAATTGCCAAAAGTCAACTATCCCCAAAACTTCAAATTTTGTCAAATGGGCCCATTCTTTTCCACTTGATTTGATCTTGTCATACTACACACGTGTCCTAGCTTCAGCCTTGTGGCCATTTGTCAATTTTATTATTTAATTTGATTTTTTAATGAATTATTTCATTTTAAATCAATTTAAATAAAATAAAATCCAAATATTGATTATTTGATCTCTTTTTGGCTATTTCAGGACCTAATCATCATCATCAAGTGAATCAAATTCGTATCATACATTCCATGTGCAAAAAGATTGGATTTTTGGCAAAATTGGAAGGTTATCAATGGAGGATCAAATCAAATCTCCAAGCATTGATGTACAAGGATTGAGTCCATAAATGTTAACCTAATGCATTGCTCATTACATATACAAGTGAAAGGCACACGAATTGGGGGCTAGAGGCTGCAGAATCATCAAAAGAAAAACTTGAAAAAAGGTGAAAAGGTGTGAAACTGAAATCGTGCATAGAGGCACTTTCAAGGGCAAATCTAAACACCAATCCATTGTTGGGCAATCATTGAATTCGTATATCATTGTTCTTGCACTTTTCTTGTAAAATCTTTGCATATTCATGTTTATCATCCAATTTACAAGCTTTCTGCATTATTTGATTGCATTTATCTGGCCTGTAACTCCATAGCCGAGTCTAGGGTTCTTGGTTCGTGTTTTTTGGGCGTTTCTTTTGCAGGCGAAATTGATGCCATTGATGGACATAGGAATGATCAGTGGAGGAAGACGAGCATGACCATGGTCTTGGATTGAGTTTTCATGGCCTAGAATCAATTTTAGGAACGATCTACGAATTTAGCTGCGGATACAAATCCGCAGGTAAATATCCAGGTTGAACGAAGAAGATGAAGACGTGCCCCCCTCCCATTGGCTGATTCAAACTTGGAACGTTTCTTTTTTTTTATTTCTGGAATAATATGCGTTTTCCTATTTTATTATTATTGTCCAATAGGTATACAGATAAAGCGCGTTGGTTGAGTGGTAGTGGAGTGTATGCTGTGACTTACAGGACCTGGGTTCGAATCCCAGGTCCCCCATGCATTTGTATTATTTTTTCATAGGTTATCCAGTGGAAGCCAAGGCTGAAGACCTATCATATGCCCTCAGATCAAAGCGCCAGATGGCCCCAGGCCAGATCTGGTGGTCTAGAAGTGATGTTTACCATACTCCCTAGTCAACGTGCCACATGAAATTCCAAAAAGTCAGCCAGGCCAATGTACTATTGGGCCTCCGAATTGCTATCCCAACCTCCCAAAAGCAAGCCCAAATCTCTAACTCTCTCTATTTTTCTATTTTATTTATTTATATTGTTTATTTATTTTTCATAATTTAATTAACCAATCAAACTTTTTTTCTGAATAAAATTAAAAACCAAAAATATTTTCTTATTAAAATTAAATTTCAGTAATTTATTTTTGTTAATAAATATTAATTTAATTAATTTAGTTTAATTAGGAAATAACTTTAATATCTTTTGCAATAATTAAAATTAATTTAGACAATTAGGTTTTATTAACTTTGATTAATTTATTTTTATTTCTTTAAATACTTAAAAACCCAAAAAATATTTTTATTAATTAATTAATTAATTTAATAATTAATCCAATTTAATTTTTTCCATAAATTCAAAAATAACAAAAAAATCTTTTCTTTAATAATTAAAGGGTCAAAACCCTAGAATGCACCCGATTTAATTTCCGCACGCGATTTACTTTCTTTTATCCAATATTGTATTTGTTCCCATAATGTAATAGATGATTAGGACCATTTAATTATTTTATCGCTTTATTTATTTTCTGCATTTAAATTTCAAAGGGTTGCTTTTGGCGATGTAAATACCTAACGCCTTGTAATAGTTAGTTAAATTTCCGCAATTTAATTTCTGCAATTTATATAACTGTTAGATGATTGATAATAGGTATGCATGACAAGATTAAATGTTTAACCAAAAATCAACTTAGATCACCATTAACATGTACAAAGACAAAATTAACTAAAAACGACACACTCGCACATGCACACTCTTAGGGTACACCTCACTTGGTTGCCTTCGAACATGGTCATTGAGTATAGGAAGTTTTAGAGGGAGCCCTCTTGTACAAAGGTCATAGTTGCCTCGAAACGGTTGCCTCGGAAAAATGATCTAAGACATTAGGGTTACCGCTAAGGCGTCCTAACATTGCCTTAGTGACCGCACGTCCCTTAATCGAATTGACCCTTTAAACTCCAACGACGGTGCTACCTACTTACTAATAGTGGGATAGCATTGTCTAAAGGACATTAGCACAGATTGATTCCTTTTTCGAGTAGGTAGATGGTTCTTAAGTACTTTCTCTTTCAAAACAAAAATAAAACTTTTCGCACTTACACTTTTCAAAACAAAAACTTCTTTCAAACCCACAAACACAAAGAAAAGCAAATTTTGAAATTACTTTGAGCAAGTACCTAAGAGCCCATGGATAACCACATATAGAAAGGGTGCTAACACCTTCCCTTTCTATAATCTACCCCCCGGACCCGAGAAACATCTCGAAAAAGGAATTTTTCTGTGCTTTTTTCCTTTCCTTGTTGGATAAAATAAAAGACGGTGGTGACTCTTGCTTACCGCGACATTTTGCAAACACAAACGCAAAATGCAAACCAGCATTCCAAAAACAGTCAGTTCTCTTCCACCGTATCACAGAACTGGCAACTCTGCTGGGGACGCTTAATAAGTGGGGTGTACCTTAGGAATAGTTCATAATGTTTTCAATTGCTTGCTTTGTATGCTTTATATTTGTGGGCTTGTATTGGAGTTGCTATAGATCCTAATCCGGATATGGGGATACCCTTTAGGTAAGTAGCAATAAACTGTGAGGGAACTGTACGGCGTAGACCGATACGGTTGAAGCAGTAGCTACGTTGGTGTGGCACTTTAGTCTGTACCGATATCCCTTGTGTTGGAATGAGGAGAATATGGGTCTTTTATGGGGTCATTAAGCACCAACTGACCTTAGAACCTTTAAATTGACCAACTTGGCAATAGAACAATAGCAGTATGTTACACTCATTGAGACTAAACTCTCGCGATGATTCCGGCTGCAAGAAAAGGTTTGTAAACTGTAATTATGATCGATTGAGGGTAGTCAGTGATATTGAGATCCTCTAGAACCCGGTTACTATTTTTAGGACAGGTTTAAACCAACTGAACTGGAAGAGGGTAGTACCTAAGCTCCTTGCCAACCTGAAATCTAAGGGCTCTCTGTGTGACTTGTGTGCCTTTACCATGTTTGCTATTTGTGGATACTTGTGGTGTGCTTACTATCATGACATTATGACATTATAACATTGCATACATCTTGCATTAGACTAACCTATTTCAAAGACAGGAGGAATTCATCTTTGTTCTGTTTTGTAGGTCATGATGCCCATGCGTAGGAATACCATCCGGATCAACTTTGTCCAGGTTTCCACCATGCTTAAAGAATTGATTGCAAAGATGCCTGATACTACCTCCTTCATCAGAAGACATAGGTATCTTCTCAGTTTGGTTACCTCCAAATTGGACGAGCAGATGATAAGTGTCCTGGTCCAGTTCTATGATCCGCTGTACCATTGCTTTACTTTCTAGGACTACCAGTTGGTTCCCACCTTAGAAGAGTTCTCTGATCTGCTCGGTATCTCTATTCTGGAGCAGACCCCGTTTACTGGTTGGGAGAAGATTCTTAGGCCGGAAGAGATTGCTTCAACCCTTCATTTGACAAAGGATGAAGTAATGGCTAATTGGGAGACTAGAAGTGGAGCAAAGGGCTTTCTGACTAAGTTCTTGGTTGGTAAGGCTAATTATTTCTAGGATTGTCTAGACTTTAAGGCGTTCGAAGATATTCTGGCTCTTCTGATATATGGCTTGGTATTGTTTCCGAACTCGGACTCCTTTGTTGATGTGAACGCGGTGAAAATCTTCATCTCTCGTAATCCTGTACCCACTCTCTTGGGTGACATTCTTCATCAGCTTTATGCTCGTACTACCCAAAAGCGGGGAACCTTGATGTGCTGTGCTCCATTATTAGCGAGGTGGTTTAGTTCGCACCTCCCCAAATCAGTGCTGAAGAACAAAGAAGGCATGGGTTGGGCCTATCGGGTTATGTCTCTCTCTCATAATGACATCATCTGGACTATCAAGGGTATGGACGAGGTGGCTATCATTGATCGCTGTGGGGAATACCCTAATGTTCCACTGATAGGAACCCATGGAGGAATTTCTTACAATCCATGCTTGGCCTTACGTCAATTTGGGAGAGCCAGAAGAGAAGGACCTCATGAGCTGATAATGCCTAATATCATCTTTGATTTTCAAGGGGATAGTGACGAGCAACGCCACAATTTCATAAGGGCTTGGGATAGAGTTCACAGATCTGATCCACATGAGCTGGGTCCAAAAACTTCTCTTCCAATGGAGCCATATCTCAGATGGGTTCGTATCCGTGCCTAAAAGCTGGGTATGCCGTATGAAGCCATCTTGCCTATCATTGTTGAAGTTGCTAATGAAGAGGGGGTTCTTCCTACCATCCTCCATCCTTACATGCACACTGACATTGGGACACTGAAAAGGTCTTGGATGCAACTGAGAGAAGAACGGGACGCTTACTAAGAAAAGTTTAACGAGCAAGAGCGAAAGATCCAGAAGTTGACTAGGCAGCTGGAGAACGAGCGGATTCTCAATGACTATGTCCGCACCGACAAGAAGAGACCATGGGAGCACTGATTGTCCTTTGTTTATTTCCTTTCCAGTTTTTATTTACTTTCCAATATTTCCTTTCTTGTAACGCCTTAAGGGCATTTGTTGAACAATTTGAATTTCAAGTTTGTCTAATAAAAGTGTGTTTCATTTCTTGTTTACAAATTTGAATCTCTCGATTGTCTTTGAAATCATAGCATACGCATTTCATTCCATGCACTCCATAACAGGTACCCATTACAGGTCTCTTATCTTCTTCGCTGTTTATTTCAGCACTCATCATGTCTGCTGAACCATCAACTGAGCAAGCAATCAAGGCCCTACATGCCCATAATGCCTGTTGTACCCCAAAATTTCCCCTCCCATTTCCTCAACATTTTCTCATCACAAGACCCTTGGAGCTCAAGATCCAGCTAGGGTTTCCTCAGCTCAAGACTTCTCCTTGCACTGTTAACCCAAACTAGGGTTTGGGTTTGCACAAAGATGTTATGACCTAAAATGCCTAAAGTGACTTTCATGCTTCATGTTAGACTTCCAAGTTTATCCATACCAAGTTTCAAGTCTTGATTCCAAACTTTGCCCAGTCAATTGGACAATTGACCTAGAAATCAGCTGTATTGGGGAAAAAGTCAATTGTGGTCAATTGATAGTCAAACCCCATGATTTTTGACCCCCCATCAACATTTTGAACTCATATGAACCATTTGGTCAGGTTTGGATCACAATTCCATAAGAAATTTGATCAGATCACCAAAAGGGCAAAATGGTCATTTTTAGGGTTTTGACTGCACAAAGGCAATTTTTGACTGTTTGACCTAGCCAATGGCAAACAAATCTCACATATGGACTCAAGGACCCCATGGAATTTTCTTGACATGTTCAACAAGTTCAAAAGATCCCAATTGCACAAGGGTGACAAATGAATTTTCTAGTCAATTGATCAATTTTTTGACTGTATACTGAAAAGTCAAACTTTGACTTTTTGGTCAAAATCAAGTGTCAAGATCCATTTTTCATCAAAACATGTCAAAACATGAAACTTGTTCATCAAGAAATCAAAATTACAAATTAGGGTTTGAAATGAAGAATTTTTCATAACTTAGAATTTTTCTAAGTTATGAAAATCCCTAATTTTTTGCTAACTTTGTCCCACTCTTTCATCAAGATGCATTTGTATTCAAGCAAAAGTCAAAACATGAAAGTTGTAGTTCATTGCAAAATCTACAACTTTGATTCACAAAGTTTCCTCAAAAGAAGCTTGTAGCTCAAGTTATGATTTTTGGAACAAGGGTGCAAAACATTCTTAACTTAGAAAAATTTTGACCTATTCTAGGAAGGATTTTTTGCCTAACTTCATGGCCACTTTTCACATGCTTCCACTTGTAATTTCAATTTGCATTACAAAGATGGATTGTAGTACACATTCCAAGCTTTCCAAAATGTCCAAGAACTCATCAAACAACCTTGTGGTTAGGGAGAATCGAATTTGGCAATATGGCAAAAACTCACTTTGTTCATGACCAATTTGCATGTCCATAACTTTGCATTTTTTGAAATCAGCATACTCTAAGCTAGATTACAGGTCCTTTATCTCATTCACACTCATAAATTTAATGCCAATCCTTCATGTTTAGGTCTTATCTTGTGTGTTTAAGCATTGCATACAAGATTGAACCATAATTAGAAAAAGTGATTTATCCATTTTTGTAAAGTAGAACTTTATGTCAAGTTTGAAAATCAAGAAGTACAAGGCCATATCTTTTGGCACAAGTTCAGAAGCATGTCACACTGATCAAGGGGGATAGTTGCAGCACATTAGAGGGGCTTGCACAAGCTTGTAAAACCAACTTGCCATTTCTTGCTTAAGTTAGAAGTAACTTGACATAACTTGGACCAACTCTCATTGCTGCAAACCTAAGCTTAGACAAAATTGTTAGACACATTCTAAACAACATAACTGAGCTGAAACACGAGTCTATCACCTTCAATACCTCCCCATTCACAGAAACACCATAAAACTGCAAAAACAGGGCATAAGCTGCAGCTTGAATCCCATAGCTCAATCCACTCGTGCATTTTCATCCAAACCAGTTCAAACACATTCCCTACCATCCATACAAACTGTCCCAAGCCTTGGAAGCAGACTGTAACACCTCTAACCAACTTCACCATTTTCACATTTTCTGTTTTGCAGGTGGATTGCTATAGCTTGATTCACTTGGTTTCAAAGCAAACTAAAGATTGGAATAGCATCCCTGAACTTCAAGCAAGCTGTACCAATCCTCATTTTGCCTTGAAAGTGCCTCCATTGTCAGACACGATCCAAGTTGAACAGGTAAGTTCATGGACTTCTATCTCTCAATATAGGAAGAGTTAGCTCTAAGTTTGTGAATGAAAAATGTTCTATTCATGCCCCTGAAGCTATACATATCTTTACTTTCCATTTATATTGCATGTGCTGAGAGAATTTGAGACCTGAACATTGACAAAAACTTAGGTTAAGAATTAGGGACGGAGAAATTCTCTCTCATTTCTGAGAGTTAGGTTAAGTTTTTTATATGTATGGAATCGTGGCTTGATGCTTAACATTTTTCATGTTGTGAGTTTGTGCTAAAAGTCCAAGAATCTTGAGATAGCAGGCGCGTGTTCTGGTTGTACAAAGATGCTGGAGGTTGAAGAAGACAGGGTCTTGGGCTGGGCCTGAGATTTGTTTCCTTTTCACAACACTGCATTTCACATGCACCCCCCTGGCCCATTTTAAGTTTTACTTGTCATTTTCCATTTTTTCCTTTTGATTTTGTTTCCATATTTTTATTTAAGCATGAAAAAATATTAAAATTATTTTTCCCATATTTTTTGTATTTATTTTGATATTTATTTGACTTTATTTAGTTTTGTACATAAATAAACACTTATATACTATTATTTAAAATAACTAAAAAATAATACAAACATATTTTATTTCTGACTTTTATTTTATGTTATCTCTTGAAAACATTTTATAAAAAATATATTTTTTAATAATATTAAATATTTTATTTTTTGTACATATAATATATATTTAATAAATAATGTAGAATACTTATATATTTATTAGTATATTTAGGGAAAATACAAAGAATTAATACATTTTATTTTTATTAATATTTTGACCTCAAAAATACTTTTTTTACAATATACCTTCTTTTATTTATTTTTTGTACATAATCAATAAATATTACATATATTAAATAAATAATACATTTTGTTTAATAAAATTAGGGTTTTGCCCTAAATACTTAAAAATACCAAAATTAAATTCATTTTATTTTTGTTTATCTAATACATGAAAAATACCTTTTTTACATACATATGAAAACCATTTATGCATTTTGCATATTTATTTTATTTTATTTAAATATTGTGTAATTAAATACCTTGTAAAATTTCAATTGGGATGTAATAGTTTAAGGTTTTATTTCTTGCTTAAAATATCCTCATTTGAACATTTGTACCCCCCATCCCATATTTGTGTTGTAATAACTTAGGACCTTTTATTTTTCGCATTTAAAAGCTTTCCAATTATGCCATGTTAGAATTAGGGTTTGTATGCAACATTAACCAAAAAAATAGTTTGACCTAAACAAAATACAAAAAAAAAAGCATGAAAATGGACAACACCAATCACACTTGAACCCCTAGGGTACTCCACTTGTTGCCTTCAATAAATGGGCCATATTGCATGTTAGGTATCTTTGGCAAAAACAAAACAATTCAAATGATCATAGTCCCTCGATGACGCTTTCAAAAGTTGCCTAAAAATGATCAAGTCCCTTAAAGAAAAATTGCCCAAAGATACTTGGCACCATTGCAATCATGGTCTAAACGATGACCCGCGCCCGTCCCGTTCACATCCTAATATAAGATTGTCCACCAAATACAATGGTGGAACAAAATTGTTAAAAGGGTTAAAACATAACAAAGATCTTTGAGAAATTTAGGGTAGATAGCTCTTGGTTACTTGACCAACTTGCAAAACAAATCCTTGCCATTTTTCAAAACACACTTCACAAACACAACTTTCAAAACAACTTTCAAAAAAACCTTGAAACATCTGTTCAAAAAGACAAACACCTTTTGTAAAACATTCGAGTAAAGAATTGTTACAAGGGTTGCCTAGACAAGGCATCTTTTTCAAAACATTTTCAAACCCACACACAAAGCACCATTTCAAACAATTGAAAGCACCATTTCAAACAATTGAAAATCAAGGCAAGTTGATCCAAGCAAGTAACTAAGAGCCCATAGATAACCATGGATAGAAAGGGTGCTAATACCTTCCCTTTCTATAATCTACTCCCCGAACCCAAGAAAACATCTCAAAGGTTTTTGCTGTGCTTTTTAACCTTTCCTTAGGATAAAATAAAAAGTCGGTGGCGACTCTTGCTCAACCTAAACATTTGCGAAAACAAACGCAAAACCCAAGTCAGTTCTCCCACCGTATCACAGAACTGGCGACTCTGCTGGGGAAACTTTTAAAGTGGAGTAACCTTAGGGCTTAGATCACCCTCTTGCATGACTAATTGTTTGATTTGATTGCTTTATATCTTGGATCTCTTGTTTGGGTTTGCAATCCTACACCCGGATTTGGGGAAACATTCATAGATAGCAATACGTTGTGGAAACTGTGCGGGGTATACCGACACAGTTGAAGCAATAGCTATATTAGTGCAACATATTTGTGAGTACCGGTAACCCTTGAGTTCAATCAAGGAGAGTACAGGGCCGCTGAGTGATGTCACTAAGCACTAATGACCTAGAACCTTACTTGACCATCTTGGCCTTTCATTAGGGGTAGTGAGATGACCGGCTTTGGTGCAGTCCGAAGTTGGTAGATACTCGATACTACACTCATTGAGGGTTGTTTTCTTGGAATACTTTGGTCGCTAGTTAAGTGGCTAAACCAAAACAATGAACAATGAAAACAATCCAATGATATTGAGCTCCTTAGAACCCGGTTACTATTTATAGGACAGGTTTGAAGCCAACTACACTCAAGAGGGTACTTACCTATGAAACCCATGCAAGCATGAAACTAGGGTTTTGTGTGATTTGCCTGTACATATGTTTGTGCATACATCATGAGCATAATAAAGCATCATATGCATTCACTAACCATTTCAAGGGTTTAGATCTTCATATTTGTTCTTGTTTTGTAGGTCATGGAAATTCTTCGAAGAAAAACCATCCAAGTCAACCTTGTGAGAATCCCTCCTCAGCTCAAGGAGCTCACATCAAGGATTCCGGAAAGCTCACCCTTCAGTGAAAGACATGGTAGACTACTCAGCCTAGTCAAAACCAACATTGAAGAGGACATGATGAAGGTGCTGTTCCAGTTCTTTGACCCTCTTCATCACTGTTTCACTTTCCACGACTACCAGTTGGTGCCCACTTTGGAGGAGTTTTCTCAACTCCTGAGAATTCCTATCCTTAATCAACTACCTTTCAACGGTACGGAAAAGGAACCAAAGCCTGAAGATGTTGCTCGAGCACTACATCTACAGCCATCTGACATCAAGGGGCATTGGGAAACTAGAAGCGGTGTCAAAGGTTTCTTAGCAAAATTCTTGTTTGAGAAGGCACAAGAATGTTGGAATTCATTGGACCTACAAGCCTTTGAAGAAATTGTGGCACTCCTTATCTATGGGTTGGTCTTGTTCCCAAATCCTGACCAGCTGGTAGATGTCAACGCCGTCAAGATCTTCTTATCCAGAAATCCAATACCAACATTGCTTGGGGACATTCTTCACTCATTTTACACACGAACAATGAGAAAGAGGGGTGTTCTCATGTGCTGTACTCCTCTCCTTGCAAGGTGGTTTATTTTGCACCTTCCACAATCTGTCTTGAAGAATGACCAAGGCTCAAGGTGGTCCCAACGGTTGATGACTCTTACTCACTCTGATGTACATTGGTGTTCTCGGTCCAGAGAAAATCTCATCATCGTCGATCGTTGTAGAGAGTTCCCTAATGTTCCATTACTTGGCATTATAGGGGGCATTACCTATAACCCTTGTCTAGCTTTAAGGCAATTTGGATATGCACGGAGGGATGGCCCTCACGACATGTTGATTCCTGACCTAGTTTTTGACTTCGACAATGATGCGCAAGGGCTTCGCCAAATATTCATCAGAGCTTGGAGGATGCCTAACAAGGTTGACAACAAGACACTGGGGCACAAGAACTCCATCCCTCTTGAGCCTTACCTCAAATGGGTACGAGCCCGAGCCCAGAGTCTAATGATGCCTTATCCTCATGTTCTCCCTGTGATTAAAGAGCCCGTTACGAAAGGAGAGGTTCCCTACACCATCCTATATCCTGACATGCCTACACCGTGGGAGAAGATGCAGAAGAGTTGGATTCAACTCAAGGAGGAACGGAACACTTTTGAAGCCAGCTTCTACGCCAGTGAGAAGAAGGTTCTAGAGATTACCCGCCGACTCCATGAGGAAGAGACCCTCAACACCTACATCGCACCAAAGAGGATGCGCAATGTCTTTTTACCTTGAGAAGTTTTTGTAATATTTGGCCCTTGGGGCATTTATGTACTAACAAAATTCTTCTTATTAATATGACGTGCGTTCTTTTTTATTTGCAACAATTTTGAATATTCTAAATCCTTGAATGCATTGGATACATAAGCATACCATTCATCATGTGCATAAGCAGGTCTGCACACCAGGTTTCCTTATCTTTCTGCTGTTTATTTCAGTAAGATGGATCTCGAGCAAACGGTCAAGGACTTGCAGTCTCAAAACGCACAGTTTCAACAACTCCTGATGACCTTGGCTAAGGGTCAGGAGGATCTAAAGGCCCTACTGGGGAACAAAGACCAAGTGAAAAAGAAGAAAAAGAGACTCGGGTGGCTACTTTAGAAAGAAGGTTTGAAGGAGAAGCCAGAAGAGTGCTTGAATTTCCCCCTACTTCTGAGGAGGGAACCAGTAAAGGGAATGCGGCTGCAGTACCTTCCGAGTCCGATATGGAAGAAGAGGAGGCTGAAGAGGACGAAGACTACTCTGATCAACAATACCCGCCCGCCGATGATAAGTACAAAGGTTTGGAAGATAGGTTGGCAACTATGGAGCTGCAGAGAGTTTCGGGTTTAGATTTCGAAGACTTGGGATTAGTTGCTGGAATTGTGATCCCCCCGAAGTTCAAAGTGCCAGTTTTTGTAAGGTATGACGGGCTGTCCTGTCCAAAAATGCATCTCAGGTCATATGTAAGGAAGATCCAACCTTACACTGTAGACAAGAACCTTTGGATCCATTTCTTTCAGGATAGCCTTTCTAGGGCTCAACTCGAGTGGTTCTATCAGCTGGATGGAGCCAGTATCTGAAACTGGGAAGACTTGGCCACCGCATTTTATAAACAATATCAGTACAATTCTGACCTCGCTCCTACGCGTACCCAACTTCAGGGTATGTCACTGGGGACGGGCGAAGGATTCAAAGAGTATGCGCAAAAGTGGAGAGACTTGGCTGGCAGGGTGCAACCGCCTTTGACTGACCGTGAACTTGTTGACATGTTCCTGGGGACCCTGTCAGGTCCGTTCTTCAACCATCTGATTGGTAATTCTTCCGCTGGGTTTACAGATTTGATCTTAACTGGTGAGAGGATAAAAGCTGGTTCAAGTTCGGGAAGATACAGAAAGGTGCTACTGCGAGTATTGAGAA
This sequence comes from Vicia faba, assembly GCA_948472305.1. NCBI lineage: Eukaryota > Viridiplantae > Streptophyta > Magnoliopsida > Fabales > Fabaceae > Vicia > Vicia faba. The sequence continues at coordinate 421,504 of CATIWC010001214.1, forward strand.
GAAGCCTTTCAAGAAGGAAACGGCTGTTGTGTACTCTCAGAGAAGAGCAGGGAAGACTGAGCGTCGGCCGGATGTGGGGGCCGTAATGATCCAAAATCCATCAAGTGATCAGCCTCGCTATAACCAATCCAGACCAAATTAACAACGGGTGGAACGGCCACAACGGTAGTTCACCCGCATTAATATGACGCCAGTGCAAGTGCTTCCTCATCTGTTAAAGTTGAACCTCGCCACTATCAAAGAGGCACCAAAAAATGTGAATACATCCTCTCCGCATTACCATCCTAATGCTAAATGCGCCTACCATTCCGACGGTGTCGGGCACGATACCAACGATTGTTGGGCACTCAAGCATAAAATTCAAGACTTAATAGAGGCGAAAGAGGTGGAGTTCGACGCTCCAGAGAAGCCAAACGTGATATCCTCTCTGATGCCGAAGCACGGTCGAAATGTCAATGCTATTGAAGAAGATTTGTATGTTTCTGATGTCAATGATCTGATGACTCCGCTGTTAGCCATCAAGTTAAATCTGTTAAAGGTCGGGATTTTCCCGGGAGGCAAAGAAGATTGCTACTATTGTTACTCTCTGCTGTTTGATTGTCCGTTACTGAAGAAAGGCATCCAAGGCCTAATGGATAGTCAACAAATTCTGTTTGAAAAAGTTTATGCTATTCCAACCCCTACTGAAAATGTCTCAATTATCACCATTCACGCAAATCTTTCCAAGGCCGTCAAAAAGCCTGTTAAGATTACACCAGCTACAAAGTCTGTTCCTCTGAAGATAACAATGCCAGGGCCTGTCCCCTACATTTCTGAAAAATCAATACCATGGAATTACGGTGGAGACATCTACTACCATGGTATTAAACAAGTTGAAGTAACCGAAGGAAGCTCTGATGAAGAAGATGCCAGCATTGGAAACATTGCAGGCACAAGCAAGATCACCCGAAGTGGGAGAATATTTTCTCCAGAGATTGCCCCCCCAAAGGCAATCTTTGGACCCTCATCTGCTGCCAAAGTTATTCCTGCACCAATAAAACTTTCTGCTAGAACCCCATTGATTGAAGAAGTTGTTGTTCCTGGTATTGTCCCTCCTACCTCTGCTGATAAGGATAAAGGAACCCAAGATGAGCTCGTCAGGACGAGGGCTCAACCCTTGGTCATCCCGGAAACCTCCAAGAAAGAGATAGAGGAGATCCTGAAGATAATTAAAAAGAGTGATTACGACGTGGTAGAACAACTGGGGCAAACCCCCTCGAAGATCTCCATGTTAGCATTACTGCTTTGCTCAGAAGCGCACGCCAAGGCATTGATAAAATTCCTGAAGACAGCCCATGTGCCCCAGGAAACCTCTGCCGACCAGTTCCAAGACTGTGTAGCCAGTCTTACTGCAGACAATAGTTTAGGTTTCTCTGATGCCGACCTGACCCCAAAAGGAAGAAAGCACAACGACGCATTACACGTGTCAGTGGAATGCCAAGGAACTACTCTGGCCCATGTTCTAGTCGACACTGGTTCTTCTCTGAACGTGCTGCCCAAGAAGGCTCTCGACCGTTTAGACTGTGAAGGCTTGGAGTTAAGGCCAAGCAATATCATTGTAAGGGCATTTGACGGGTCAAAGAGAATGGTACATGGGGAAGTAGACATTCCCATTAAGGTTGGCACAGAGGTTTTCCCCTCAACTTTCTATGTGATGGACATCCGTCCGTCATACTCTTGCTTACTGGGGAGGCCATGGATACACAATGCCGGGGCAGTCACCTCTTCCTTACATCAAATGTTGAAGTACCCTGTCAAGGGAAAGATCATAACCGTCCACGGTGAAGAGGAATATATGATCAGCCACCTGAACTCCTTTCGGTATATAGAGGTAGAGGGTGAATTCATTGAGACACCATTCCAGCACTTCGAAGAAGTCTCTCCTGAAATAACAGTGGCAAAAATGGTAGCTGAGGTACCAAAGCAGATGGCCAGGATGGCATCTCTAAAAGATGCGAAGGCCGCATTGAAGGAAGGGAAGAATTCAACATGGGGAAGTTGCCTGATATTCCACACGAAACAGACAAGTTTGGATTAGGATTCACTGCTGCAGGACAGAAATCCATGCGCCGTTCGAAGATTGAAAGAGCGCCCATCAATATTTCTCCTTATGAAATCAACGCTTTGGAGGTTGAAGACGAAGAGGACAGTATTGAAGAGTGGATCTACCCAACTATCAAGGGAGGACTATGCAACTGGGAGGCAAAGGACTTTGTCCCCATTACTTTTATTAATCAGTAATTATCTGTCAAACATTTCCTATGGTCTGTAATATTTACTTTTGAACAATCCGTACACTACTTTTTCACCTCATGCCTTGCCCGGGGCATGTAGGTCCATTTGTAAGGGTTTTGATTATCTTCATATCCATATGCCATGTTTAATGATTCATTGGACGTTTTTCATTGATAAACTGCTGTGTTCATTTACTTTCCTTTTACATTTTTTAAGGATGGTTATCCCTTACACACACCCACACTCACAAATACAGGTACCCGTCCACTCTGGATTCTATGGGTGAATATTCTGCTATGTCCTTCAATAACTCTGAAGATCTGGTCAATCAGGCTGAGTATGAAGATGACGAAGGTTGTGAAGTACCAGGGGAATTAGCCAGACTTCTCCAGCAAGAGGAAAGGGCCATCTTGCCTCACGAAGAATTGTTGGAAACTGTCAACTTAGGAACGGAGGAAGACCGGAAGAAGGTACAAGTGGGTGCCAATCTGGAACCAAGTGTCAAGGAGCGATTGATACGGCTGCTAAATGAGTATGTTGAAATCTTCGCCTGGTCTTATGAAGACATGCCGGGTTTAGACACAGACATCGTGGTTCACCGTCTCCCTACAAGAGAAGATTGTCCACCGATCAAGCAAAGAGTTCGCCGAATGAGGCCTGACATGTCTGAGAAGATCAAAGCAGAAGTAATGAAGCAATTCAACGCTAGCTTTCTGGCTGTTACATCCTATCCACAATGGGTTGCTAACATCGTGCCAGTACCTAAAAAAGATGGTAAAGTCAGAATGTGTGTGGACTACCGGGATTTGAATAGGGCCAGCCCCAAAGATGATTTTCTGTTACCACACATTGACATTTTGATCGACAATACAGCTCAGCACAAAGTGTTTTCCTTCATGGATGGATTCTCGGGTTACAATCAAATCAAAATGGCCCCCGAAGACATGGAGAAAACAACCTTTGTTACACAGTGGGGTACTTTCTGTTACAAGGTGATGTCGTTCGGACTGAAGAACGCAGGGGCAACTTATCAACGTGCCATGGTAGCCTTATTTCATGATATGATACATCATGAGATCGAAGTTTACGTAGACGATATGATAGCTCGGTCACAAACAGAGGATGAACACCTTGAACATCTAGAAAAGCTGTTTGCCCGGTTGAAAGAGTACAAACTCAGGCTGAATCCAAGTAAGTGTACTTTTGGAGTTAGGTCTGGTAAGCTTCTAGGGTTTATTGTCAGCAACAAAGGCATTGAGGTCGATCCAGCAAAAGTGAAAGCAATACAAGAGATGCCTGCTCCCCGTACTGAAAAGGAGGTTAGAGGGTTCTTGGGGCACTTGAACTATATTGCCAGATTCATCTCTCATCTGACTTCTACCTGTGAGCCAATTTTCAAACTATTGAAGAAAGATCAGGTAGTCGAATGGAACGACAATTGCCAAGCTGCTTTTGATAAGATCAAGGAGTATTTGCTAGAACCTCCTATTCTGATGCCCCCCGTCGAGGGAAGACCATTGATCATGTATCTGACTGTCTTGGATAACTCAATGGGGTGTGTTTTGGGCCAGCATGACGAGTCTGGTCGAAAAGAGCATGCTATTTATTACCTTAGCAAAAAGTTTACCGACTGTGAGACTCGCTACTCACTGCTCGAGAAAACTTGCTGCGCTTTGGTATGGGCTGCTCGCCGACTAAGGCAGTATATGTTGACTCATACTACCTTGTTGATTTCCAAAATGGATCCTATCAAGTATATCTTCGAGAAGCCCGCTTTATCTGGAAGAATAGCTAGATGGCAAATGATCCTAACTGAGTATGACATCCAGTACACCACTCAAAAAGCTATAAAATGGAGTGTACTAGCTGATCATCTAGCTTATCAGGCTATCGAAGATTATCAACCCATGAGATTTGACTTCCCAGACGAGGACATCATGAATTTGAACAACATTGAAGGTAACGGACCGTATGACGGACCCGAAAAGGGATCCCGATGGACCCTGTACTTTGATGGCGCTTCAAATGCACTTGGAAACGGTATCGGTGCGGTACTCATTTCCCCGGAAGGTTGTCACACACCTTTCACGGCCCGACTTTGCTTCAGCTGCACAAATAACATGGCTGAATATGAAGCTTGCATCTTTGGTCTCAAGGCTGCTATAGACTTGGGGATCAAATCTTTGATCGTATTCAGGGACTCGGCTTTGGTTATCAGTCAAATCAAAGGAGAGTGGGATACCAAGCATCCTAATCTTATCCCATACAAAGAACATGTCTTGACATTGTTTCCTCAGTTCGAGCAAATTACCTTCGAGCATTTCCCGCAAGAAGAGAATCAGCTAGCAGATGCTCTGGCCACAATGTCTTCCATGTTTAAACTCAACTGGGATAACGAGGCTCCCCAAATCACCATTGAGTGAATGGATGAACCTGCGCATTGTCACGAGATTAATACCGAAGAAGTAGTGGAACAACCCTGGTTCCATGAAATCAAAAGGTATCTCCAGACTAGAGAATATCCCGAAGGAGCTTCCATAAATGATAAGAAGTTCTTAAGGAAATTTGCTGCCAAGTTCTTCCTGAGCAACGGCATCCTCTACAAACAAAGCCATGATTGTGTTTTATTCCGATGCATAGACAAAGCTGAAGCAGAGTTAATCATGACCGAGATACACAGCGGCACATTTGGCACTCACTTGAGCTGGCATACAATGGCTAAAAAGATCTTAAGGGCAGGCTATTACTGGTCTACCATGGAAGCTGACTGTCATCAACATTCCCGTACTTGCCACAAGTGTCAAGTCTACGCTGACAAGATTCATATCCCTCCGGTTCCTCTCAACGTTCTGACAGCTCCGTGGCCATTTGCAATGTGGGGCATCGACATGATCAGAGAGATCAAGCCTACAGCATCCAATGGACATCGTTTCATTCTGGTTGCCATTGACTATTTCACCAAATGGGTCGAAGCAGCTTCCTTCGCCTCTGTTACTAAAAATGTGGTTGCCCGCTTCATCAAGCAAAATCTCATATGCCGGTATGGTGTTCCAGATAGGATCATCACAGACAACGGTACAAACCTGAATAACACTATGATCACCGCATTGTGCGAACAGTTCAAGATTTATCATCACAATTCATCTCCCTATCGGTCGAAGATGAACGGTGCTGTTGAAGCTGCGAACAAAAACATTAAGAAGATCATTCAGAAAATGACAGTCACTTACAAAGACTGGCATGAGATGTTACCGTTTGCTCTGCATGGATACCGTACGATGGCACGTACTTCAACCGGGGCAACCCCATTTTCTTTGGTGTATGGCATGGAAGCTGTCCTGCCTATGGAAGTTCAGATTCCTTCTCTAAGGATTATGAAGGACGCAGGTTTGAATGAAGATGATTGGATTCATACCCGACTTGATCAACTCAATTTGATCGATGAGAAGCGACTCGCTGCTGTCTGCCATGGTCAAACGTATCAAAAACGGATGATCAAGGCTTTCAATAAGAAAGTCAGACGTCAAGTATATCAAGTCAGAGATCTCGTTATCAAGCGGATTATCTTACCACAAAGTGATCCCAGGGGCAAATGGACTCCTACATACGAAGGACCATTTGTGATCAAAAGCATATTTTCTGGTGGTGCAATGATTCTGACCACCATGGACGGCGACGATTTGCCGCACCCTACGAACGCAAACATAGTCAAAAGATACTACGCATAAGACAATCCGACAAGTCGAAAACCCGAAAGGGCGGCTTGGGCAAAAATGGGCATCCCGGTGAACCGAAAACCCGAAAGGGCGGTTCAGACAAAAATTAGGGATAAAAACAACATAAATTTGTACACCCGGCAAGTCGAAAACCCGAAAGGGCGGCTTGGGCAAAAAGGGGTTTCCCGGTGGATTGAAAACCCGAAAGTGCGATTCAGGAAAAAGTTAGGGAATTAAAGCGTATGACTGTGTCTCGTCGGATCACTTTAGGGACAATCTCTTCGTCAACCAGTTCCAAGCTTCTGATCGATCCAGTCATTGGCAAAGGAAGCATTGAATGGACAGATATTCAGAGTTGCGAAGGCTATGGCAGAATGGAATCCCATGGAATTATTTCACATAGCCATCTTTCTTTTGTATAAATTTTTCAATATTTATGACAACATCCTCTTACTAGGATAACTGTCTCTTTTGTACAAATATACTCATAAAAAAGGTTAATACAAATACTTTTCCAGAAATTTGTGTCGTCTTCCTTTTCTCTTTTCTTTTGCACTATTGTTTTATTTGAGAAACGTCCAATGTTTTGTTAAATAGGCATATGCATTTGAACATAATCATTTCCTTATGAATCAAGGAAGATAATTACCGATAAGTTGAAGGTGCAGATATATATCTTGATGCCCTTTCAAAGGAAATCCCGAGCATATTTGAAATCCAAATTCCTCAGTCAGAATTTAATTCCCTAAACAGAGTTAGACTTCGGGATCCTCATCAGAGAAAGCTTTCCCAATATTGATCTCTCCCGCCAGGGAGCCTTCCAAAGCTCAATTCCTCTTAGAGTTAAGTTTCAGTATCCCCAATGGAGCCTTAAAAATCTAAAAATTCAATCCCCAGCTGAACCAGGCTAGTGAACCTTTTCCCCACAAAGATACTTCCCACCAAGCTGAGAATGCTCAGTCTTACCTCTCCAACATGAGTCTATCAGGTTCTGAACTCCCCAGTAGAGATCATCAGAAATTCTCTTATCCTGCAAGTCACTAAGGAAATTCCAATTCCCCGCAGTGGTCCTAAGGTCCCTCAACAATTGAAGATCTTGCATTTCCCAAGCAGAATGAAGACTCTCATTCTCGGTCCCTCACAAGATAATCAGATATTCTCCAATGAAGATCTCCTCAGGACAGGAATCCCCAGTAGATTGGTACAACCCAAGCTCCTGATTCTCCAGCAGTAGTCAACAAGGATGTCTCATCTTCAGCAATCAAGGATTCTTGCAATCCCCTGCAGCAGTTAGGGACTCACTTTCCCTGGCAGCAGTCAAAATTCGTTTATCTCCAGCCATCCAGGATTCAGCTATCCTCAGCAAGACAGCTCATCAGCTTACATGCGCATTCATCACATTCATATCATGAACATTGATATAACATATATTTCATCATACATTTCATGCAACATAATTTTGTGTTTAGCTAATATTTTGTCCTTTTCAGGTTAAGAATAAAAGGCTATCATTAACAATCCAGATGCTGTTTTATACAAACTCATCATCAGGCTACCCTACACCGGTTCCCTCGTCAACTTCAAGACTTCTGAAAAAAGTTCACGGGTTCTCCAGTAACGGATGTTAACCTATCGCTTGTTCAGATTCTTCTCAACCTCTGAAAACAGTTTACAGATTCCTCCCAACAACGGATGTTAATCTATCGCTTGTTTAGACTCAACTTTTGAAAACTGTTTACGGACGCTTCCCAACAACGGATGCTGCTCTATTGCTTATTCAACTTCAAGGTTTCTGAAAATAGTTCACGGGTTCTCCAGTAACGGATGTTAACCTATCGCTTGTTCAGATTCTTCTCAACTTTTGAAAACAGTTTACGGATTCCTCCCAACAACGGATGTTAATCTATCGCTTGTTCGGACTCAACTTTTGAAAGCAGTTTACGGACGCTTCCCAACAACGGATGCTGCTCTATTGCTTATTCAACTTCAAGACTTCTGAAAACAGTTCACGGGTTCTCCAGTAATGGATGTTAACCTATCACTTGTTCAGACTCTTCTCAATTTTTGAAAACAGTTCACTGGTTCTCCAGTAACGGATGTTAATCTATCGCTTATTCAGACTCGAGACTTTTTTAAAACAGTTTACGGATTCCTCCCAACAACGGATGTTAATCTATCGCTTATTCAGACTCAACTTTTGAAAACAGTTTACGGATGCTTCCCAACAACGAATGCTGCTCTATTGCTTATTCAACTTCAAGACTTCTGAAAACAGTTCACGGGTTCTCCAGTAACGGATGTTAACCTATCACTTGTTCAGACTCTTCTCAATTTTTGAAAACAGTTCACTGGTTCTCCAGTAACGGATGTTAATCTATCGCTTATTCAGACTCGAGACTTTCTGAAAACAGTTTACGGATTCTCCAAACGCGGATATCAATCCATGGCTTATTCAAGACCCCCTCGATTCAGAGATGTTCCAAGACATGGACATCTTTTTGATACTCATTCCAGATGGCATCTTTAAGCCCATCTCCGAATGGCATCTCTAAGCCCATTCTGACACCCATTGTTCTGACGAGTGCAAATTTAAGGGCACTCTAGTGTCCAATCTCCTTTTACCTTCGAGACGCGAAAGGCAAACCTGCCAATCTAACTCTTCAGGTGCAAGAAGATTGAACAGGGGCAACTGTTGTACCCCAAAATTTGCCCTCCCATTTCCTCAACATTTTCTCATCACAAGACCCTTGGAGCTCAAGATCCAGCTAGGGTTTCCTCAGCTCAAGACTTCTCCTTGCACTGTTAACCCAAACTAGGGTTTGGGTTTGCACAAAGATGTTATGACCTAAAATGCCTAAAGTGACTTTCATGCTTCATGTTAGACTCCCAAGTTTATCCATACCAAGTTTCAAGTCTTGATTCCAAACTTTGCCCAGTCAATTGGACAATTGACCTAGAAATCAGCTGTATTGGGGAAAAAGTCAATTGTGGTCAATTGACAGTCAAACCCCATGATTTTTGACCCCCATCAACATTTTGAACTCATATGAACCATTTGGTCAAGTTTGGATCATAATTCCAAAAGAAATTTGATCAGATCACCAAAAGGGCAAAATGGTCATTTTTAGGGTTTTGACTGCACAAAGGCAATTTTTGACTGTTTGACCTAGCCAATGGAAAACCAAGCTCACATATGGACTCAAGGACCCCATGGAATTGTCTTGACATGTTCAACAAGTTCAAAAGATCCCAATTGCACAAGGGTGATAGATGAATTTTCCAGTCAATTGATCAATTTTTTGACTATATACTGAAAAGTCAAACTTTGACTTTTTGGTCAAAATTAAGTGTCAAGATCCATTTTTCATCAAAACATGTCAAAACATGAAACTTGTTCATCAAGAAATCAAAATTACAAATTAGGGTTTGAAATGAAGAATTTTTCATAACTTAGAATTTTTCTAAGTTATGAAAATCCTTAATTTTTTCCTAAGTTTATCCCACTCTTTCATCAAGATAAATTTGGATTCAAGCAAAAGTCAAAACATGAAAGTTGTAGGTCATTGCAAAATATACAACTTTGATTCACAATGTTTCCTCAAAAGAAGCTTGTAGCTCAAGTTATGAATTTTGGAACAAGGGTGCAAAACATTCTTAACTTAGAAAAATTTTGACCTAGGCAGGATTTTTGCCTAACTTCATGGCCACTTTTCACATGCTTCCACTTGGAATTTCAATTTGCATTACAAAGATGGATTGTAGTACACATTCCAAGCTTTCCAAAATGTCCAAGAACTCATCAAACAACCTTGTGGTTAGGGAGAATCGAATTTGGCAATATGGCAAAAACTCACTTTGTTCATGACCAATTTGCATGTCCATAACTTTGCATTTTTTGAACTCAGCATACTCTAAGCTAGATTACAGGTCCTTTATCTCATTCACACTCATAAATTTAATGCAAATCCTTCATGTTTAGGTCTTATCTTGTGTGTTTAAGCATTGCATACAAGATTGAACCATAATTAGAAAAAGTGATTTATCCATTTTTGTAAAGTAGAACTTTATGTCAAGTTTGAAAATCAAGAAGTACAAGGCCATATCTTTGGGCATAAGTTCAGAAGCATGTCACACTGATCAAGGGGGATAGTTGCAGCACATTAGAGGGGCCTGCACAAGCTTGTAAAACCAACTTGCCATTTCTTGCTTAAGTTAGAAGTAACTTGACATAACTTGGACCAACTCTCATTGCTGCAAACCTAAGCTTAGACAAACTTGTTAGACACATTCTAAACAACATAACTGAGCTGAAACACGAGTCTATCACCTTCAATACCTCCCCATTCACAGAAACACCATAAAACTGCAAAAACAGGGCATAAGCTGCAGTTTGAATCCCATAGCTCAATCCACTCGTGCATTTTCATCCAAACCAGTTCAAACACATTCCCTACCATCCATACAAACTGTCCCAAGCCTTGGAAGCAGACTGTAACACCTCTAACCAACTTCACCATTTTCACATTTTCTGTTTTGCAGGTGGATTGCTATAGCTTGATTCACTTGGTTTCAAAGCAAACTAAAGGTTGGAATAGCATCCCTGAACTTCAAGCAAACTGTACCAATCCTTATTTTGCCTTGAAAGTGCCTCCATTGTCAGACACGATCCAAGCTGAACAGGTAAGTTCATGGACTTCTATCTCTCAATATAGGAAGAGTTAGCTCTAAGTTTGTGAATGAAAAATGTTCTATTCATGCCCCTGAAGCTATACATATCTTTACTTTCCATTTATATTGCATGTGCTGAGAGAATTTGAGACTTGAACATTGACAAAAACTTAGGTTAAGAATTAGGGATGGAGAAATTCTCTCTCATTTCTGAGAGTTAGGTTAAGTTTTTTATATGTATGGAATCGTGGCTTGATGCTTAACATTTTTCATGTTGTGAGTTTGTGCTAAAAGTCCAAGAATCTTGAGATATCAGGCGCGTGTTCTGGTTGTACAAAGATGCTGGAGGTTGAAGAAGACAGGGTCTTGGGCTGGGCCTGAGATTTGTTTCCTTTTCACAACACTGCATTTCACATGCACCCCCCTGGCCCATTTTAAGTTTTACTTGTCATTTTCCAATTTTTCCTTTTGATTTTGTTTCCATATTTTTATTTAAGCATGAAAAAATATTAAAATTATTTTTCCCATATTTTTTGTATTTATTTTGATATTTATTTGACTTTATTTAGTTTTGTACATAAATAAACACTTATATACTATTATTTAAAATAACTAAAAAATAATACAAACATATTTTATTTCTGATTTTTATTTTATGTTATCTCTTGAAAACATTTTATAAAAAATATATTTTTTAATAATATTAAATATTTTATTTTTTGTACATATAATATATATTTAATAAATAATGTATAATACTTATATATTTATTAGTATATTTAGGGAAAATACAAAGAATTAATACATTTTATTTTTACTAATATTTTGACCTCAAAAATAATTTTTTTACAATATACCTTCTTTTATTTATTTTTTGTACATAATCAATAAATATTACATATATTAAATAAATAATACATTTTGTTTAATAAAATTAGGGTTTTGCCCTAAATACTTAAAAATACCAAAATTAAATTCATTTTATTTTTGTTTATCTAATACATGAAAAATACCTTTTTTACATACATATGAAAATCATTTATGCATTTTGCATATTTATTTTATTTTATTTAAATATTGTGTAATTAAATACCTTGTAAAATTTCAATTGGGATGTAATAGTTTAAGGTTTTATTTCTTGCTTAAAATATCCTTATTTGAACATTTGTACCCCCCATCCCATATTTGTGTTGTAATAACTTAGGACCTTTTATTTATCGCATTTAAAAGCTTTCCAATTATGCCATGTTAGAATTAGGGTTTGTATGCAAAATTAACCAAAAAAATAGTTTGACCTAAACAAAATACAAAAAAAAAGCATGAAAATGGACAACACCAATCACACTTGCACCCATAGGGTACTTCACTTGTTGCCTTCAATAAATGGGCCATATTGCATGTTAGGTATCTTTGGCAAAAACAAAACAATTCAAATGATCATAGTCCCTCGATGACGCTTTCAAAAGTTGCCTAAAAATGATCAAGTCCCTTAAAGAAAAATTGCCCAAAGATACTTGGCACCATTGCAATCATGGTCTAAACGATGACCCGCGCCCGTCCCGTTCACATCCTAATACAAGATTGTCCACCAAATACAATGGTGGAACAAAATTGTTAAAAGGGTTAAAACATAACAAAGATCTTTGAGAAATTTAGGGTAGATAGCTCTTGGTTACTTGACTAACTTGCAAAACAAATCCTTGCCATTTTTCAAAACACACTTCACAAACACAACTTTCAAAACAACTTTCAAAAAAACCTTGAAACATCTGTTCAAAAAGACAAACACCTTTTGTAAAACATTCGAGTAAAGAATTGTTACAAGGGTTGCCTAGACAAGGCATCTTTTTTAAAACAGTTTCAAACCCACACACAAAGCACCATTTCAAACAATTGAAAGCACCATTTCAAACAATTGAAAATCAAGGCAAGTTGATCTAAGAAAGTAACTAAGAGCCCATGGATAACCATGGATAGAAAGGGTGCTAATACCTTCCCTTTCTATAATCTACTCCCCGAACCCAAGAAAACATCTCAAAGGTTTTTGCTGTGCTTTTTAACCTTTCCTTAGGATAAAATAAAAAGTCGGTGGCGACTCTTGCTCAACCGAAACATTTGCGAAAACAAACGCAAAACCCAAGTCAGTTCTCCCACCGTATCACAATGCCCAATTCCAAGAGTCGTTCATGAATCTAGCTAAGGGTCAGCAAGATCTGAAGACCTTGATTCTGAAAGAGAAAAAGAAGAAGAAGAAGAGGACAGTCCTGTTTAATACAGGTTACAGGTTTGGAAATAGGCTACGGGATGAAGTTGATTTGACCACCTCATCTGGAGGGAAAGATAGTCAAGAGGAAAGGAGGGCCCCTAGCCCTGTGGTCTCAGACAACGAGACGGACTTCGACGAAGACCAGTATCCTCCGGCCGAGGATAGATACAAACAACTGGAAGACCGATTGAGTGCTATGGAAGTTCAGAAAGTGCATGGGCTAGACTTTGGTGATCTGTGTCTATCATTTGGGGTAGTGATTCCCCACAAATTCAAGGCACCAGCCTTTGCTAAGTATGATGGAGTTTCTTGTCTGAAGCTGCAGCCGTACACCGCTGATCTGGGTCATATGTAAGGAAGATTCAGCCGTACACCGCTGATAAGAACCTATGGATCCATTTCTTTCAAGACAGTCTCTCAGGGACTCAGCTTGAATGGTTTTACCAGTTGGACGGAGCCAGTATCCGTAGTTGGGAAGATTTGGCTACTGCTTTCTACAGGCAGTACCAATATAATTCCGACCTTGCTCCTACGCGTACCCAACTCCAGGGTTTGTCAATGGGAACAGGCGAAGCTTTCAAAGATTATGCTCAGAAGTGGAGGGACCTCGCCGGAAGAGTGCAACCACCCTTGGCTGATCGGGAGCTTGTGGATATGTTTCTGGGGACCTTGTCTGGTCCATTTTTCAACCATCTGATTGGAAGCTCTTCGTCTGGGTTTACAGAGCTAATTATAACCGGTGAGAGGATTGAGGCTGGTATTAAGGGTGGTAAGATACAGAAGGGTTCCTCATCAAGCACAGAGAAGAAGCCTTTTAAGAAAGAGTCCAGTGCTGTCTACAGTTCGAAAAGCCAGAATAGACCTGAACGCTGCCAAGCTGTTAATGCGGTTGTTATTTCAAGACCTGATGGTGCTCCTCAGCACAACAATCAACAAAAGGACGAGAAACCTCGAAGACAGTTCACCCGTCTCAGCATGACTTTGTCTCAGATTCTGCCACAGTTACTGAAAACCAACCTACTGATTCCAAGGGAAGCCCCAAAGAATCCAAATACAACATCACTGAAGTACAACCCTAATACCCGCTGTGCTTTTCACTCTGATAGCCCGAGGCATAATACAGATGATTGTTGGTCTTTGAAGAACAAGGTACAAGACTTGATCGATGCGAAGGAGATTGAGTTCGGAGCACCAGAAAAGCCTAAACAGGAGGCAGGGGTGAATGCTATCGGGGACGACGATGATGAATAGTTTGATATCGATAGTTGGATCTACCCGACTACCAATGGTGGATTAAGCAACTGGACAGCGAAGGATTCTATGCCCGTTTCTGTTATCACCCAGTAATGAAACTTTTTGTTTTGAATTTGTAACAGACAATGTTTTAAACTTTATGGCCCGGTGTCTTACCCGGGGCACCATGGCTTCATTTGTAAGGGATTTATGTGTGTCATTTTCATATATCATTAATAAAAGCATTGGACGTTCTTGCATTTCAAATCTTGCGCTCCTTGTTTTTCTTTTATTATATATATATTGCAAAACAGCTATTTTACACACACTCACATATACAGGTCTACATCCATTCTAGATCTCGCTGGTAACGACTCTGCTACTGCCAGTTATGACTTCGAGAATCTGATCAACTTAGCCGAAGACGAAGGTGAAGATGATTGCGAAGTGCCTGGTGAACTTGCAAGACTGTTACTCCAAGAGGAGAGGGCTATTCAGCCACACGAAGAGCCGGTGGAATCAGTGAATCTAGGTACTGAGATAGACAAAAAGGAAGTTAAGATCGGTGCAAATCTGGAATTTAGTGTGAAGCAACGGTTGATTCAGATGATGCGTGACTACATTGAGATCTTCGCCTGGTCTTATGAAGATATGCCTGGGTTGGATACCGATATTGTGGTTCATCGCCTGCCTACCAAGGAAGATTGTCCTCCCGTGAAACAAAAAATATGCCGCATGCGCCCAGAGATGTCTGAGAAGATCAAGGCTGAAGTTATGAAACAGTTTGACACCGGTTTTCTAGCAGTTACTTCTTACCCTCAGTGGGTGGCCAATGTGGTTCCTGTGCCGAAGAAAGATGGTAAGGTTCGAATGTGTGTTGACTATAAGGATCTGAACAGGGAGAGTCCCAAGGATGATTTTCCTCTACCTCATATTGACGTTCTGGTTGACAACACCGCTCAGCACAAGGTATTCTCCTTTATGGATGGTTTCTCAGGTTATAATCAGATTAAAATGGCTCCCGAAGACATGGAGAAGACAACTTTTGTTACTCAATGGGGTACCTTTTGCTACAAGGTCATGCCCTTTGGACTGAAGAATGCTGGGGCGACGTATCAGCGTGCCATGGTTGCTTTGTTTCATGACATGATCCATCATGAGATTGAGGTATACGTCGATGACATGATTGTAAGATCTCAAACTGAGGAGGAACATCTTGACCACCTTCAGAAGTTGTTTGACAGGTTGAAGTTATACAAGCTGAGGTTAAACCCGAACAAGTGCACCTTCGGGGTGAGATCTGGTAAGCTACTGGGTTTCGTCGTAAGCGATAAATGTATCCAAGTGGACCCTGCAAAGGTGAAAGCCATATAGGAAATGCCAGCTCCTAAAACAGAGAAAGAAGTCAGAGGCTTTCTGGGACGACTGATATACATTGCCCGATTCATCTCACACCTGACTGCTACTTGTGAGCCAATCTTCAAGCTACTAAAGAAAGATCAAGTGGTACGTTGGAATGATGAATTCCAGGCCGCTTTCGAAAGGATTAAAGAGTATCTCCAAGAGCCACCTATTCTGATGCCACCAGTTGAGGAGAGACCTTTGATCTTATAATTAACAGTACTCGACAACTCAATGGGGTGTGTGCTGGGTCAACATGACGAGTATGGCCGAAAATAGCATGCAATTTACTACTGTGATCGGTGGAAATAGAACTGACTGTTTAACGCTGGTTCGCGAAATGTCGCGGAAGCAAGAGTCGCCACCGTCTTTTATTTTCTCCAAATGGAAAGGACAAAAGCACAGAAAAATTCCTTATTGAGATTAGTTCTCGGTTCGGGAGGTAGATTTATAGAAAGGGAAGGTGTTAGCACCCTTTCTATCCATGGTTATCCATGGGCTCTTAGATACTTGCTCACTTGTGTTTTCAAAGATTTGTTTGCTTTTTAAGTGTGTGTAGGTTTTGAAAAAGTTTCGTTTGAAAAATTTCTAAGTAACTCTTGTATCTGTCCTCAAGAGTGTATGAAAAATTTGTTTGAAAACTTTTAGAAAGTGTGAGGTGTGAAAAGTTGTTTTGTTTGTTTGAAAGAGAAAGTATCTATGAGAATCTACCTACCCTAAGGAATTAGGCTGTGTAAGAGTCCTTTAGATAGTGCTATCCCACCATTGAGAGGTAGGTAGCACCATCGTTGGAGTTGTTCGGGTCAATTCGAAGGTTAGGGACAGTGTGGTCACCGAGCAATAGTAAGATACCTTAGAAGCTACCCTTATGCCATTGATCTTTTTATTCCGAGGCAACCGTTTCGAGGCAACTTGTTTCGAGGCAACTGTTTCAAGGCAACTAGATCAATGGAACATAAGGACTCACTAAGACGTCCTATACTCGACGACCACATTTCGAGGGGTAAGGCAACAGTGTGATCACCAGAGCAACGGTAGGACACCTTAGAAGCTACCCTTATGCCATGTTCATGGACATAAGGACTTACTAAGACGTCCTGTACTCGACGACCATGTTTCGAGGGGCAAGGTAACAGTGAGGCGTACCCTAGGAGTGGTGTGTGAATTGTGTTTCATTTTCAGTTTATTATTTGTCTTGTCATGCATTGGTGATCTACGTTTTGATTTTATTTTTGAGCATTCATTCTTTCATGTGATTGTTAACAGTTAAAAGGTGCGGGAATTTAAAATGCGGAAAAGATAAAGGTCTTACGCTATTACAAAGGCGCGGGTCTACATCGCCAAATTAATACAAAACCCGATTTAAAATAAAATGCAGAAAATAAATGCCTAATTAACTATTACAGGGCTTTGGAACAAGTACATTATATTCACAAAAGAAATGAAAAATAAATGCGCGAATGGAAATAAGAATCGAGTGCGAGGGCGTTGGACCCTTTAAAGAAATTAAAATGAAATTATTAAATTAATTAAATTAAATAAAAAGAAAGAACTTATTTTTTTATTTTTTTATTTTTTATAGAAATGAAGAAAATTAATTGGAATTAAAATCCTAATTCTAAGTATTCTTAATTATTAAAGAAATAAATCCAAGTTTTGACCTAATTTACTTAGTTATTTAATTATAAGTATTTACAAAAAAGAAAACTATTAATAAATTAAATTAAATAAAAATATTTTTATTTTTTTGATTTCTGATTTTTTTATCATTTTAAGAAATAAAACTAATTAAATTAGTATTTAGAATCTAATTAAGTCTAATCAATTTTAATATTGCAAAATAATTTAGAGTTTCCTAGAATAAAAAAAAAAACCTAATTAATTAATTAAATTTAGAAAAAAAGGAAAATCTAAAATTTATTTGGGTAAGAATATTTTTATGATTTTCTGAAATAAAAAGAAAAATTAATTTTGTTAATACAAAGCAAATTAAAAAAATAAAATAGAAAAGAAAATAAATTCAAGGGAAAAAGGAAATGGGCCTGTATTTTGTAGCAAAATGGGGGGTGTGGATGGCAAAGTAGAGCCCAAACGCTGGAGGCCTTCTTTGACTTTCTCTAATCCCTTATGCCTGCCTTGACTAATGTCCACAATGGAGGGATGCACGTGAGGCGTTGGATTTGGATCAGGATGCAATCTGACGGCTAGATCTCATAAGTGCATGGTATGGATTGAAAATGGAAGCACATGGAATCCACTAGCCCAGTCAGCATTAAGTAAAAGAATTAACAATTTGAATGGCCAATTAAAACACAAGAAAATGCCACGCCTGCGTCAAACTGAACCAAGCCAAGTCAACGACGCCGGAGCAATGCTCCGGTCATCTTCTCTGGCGAGGGCAATTCTGAAAACCTGCGAAAACAACGAAATCAAAGCGAACAAAAAGCCAGATCAAACGATTAAGGAATGGCGATTCTCATGGTGATGTTTTCATGGTTTAATATGGCCTATTTTCATCAAAACGAAGCTCCACATAATCTGAACCCTAGCCATGGAGGTTCACGTTTTGGCCATGAGAAATCCCAAGCGATAGCCCAGACCTGCTCTAAACATCCATTGGAACTCAAAGGTATGGTCAGTAGGGATTAAATCAAGACATAATCGAAAATACAATCCATGGAAATTCTGCAAAATGAATGCTCATGTACCTATAGTTTCAGTCTGCATGGTTACATGAAATGGGTGTGTTTTTACCTTATTTTACCTGTAGATCACGATAGGATGGATGGGAAGTCTTGCGGATGACTGAATCCTTGAATTCGAGCTTGGTGCAATTCTTTGGAATTTTTGAAAAGAAGTTTCTCTTGGCTGCCTCTCTCTCTCGTCTTCCAATGCCTTGTGATGGCTTGTAACTAGGTTATGTAGGTGATTCTGATCAGCATTAAGGCTCATAATACCATGCATTCAAGCTTGAGATTTTAACATAAACTCCCTTAACCAACTTTCCATCTTTGCAACCATTTTGAATTCTTGCTTAATTAAGCCTTGAAACGAATATGGGATGTGCATGATGATGATTCAAAGTTAGTTAAGACCAAATATCCCCCTTTATTGAACTTCTTGATTTTCTTTTGATTTTAAAAGATTTAAAATTAATTAAATCCAATAAAATCAATAAAAAATGAAAAAAATCAATTTTAAATATTGAGATAAAAGGTGGGACACGTGGGAAGCATGGCCAAGCTAATTCAAGTGGAAAAAGTGGGCCCCTTTTGTCAAAAATGAAATTTCAAGGATAAATGATTTTGGCCATTTCACAAAAATTTCCAAACTTCTCCAATGCACATCTTGCTCAATTTTTAAGCTTTAATCATGTTCTTGGACATTTTAGAAAGGTCTTGAAGTCCTCTAACCAATGTCTTTGGTCCCATGTCATTTTTATTTACCAATCTAAAGTTATGGTCTTTGACTTAAAGTCCCTTTTTGTTGACTTTTGAAAATGACCTATAATGTTGAAATTGATAACTTTTTGTGAGAGCATTTCTTGGACTTGGAGTGTGAAGATGAGTTGTAGGAAATGTCATCCCCTTCAAGATGAGCATTGGATGGAATTTTTCTGATGAACCATGAAAAAGTTATGCCTTGGTCAAGTTACAGTTGACTTTTCAACTGTCCAAAAATAGAAACTTTTGCATCTTGAGACTTTTTGAGCCATGCTTTTGAGAATCATGATCAAGCATTGATCAAATGATGTTTGTGGCTTCAAAATAAGATGTTGACCAAAAATTTTGACTTTTGACTGCCAAATAACCATTTTCCCCTACAGTTGACTGTTGAGCAATTAGGGTTTTTGACTGTGCAACTTGACCTTGTGAGCCTTGAAACTTGACATGTAGGTGCTTGACAATGTTTATAGGCATAGGAGATCTCTTGAAAACTTCAACTTCCTTGCAAGAACCAAAACCCTAGTTTGACTGTCTTAGGAGGATGGTTTGACTGTGTGGCCCTTGAGTAAACTTGAACCAATTGTGGATGATTCTTGTCAAAACTTTGAAGATTATGAGAGGGCAAATTTTGGGGTACAACAGTTGCCCCTGTTCAATCTTCTTAGACCTGAGGATGTAGATTGGCGTGAC
This sequence comes from Vicia faba, assembly GCA_948472305.1. NCBI lineage: Eukaryota > Viridiplantae > Streptophyta > Magnoliopsida > Fabales > Fabaceae > Vicia > Vicia faba. The sequence continues at coordinate 441,198 of CATIWC010001214.1, forward strand.
GTGCCTTTCGTAATCCGAGGGTGGAAGATGATTGAACACTAGAGTGCCTAGAAATTTGCATTCACATAGTAGAGTATCAGCAGTGTGATAGCGGGAATGGGCTTACAGATGCCATTTGGAGAGATGGAATGGAGATGGGCTTATAGATGCCATCGGGAGGTGTCGATCGCGTAAGAGATTCCTTAGCGAGAACTTGCGTACCTTAGCAGGAAAGAAAATTACCCGGTCTGTTACCGGAGTTGACTTTCAAACTCTTTATGTAGACGTGCCCTGGCTGGATACAGGAATCGAATCTTCGAACTCTTCAGACGTGCCCTATCAAGATACGGGAATCGAGTCTGGTACTGTAGTCGTCAACAGATACTCCCTGGCAAGATACAGGAATTAGATCTTCGAACTCTTCAGACGTGCCCTGTCAAGATACAGGAATCGAGTCTGGTACTGTAGTCGTCAATAGATACACCCTGGCAAGATACAGGAATCGGATCTTCGAACTCTTCAGACGTGCCCTGTCAAGATACAGGAATCGAGTCTGGTACTGTAGTCGTCAACAGATACTCCCTGGCAAGATACAGGAATCGGATCTTCGAACTCTTCAGACGTGCCCTGTCAAGATACAGGAATCAAGTCTGGTACTGTAGTCGTCAACAGATACTCCCTGGCAAGATACAGGAATCGGATCTTCGAACTCTTCAGACGTGTCCTGTCAAGATACAGGAATCGAGTCTGGTACTGTAGTCGTCAACAGATACTCCCTGGCAAGATACAGGAATCGGATCTTCGAACTCTTCAGACGTGCCCTGTCAAGATACAGGAATCGAGTCTGGTACTGTAGTCGTCAACAGATACTCCCTGGCAAGATACAGGAATCGGATCTTCGAACTCTTCAGACGTGCCCTGTCAAGATATAGGAATCGAGTCTGGTACTGTAGTCGTCAACAGATACTCCCTGGCAAGATACAGGAATCGGATCTTGAATCACGACGGTTGATAGCAGTTATCTTTGTATTAACTTTTGTCCTGAAAAGACAAAACGTTAGTTGTATGTGATGTCATGATGTATGACATGCGAGGTGTTCTCAGAATGAAGGGGATTGTATGTTCATGATGCGTATATGCATGCTATATTTATGAATGTATGTTTTCGTCTAGGAAAATAAATCCTTGACGGGTGCCGGGAAGTCACATCCTGGGCTGATGTTAGAGAATAGTGTTTCCACTGGGGAGTGATGGTTGCAAGAATAAACCGGTAGGAGAAGATGACTCCGTTGGGGAATAAACTTGGCGAATGGATTATTCTGCGGGGAGAAAATTATTCTAGCGATCTGGCTGGGGAACAATACTCTGTGGGGAGAAAGGTACTCTTGTTGAGATGTTGATGGTAACTTCGCTGGGGATACCATTGTTGTGTTGGAAGTGTTAATAGACTTCGCTGGGGATAAGAAGACCTTGCCGAGGACGATCTTTCCATGGCTTTTGGCTGAGGATAACCCAGTTATAAGCTCTGGTGGAGCATAACCTTTGAATAAAGCCGGGAGACGCGTTCGTGCTCTGTAGGGGATAAGCTTCCAGAATCTACTGGGGATAAGCTTACTGCTTGGGGAGATGGATTCCACCTTCCCTGGGGAAACTGGATTGGATTATCCTGGGGAAATTTTGAGATGTACTGGAAGTAACTCCACTGAATGTCTGACATGCCGCCGGGGAACAATCTTTAGGTCAAGACTGTCGGGGACGCTTGTTAGGAATGCTCGTATATTGCGCTGAGGAATGTTGAGATTTGCTGGAGGGTACCCACCTTCCTTAAGGCTGACTGTAGCTCTTCTTGGGGAGAGTGTACTGACTTGCTGACTCACTCTCTGGGGAATTAAGATATCTTGGTTCCGTTCTTCAGCTGAACCTACCTTGGTACCTTGGTGGACAGAGCAATTAGATCGCTTTAGACAACTCATTATTGCCCCTGTTTCTAATGTCATCTGTAATTAATCCTTTGTTTCGTATGCAAATATTTATGCGTTAGCAGTTATTTTTCAAATGCATATATCACAAATTGAACCTTGGACGTTCTTCACAAAACAAAACAGAAAAGGAAAATAATTGGCAATTTTAACTGAAAAGTGTATTTGTATTGATTTTTGAATTGCCTGTAAATAGGCGTTTATGTACAAGAGGCTGACGTCCTAGTAAGAGAACGCCGCCGAATAAGAGTTTATACAAATTTGTACAAAGGAAAATAAAACAGTTGTGTGAAAAGAATAATCCCACTGGGTTCCAACTCTGCTATCGCCTTTATATCTTCGAGTGTCTCATCACTTGATGACCTAGCTGAAGATGAAGCTGATTGATTAATGCCGTTTGAACTTGATGTCGATACCGGATTCTGGGTGCGAGGTGGCCCAATGAGACATAGTATTACGCTTTATCCCTAACTTTTGCCTGGACCGCCTTTTCGGGTTTTCAGTCCACCGGGATACCCATTTTTGCCCAAGTCGCCTTTTCAGGTTTTCGACTTGCCGGGTGTACAGATTTTTTCATTTCATCCCTTCATTTTGCCCGAACCCTTTTGGTTCGCCGGGAAGCCCTTATTTTTGCCTAGGTGTGTCAACCTAGCGGGTCTTTTTCACGCGTAGTATCTTTTTACTATGTCTGCATTGGCGGGGTGAGGAAGGTCGTCACCATCCATGGTGGTTAGAATCATGGCTCCTCCTGAGAACACATGTTTAACCACAAATGGCCCTTCGTACGTAGGGGTCCATTTGCCTCTTGGATCACTCTGAGGAAGGATGATACGCTTGATTACCAGATCCCCAACTTGATATTCTTGTGGTCTGACCTTTTTGTTAAATGCCCTGATCATCCGTTTTTGGTACGTCTGACCGTGACAAATAGCAGCAAGTCTCCTTTCGTCAATCAGATTTAGCTGATCAAGTCGTGTCTGGATCCAATCATCTTCACTCAGATCTGCATCCTTCATTATCCGGAGAGAGGGTATCTGCACTTCGATCGGTAAGACCGCCTCCATACCGTAGACCAGGGAGAAAGGAGTTGCCCCGGTTGACGTCCTTTCTGAGGTACGGTACCCATGAAGAGCGAACGGTAACATCTCGTGCCAATCTTTATAAGTCACTGTCATCTTCTGCACAATCTTCTTGATATTCTTATTCGCTGCTTCTACAGCCTCATTCATCTTCGGTCAATAAAGAGAAGAGTTGTGGTGCTGTATCTTAAACTGCTCACAGAGCTCAGTGATCATCTTATTATTGAGATTGGTACCGTTGTCTGTAATGACCCTTTCTGGGACGCCGTACCGACAGATCAGGTTATGCCGAATGAACCGTGCCACGACATTCTTGGTTACTGTAGTGTAGGAAGCTGCTTCATCCCACTTTGTAAAGTAATCAATCGCCACCAGGATGAAGCGATGCCCGTTGGATGCCGTAGGTCTGATCTCACTGATCATATCTATGCCCCACATTGCAAAAGGCCAAGGTGCAGTCAGGACGTTCAGAGGGACTGGGGGAACGTGCACCTTGTCTGCATATATCTGGCACTTATGGCATGTCCGAGAATGTTGGTAACAATCAGCTTCCATTGTGGACCAGAAATACCCTGCCCGAAGGATCTTCTTAGCCATAGTGTGTCCACTAGAATGTGTTCCGAAGATCCCTTCATGTAACTCCGCCATGATCCTTTCTGCTTCAGTCTTATCCACACAACGCAGTAAGGTCGAGTCATGGTTTCGCTTGTACAAAATGCCGTTGCTAAGGAAGAACTTGGCTGCGAATCTTCTTAGAAACTTTTTATCATTGACAGATGCACCTTCAGGGTATTCCTGAGCTTCCAAATATCTTTTCACCTCATGGTACCAAGGCTTCTCAGTCACCAACTCAGTCTCAAGATCACAACAGTATGCCGGTTCGTCCAGTTTTCAGATGATGATCCGGGGAGACTCATTGTCCCACTTGACCTTGAACATGGAAGACATCATAGCTAACGCGTCCTCTAACTGATTCTCCTCTCTCGGGAAATGTTCAAAGGTTATCTCTGAGAAGTGGGGGATCATTGTAGACACACATTCTTTGTAAGGAATAAGATTCGGATGTTTCGTATCCCACTCCCCTTTGATCTAATTGATCACGAGAGCGGAATCTCCGAAGACACTCAGAAACTTGATCCTTAAGTCGATCGCAGCTTGAAGACCCATGATGCATGCCTCATACTCCGCCATGTTGTTGGTGCAGTTGAAACATAGTCGGGCAGTGAGTGGAGTATGAGTGCCTTGGGGGGATATTATCACAGCGCCGATACCGTTACCCAAAACATTGGAGGCTCCGTCAAAGTGCATAGACCATCGGGATCCTTCCTCGGGTCCTTCATCCGGTCCAGGTACTTCACAATCAGTCACTATCATAATGCTTTCGTCTGGAAACTCGAAGTTCATTGACTGATAGTCGTCTACTGCCTGATGTGCCAAGTGATCTGCCAATACACTTCCTTTGATGGCTTTCTGGGTCGTGTACTGAATGTCGTATTCTGTCAAGATCATTTGCCATCTTGTTATTCTCCCAGACAGAGTAGGCTTTTCAAATATGTACTTTATTGGATCCATTTTTGAAACCAACAAGATAGTGTGAGTCAGCATATACTGTCTCAGCCGGCGAGCAGCCCATACCAAAGCGCAGCAAGTTTTCTCAAGCAGTGAGTATCGGGTCTCACAATCGGTAAACTTTTTGCTAAGGTAATAAATGGCATGCTCTTTTCGGCCAGACTCGTCATGCTGCCCCAGCACACACCCCATTGAGTTATCAAGTATTGTCAGGTATAGTATTAGAGGTCTCCCTTCAACCGGCGGCATAAGGATGGGTGGTTCTTGGAGATACTCTTTGATTCTGTCAAAAGCAGCCTGACATTCATCATTCCAACGTACTACCTGATCTTTCTTCAGCAGCTTGAAGATTGGCTCACAGGTAGCAGTTAGGTGCGAGATGAATCGAGCAATATAATTCAGGCGTCCTAGAAATCCTCTGACCTCTTTCTCTGTCTTAGGAGCTGGCATCTCTTGAATAGCTTTAACTTTGGCAGGGTCCACTTGAATACCCTTATCACTTACAACGAAGCCTAGCAGCTTTCCAGATCTTACCCCGAAGGTGCACTTGTTCGGGTTCAACCTCAGCTTGTACAGTTTCAGACGGTCAAACAGCTTCTGTAGATGATCAAGGTGCTCTTCCTCAGTTTGGGACCTTGCGATCATGTCTTCAACATATACTTCTATCTCATGATGGATCATGTCATGAAATAAAGCAACCATGGCATGTTGGTAGGTTGCCCCAGCATTTTTCAGTCCAAAAGGCATGACCTTGTAGCAGAAGGTGCCCCACTGAGTAACAAAGGTAGTCTTTTCCATGTCTTCAGGAGCCATCTTGATTTGATTGTACCCTGAGAAGCCGTCCATGAAGGAGAACACCTTATGCTGAGCTGTATTGTCAACAAGGACATCAATGTGAGGTAGAGGGAAGTCATCCTTGGGGCTGGCCCTGTTCAGATCCCTGTAATCGACACACATTCTGACCTTACCATCTTTCTTAGGTACCGGCACCACATTAGCAACCCACTGAGGGTAAGAAGTCACTGCAAGAAACCCGACATCAAACTGTTTCATAACCTCGGATTTGATCTTTTCAGACATCTCTGGACGCATACGGAGGACCTTTTGCTTAACCGGAGGGCAGTCTTCCTTAGTAGGCAAGTGATGGACCACAATGTCGGTATCCAACCCAGGCATGTCTTCGTAAGACCAGGCAAATATTTCCATGTAGTCATGCAGCATCTGGATCAACCGTTGCTTCACGCTGAGCTCCAGGTTGGCACCAATCTTAACTTTCTTCCTATCCGTATCAGTACCCAGGTTTATCGTTTCCACTGGCTCTTCATGTGGTTGAATTTCCCTCTCTTCCTGTTGTAACAGTCTTGCAAGTTCGCCAGGCACTTCACAATCATCTTCACCTTCGTCGTCGGCTAAGTTGATCGGATTTTCGAAGTCATAACTGGCAGTAGCAGAGTCGTTACCAGTGAGATCCAGAGTGGATTGAAACCTGTACGAGTGAGTGTGTGTAAATACAGCTGTTTTGCAATATATGTAAAGAAAGAAAGAAAAGGAGCGCAAGATTTGAAATGTGAAAAATGTCCAATGCTTTTATTTATGATATATGATAGTGACAAACAAAAGCCCTCATAAATAAGACCACGGTGCCCTGGGTAAGACACCGGGCCATACAGTTTCAAATTATTGTTTATTACAAATCCAAAACAAAGAAGTTCATTACTGGGTGACAAAAGTTATGGGTGTAAAGTCTTTAGCAGTCCAATTGGTCAATCCACCATCAGTCGTCGGGTAGATCCAGCTATCAAACTCTGACTCTTCCACTTCGTCTTCCTCTCCAATAGCATTCACTCCTGAGTGGGTGATGAGCACAGGAGGTCTTCCAATTCTCTCCTTGCGCACAGCCTTCTGAGCCTCTGCAGTGAAACCCAGCCCAAACTTGTTAGTCTTAGGAGTAAAATCAGGGAGCTTGCCCCAGTTTGCACATTCATCTCTTTCAATCACAGCCCGGGCATCCTTTAAGGAGGCCATCTTCAACGGAGAAACCTCTTCGACCATTGCTTCTGCTGCTGCCAATGTTTGTGGCACCTCCTCAAAATGTTGAAAGGGGGTCTCAATGAACTCCCCATCCATTTCCACGTACCTGAAGGAGTTGAGGTGGCTGACCATGTATTCCTCTTCCCCCTGCACTGTTACAATCTTCCCCCTGACTGGGTATTTGAGCTTCTGATGCAACGTGGAGGTCACAGCTCCAGCCTTGTGGATCCACGGGCGACCCAGCAAACAAGAATAGGACGGACGAATGTCCATCACATAGAACTTTGAATCAAAGACCTGTGACCCAATCCTGATTGGGATGTCAACCTCACCATGTACAATTCTTTTGGACCCGTCAAAGGCCCGGACAATAATGTTACTTGGTTTGAGCTCTAGACCCTCACAGTCCAGCCTGTCCAGAGCCTTCTTGGGTAGCACGTTTAATGAAGAACCAGTGTCAACCAACACATGAGCAAGAGTAGTGCCCCTGCATTCAATGGAGACATGTAGGGCATCATTATGGTTCTTCCCTTTGGCTGTCAGATCGGCATCAGAGAAAGACATGCCATTATCAGCGGTTAGGTTGGCCACACAGTCGGTGAACTGATCAGCAGACGTCTCTTGGGGTACGTGGGCCGTTTTTAAGAAAGCAATCAGGGCCTTGGCATGGGCCTCCGAACACAGCAGCAGTGACAGCATGGAGATTTTGGAGGGGGTGTGCCCCAGCTGTTCGACAACGTTGAAATCACTTTTCTTTATTATCTTGAGGATCTCTTCCATCTCCTGCTTGGAAGCCTCAACAATGGTCTTTGGTGCCTCCGTCCGGGTAGGCACATCAGCAGCAATCCCCTTACCCCGAGCATCAGATGACTCGGCAGCAGGGGTGGAAACTTGGTCAGGGGAAGAGACAGACACACTGGCAGGTGTGATGATCAAAGGCCTCTGAATTACCGGAGGAGCAATGTCTGGCGAGAACAGTCTTCCACTACGAGTGACCTTAGCAGGCCCAGTGATGTTGGTGACACCAGTATCAGTGTTGAACTCTTGTTTCACACCCAAAACATAAACATCTGCCCCATAGTGCCATGGGACAGCCTTATCAGACTTGTAGGGGATGGGCCCCGGAACAGTAATGGTGATGGGAGCAATCTTGTGAACAGGCAAAATTTGGACAGGCTTCCTTGAAGGAGCCTTGGAAGGGTTGTTGAAAATGGTAATGATCGAAACTTCTTCAACAGGGGCAGCAGGAACAGCAGTCTTCTTGAACAAGATCTCTTTACTATCCATCAGGTTTTGGACGCCTGATTTCAGCAAAGAACAACCAGCAGGGGAAGCAACACATAGAGGGCAACCTTTGCCACATCCCGGAAATAAACCGGCTAGCAACAGGTTCCTCTTGATCGTCAGCAACGGAGTAGCAACATCATCCACCGAAGCTATATACAAATCCTCCTCAACAGCATTCACTCCATGCTGGGGCATTTGAGCGGTAACAACATTTGGCCTCTCGGGTGCCTCAAACTGTATCTCCTTTGCATCAATAAGGTCCTGAACCTTATTCTTTAGGGCCCAACAGTCATCTGTATTATGCCCCGGGCTATCAGAGTGATAAGCGCAACGGGCGTTGGGGTTGAACTTGGGGGATGTAGTATTCACGACCTTCGGGGCCTCTCTAACAGTCACCAAGCTGGCTGATAACAGTTGCGGCAGGATCTGAGAGAGAGTCATGCTGAGTCGAGTATACTGCCGTTTGGGCCTCTCAGCTATGGGTAGGTTGTACTGTTGTGGAGCAGTAGCAGGCTTAGAGATTACCACCGCGTTGACAGCTTGGCGGCGTTCAGGTTTGTCTTGCCTTCTTGGACCATACACATCACTTGCCTCTTTCTTGAAGGGCTTCTTTTCAGCATTGGAGGAGGCAACCTTCTGTATCTTCCCCGATTTTATACCAGCCTCGATCCTCTCACCAATCAGGATCAGATCAGTAAACCCAGCAGAGGAATTACCAATGAGATGATTGAAAAATGGACCAGATAGGGTCCCCAAAAACATATCCACCAGCTCTCGGTCCGTCAATGGTGGCTGCACCCTGCCAGCCAGATCTCTCCATTTCTGTGCGTACTCCTTAAAACCTTCACTCGATCCTAGCGACATACCCTGGAGTTGGGTACGTGTAGGAGCGAGGTCGGAATTATATTGATACTACTTGTAAAAAGCAGTGGCCAGATCCTCCCAGTTACGAATGTTGGTTCCATCCAGCTGAGAGAACCATTCGAGGTGAGTCCCTGAAAGACTCTCCTGGAAGAAATGGATCCATAAGTTCCTGTCTGCTGTGTCAGGCTGGATCTTCCTTACATAAGAACGGAGGTGCATCTTGGGACAGGAAGCCCCGTCATACTTCACAAAGGCAGGTGCCTTGAACTTGTGTGGAATCACCACCCCAGTAGATAACCCCAAGTCTCCGAAATCCAGTCCAGGAACACGCTGAATTTCCATAGCATTTAACCTGTCCTCCAGCTGCTTGTACCGGTCCTCAGCATGAGGATACTGTTCGTCGTTGAAGTCTGTTTCAGTATCAGAGACCACAGGAGTAGGGACCTCCCTTTCTTGGTGACTACCTTCCCCCACAGATGGAGTAGTCCTCTCAGCTTCATTTTGTAAAGTATTCCCGAGTCTGCGCCCAGTGTTGAATAGCACAGTCCTCTTCTTCTTCTTACTCTTCTTCAGGAGCATAGCCTTCAGCTCTTTTTGACCTTGAGCCAAACCCATGATCAGCTCTTGAAATTGTGCGTTCTGCGCCTGAAGGGCCTTGATAGACAGCTCGGTAGATGATTCAGGGTTCATGATGCTGAAATAAACAGCGAAGAACGGTAAGCAACCTGAAAAGAAGAGTACCTGTGATGCACATGATGAATGATATGTGTTTATGCAATGCATTCAAGAGTTCAAAAATTCAAATTTGTTGTAGACAAAAAGGAACACACGTTATCATTAAGGAAATAATTGTTTGATACATCAAAGCCTCATGGGCAAACATTACAAAGCAAATCAATCCCAAAAGACACTACGCATCCTCTTCGGAGCAATATAGGTATTGAGATTCCTTTCCTCGTGCAGTAGGCGGGTGAGCTCCAGGACCTTCTTTTCACTAGCATGTAGACTGGTCTCCAGAGAATTCCGTTCTTCCTTAAGCTGGATCCAGCTCTTCTGCATCTCTTCCCAGGACGTGGGCATGTCAGGATGTTGAATGGTGTAGGACACCTCTCCTTCTAAGTCTGGCTCTTTGATCACGGGGAGAACATGAGGATATGGCATCACCAGCTTCTGGGAGCGGGCTCGTACCCACTTGAGATAAGGCTCCAATGGGATGGAGTTCCTGTGCCCCAGGGTCTTGCTGTCTATCTTGCTGGGCATCCTCCAAGCTCTGATAAATTTCAGGCGAAGTCCTTATCCATCGTTGTCGAAGTCAAAAACTATGTCAGGAATTAACATGTCATGTGGGCCGTCCCTCCGAGCATAACCAAACTGTCTCCAAGCCAGGCATGGGTTGTAAGTAATACCTCCTCTGATTCCAAGTAAAGGAACATTAGGGTACTCCCCGCAACGATCAATGATAGTGACATCCTCTCTGGACCGAGAGCACCAATGTATATCTGCATGTGTAAGAGTCATCAATCGTTGTGACCACCTCAAACCCCGCTCGTTCTTCAAAACTGATTGTGGAAGGTGTGAAAAAAACCACCTTCCCAGGAGGGGAGTGCAGCACATAAGAACACCCCTTTTTCTCATGGTTCGAGTGTAACATGAGTGAAGGATGTCCCCCAGCAACGTAGGTATAGGATTCCTGGACATGAAGACCTTGACAGCACTGATATCTATAAGCTGATCTGGCTTAGGGAACAGCACCAGCCCATAGACAAGGAGGGCTACAACTTCTTCAAAGGCTTGTAGGTCAAGGGAATTCCAACACTCTTGGGCCTTCTCAAACAGAAACTTTGCCAAGAACCCTTTGATACCATTTCTGGCTTCCCAATGCCCCTTGATGTCAGATGGTTGTAGGCATAATGCTTTAGCTACTTCTTCAAGTTTTGGTTCCCTTTCCGTACCGTTGTAGGGTAGTTGATTGAGAATGGGGATCTTCAGAAGCTGGGAAAACTCTTCTAAAGTAGGCACCAGCTTATAATCCGGGAAAGTAAAACAGTGATGCAGAGGGTCAAAGAATTGGAAGAGGACCTTTACCATCTCTTCCTCAATATTGGTATTGACCAGGCTGATGAGTCTACCATGCCTTTCACTGAATGACGAGTTCTCGGGAATCCTGGATGTAAGCTCCTTAAGCTGAGGAGGGATCCTTACAAGGTTGATCTGAATTGTCTTTCTGCGGATAGTTTCCATGTCCTACAAAACAAGAACAAAGATGAAGATTCGAACCCCTGAAATGGTTAGTGGATGCATATGATGCTGTATGATGTTATGATGCTATGACTAAACAGACCACAAATATTTACAAAGGCAAACATGTAAGGCACACAAGTCACACAAGACAAGCCCTTAGAGTTTAGGCCAGCATGGGGTATGGGTATTACCCTCTTGAAGTTGGTGGGCTCAAACCTGTCCTATCAAAGTAACCGGGTTCTAAGGATCTCAATATCATTGGATTGCTTTCATTGTTCATCGTTTCGATTTAGCCACTGACTGGCGATCAAAATATCCCAAGAAAACAACCCTCAATTGAGTGTAGTATCGAGTATCAACCGACTTCGGAGTACACCAAAGTAGTTATCTCACTACCCTAAAGAGGCCAAGATGGTTCAATTAAGGTTCCTAAGGTCTTTTGATGCTTCACGACACCACGCGGAGGCCCCGTACTCTCCTTGATTGACTCAAGGGTTACCGGTACACACCAAAGTGCCACATCAACGTAGCAGACTGCTTCAACCTTGTCGGTATACCCCGCACAGTTCCCTCACATCCTTGTTGCTACTTTCTAAGAAGGTATCCCCAGATCCGGGTTAGGATCTATAGAACTCCCAAGACAGTCCCACAATTTAAAGCAAACAAGTCAAAGCATTTGAAAACACAGTGATCTTAGTCCTAAGGTACACCTCACTTTAAATGATTTCCCCAGCAGAGTCGCCAGTTCTGTGATCGGTGGAAATAGAACTGACTGTTTAACGTTGGTTCGCGAAATATCGCGGAAGCAAGAGTCGCCACCGTCTTTTATTTTCTCCAAATGGAAAGGACAAAAGCACAGAAAAATTCCTTATTGAGATTAGTTCTCGGATCGGGAGGTAGATTTATAGAAAGGGAAGGTGTTAGCACCCTTTCTATCCATGGTTATCCATGGGCTCTTAGATACTTGCTCACTTGTGTTTTCAAAGATTTGTTTGCTTTTTAAGTGTGTGTGGGTTTTGAAAAAGTTTCGTTTGAAAAAGTTTCGTTTGAAAAATTTCTAAGTAACTCTTGTATCTGTCCTCAAGAGTGTATGAAAAATTTGTTTGAAAACTTTTAGAAAGTGTGAGGTGTGAAAAGTTGTTTTGTTTGTTTGAAAGAGCAAGTATCTATGAGAATCTACCTACCCTAAGGAATTAGGCTGTGTAAGAGTCCTTTAGATAGTGCTATCCCACCATTGAAAGGTAGGTAGCACCATCGTTGGAGTTGTTCGGGTCAATTCGAGGGTTAGGGACAGTGTGGTCACCGGGCAATAGTAAGATACCTTAGAAGCTACCCTTATGCCATTGATCTTTTTATTCCGAGGCAACCGTTTCGAGGCAACTTGTTTCGAGGCAACTGTTTCGAGGAAACTAGATCAATGGAACATAAGGACTCACTAAGACGTCCTATACTCGACGACCACGTTTCGAGGGGCAAGGCAACAGTGTGATCACCAGAGCAACGGTAGGACACCTTAGAAGCTACCCTTATGCCATGTTCATGGACATAAGGACTTACTAAGACGTCCTGTACTCGACGACCATGTTTCGAGGGGCAAGGTAACAGTGAGGCGTACCCTAGGAGTGGTGTGTGAATTGTGTTTCATTTTCAGTTTATTATTTGTCTTGTCATGCATTGGTGATCTACGTTTTGATTTTATTTTTGAGCATTCATTCTTTCATGTGATTGTTAACAGTTAAAAGGTGCGGGAATTTAAAGTGCGGAAAAGATAAAGGTCCTACGCTATTACAAAGGCGCGGGTCTACATCGCCAAATTAATACAAAACCCGATTTAAAATAAAATGCAGAAAATAAATGCCTAATTAACTATTACAGGGCTTTGGAACAAGTACATTATATTCACAAAAGAAATGAAAAATAAATGCGCGAAAGGAAATAAGAATCGAGTGCGAGGGCGTTGGACCCTTTAAAGAAATTAAAATGAAATTATTAAATTAATTAAATTAAATAAAAAGAAAGAACTTATTTTTTTATTTTTGTATTTTTTATAGAAATGAAGAAAACTAATTGGAATTAAAATCCTAATTCTAAGTATTCTTAATTATTAAAGAAATAAATCCAAGTTTTGACCTAATTTACTTAGTTATTTAATTATAAGTATTTACAAAAAAGAAAACTATTAATAAATTAAATTAAATAAAAATATTTTTATTTTTTTGATTTCTGATTTTTTTATCATTTTAAGAAATAAAACTAATTAAATTAGTATTTAGAATCTAATTAAGTCTAATCAATTTTAATATTGCAAAATAATTTAGAGTTTCCTAGAATAAAAAAAAAACCTAATTAATTAATTAAATTTAGAAAAAAAGGAAAATCTAAAATTTATTTGGGTAAGAATATTTTTATGATTTTCTGAAATAAAAAAGAAAAATTAATTTTGTTAATACAAAGCAAATTAAAAAGATAAAATAGAAAAGAAAATAAATTCAAGGGAAAAAGGAAATGGGCCTGTATTTTGTAGCAAAATGGGGGGTGTGGATGGCAAAGCAGAGCCCAAACGCTGGAGGCCTTCTTTGACTTTCTCTAATCCCTTATGCCTGCCTTGACTAATGTCCACAATGGAGGGATGCACGTGAGGCGCTGGATTTGGATCAGGATGCAATCTGACGGCTAGATCTCATAAGTGCATGGTATGGATTGAAAATGGAAGCACATGGAATCCACTAGCCCAGTCAGCATTAAGTAAAAGAATTAACAATTTGAATGGCCAATTAAAACACAAGAAAATGTCACGCCTGCGTCAAACTGAACCAAGCCAAGTCAACGACGCCGGAGCAATGCTCCGGTCATCTTCTCCGGCGAGGGCAATTCTGAAAACCTGCGAAAACAACGAAATCAAGGCGAACAAAAAGCCAGATCAAATGATTAAGGAATGGCGATTCTCATGGTGATGTTTTCATGGTTTAATGTGGCCTATTTTCATCAAAACGAAGCTCCACATAATCTGAACCCTAGCCATGGAGGTTCACGTTTTGGCCATGAGAAATCCCAAGCGATAGCCCAGACCTGCTCTAAACATCCATTGGAACTCAAAGGTATGGTCAGTAGGGATTAAATCAAGACATAATCGAAAATACAATCCATGGAAATTCTGCAAAATGAATGCTCATGTACCTATAGTTTCAGTCTGCATGGTTACATGAAATGGGTGTGTTTTTACCTTATTTTACCTGTAGATCACGATAGGATGGATGGGAAGTCTTGCGGATGACTGAATCCTTGAATTCGAGCTTGGTGCAATTCTTTGGAATTTTTGAAAAGAAGTTTCTCTTGGCTGCCTCTCTCTCTCGTCTTCCAATGCCTTGTGATGGTTTGTAACTAGGTTATGTAGGTGATTCTGATCAGCATTAAGGCTCATAATACCATGCATTCAAGCTTGAGATTTTAACATAAACTCCCTTAACCAACTTTCCATCTTTGCAACCATTTTGAATTCTTGCTTAATTAAGCCTTGAAACGAATATGGGATGTGCATGATGATGATTCAAAGTTAGTTAAGACCAAATATCCCCCTTTATTGAACTTCTTGATTTTCTTTTGATTTTAAAAGATTTAAAATTAATTAAATCCAATAAAATCAATAAAAAATGAAAAAATCAATTTTAAATATTGAGATAAAAGGTGGGACACGTGGGAAGCATGGACAAGCTAATTCAAGTGGAAAAAGTGGGCCCCTTTTGTCAAAAATGAAATTTCAAGGATAAATGATTTTGGCCATTTCACAAAAATTTCCCAACTTCTCCAATGCACATCTTGCTCAATTTTTAAGCTTTGATCATGTTCTTGGACATTTTAGAAAGGTCTTGAAGTCCTCTAACCAATGTCTTTGGTCCCATGTCATTTTTATTTACCAATCTGAAGTTATGGTCTTTGACTTAAAGTCCCTTTTTGTTGACTTTTGAAAATGACCTATAATGTTGAAATTGATAACTTTTTGTGAGAGCATTTCTTGGACTTGGAGTGTGAAGATGAGTTGTAGTAAATGTCATCCCCTTCAAGATGAGCATTGGATGGAATTTTTCTGATGAACCGTGAAAAAGTTATGCCTTGGTCAAGTTACAGTTGACTTTTCAACTGTCCAAAAATAGAAACTTTTGCATCTTGAGACTTTTTGAGCCATGCTTTTGAGAATCATGATCAAGCATTGATAAAATGATGTTTGTGGCTTCAAAATAAGATGTTGACCAAAAATTTTGACTTTTGACTGCCAAATGACCATTTTGCCCCTACAGTTGACTGTTGAGCAATTAGGGTTTTTGACTGTGCAACTTGACCTTGTGAGCCTTGAAACTTGACATGTAGGTGCTTGGCAATGTTTATAGGCATAGGAGAGATCTTGAAAACTTCAACTTCCTTGCAAGAACCAAAACCCTAGTTTGACTGTCTTAGGAGGATGGTTTGACTGTGTGGCCCTTGAGTAAACTTGAACCAATTGTGGATGATTCTTGTCAAAACTTTGAAGATTATGGGAGGGCAAATTTTGGGGTACAACAACTACCTTAGCAAAAAGTTTACCGACTGTGAGACCCGATACTCACTGCTCGAGAAAACTTGCTGCACTTTGGCATGGGCTGCTCGCCGGCTGAGACAGTATATGGACTCACACTACTCTGTTGATATCAAAGATGGATCCAATCAAGTATATCTTCGAAAAGCATGCCTTGTCCGGAAGAATAGCAAGATGGCAGATGATATTGACTGAGTATGACATCCAATATACAACCCAAAAGGCACTCAAGGGAAGTGTGTTGGCAGGCCATTTGGCACATCAGGAAGTGGATGATTATTAGTCTATGAACTTTGAATTCCCGGACGAGAATATCATGTTGGTAACTGATTATGAGACACCTGGACCGGATGAAGGACCTGAGGAAGGATCCCGATGGTCTATGTACTTTAATGGAGCTTCAAATGATTGGGGTAATGGCATTGGCGCTGTGATCATATCTCCTAAAGGCTCTCATACTCCGCTTACCGCCCGACTATGTTTCAACTGCACCAACAACATGGCGGAGTATGAAGCGTGCATTATGGGTCATCGAGTAGCAATTGACCTAAGGATTAAGTTTCTAAGTGTCTTCGGAGATTCTGCTCTTGTGATCAGTCAGATCAAAGGCGAGTGGGATACGAAACACCCAAATCTTATTCCTTACAAGGAGTATGTGTTGACATTGCTTCCCCATTTTGAGAAGATAACCTTTGAACACTTCCCGAGAGAGGAGAATCAGTTGGCGGACGCGCTGGCTACGATGTCTTCTATTTTCAAAGTCAATTGGGACAACGAGGCTCCCCGGATTATCATTGAAAGATTGGACGAACCTGCACATTGCTGTGACATTGAGACTGACGAGGTAGCAGATAAACCCTGGTTTCATGAGGTGAAGAGGTATCTTGAGGCTCAGGAGTACCCCGAGGGTGCATCTGTTAATGACAAGAAGTTTCTGAGGAGGTTCGCGACGAAGTTCTTCATCAGTAATGGTATTCTTTACAAGCGTAACCATGATTCGACCTTACTGTGATGTGTGGATAAGAATGAAGCAGAAAGGATTATGGTAGATTTGCATGAGGGTACTTTCGAAACTCATTCCAGTGGACACACCATGGCAAAAAAAATCCTTCGGGCAGGATATTATTGATCCACAATGGAAGCTGACTGTTATCAGCATTCTCGGACATGTCACAAGTGCCAGGTCTATGCTGATAAAGTGCACATACCTCCAGTTCCTCTGAACGTCTTAACGGCACCTTGGCCTTTTGCAATGTGGGGCATTGATATGATTGGCGAGATCAGACCTACGACATCCAATGGGCACCGTTTCATCCTGGTAGATATTGATTACTTTACAAAGTGGGTTGAAGCAGCTTCCTTTGCTACTATAACCAAGAACGTCGTGGCACGATTTATTCGGCACAATCTAATCTGTCGATATGGTGTACCAGAGAGGATCATTATGTACAATGGTACCAATCTTAACAACACGATGATCAGCGAGCTCTGCGAGCAATTCAAGATACAGCATCATAACTCTTCTCCCTACCGACCGAAGATGAATGGGGCTGTCGAAGCGGCTAATAAGAACATTAAGAAGATTGTGCAGAAGATGACAGTGACCTACAAAGACTGGCACGAGATGTTACCATTTGCTCTTCATGGGTACCGTACCTCAGCATAGACGTCAACGGGGACAACACCCTACTCCTTGGTATATGGCATGGAGGCAGTCTTGCCCATTGAAGTTCAGATACCCTCTCTCCGAATCATGAAGGATGCAGGTTTGAGTGAAGATGACTGGATTCAGACCCGGCTTGATCAGCTAAACCTAATCGACGAAAAGAGACTTACCGCTATTTGTCATGGTCAGACGTATCAAAAAAGGATGATCAAGGCATTTAACAAGAAAGTCAGACGACAAGAGTATCAAGTTGGGGATCTGGTAATCAAGCGTATTATCCTACCTCAAGGTGATCCCAGGGGAAAATGGACCCCTACTTACGAAGGGCCATTTGTGGTTAAGAACATCTTCTCAGGAGGAGCTATGATTCTAACCACCATGGATGTTGACGACCTTCCTCACCCCGTCAATGCAAACATAGTGAAAATATACTACGCATAATCAAAGACCTGCTAGGTTGACTGGCCTAGGCAAAAATAAGGGCTTCCCAGCAAACCAAAAGGGTTCGGGCAAAAATAAGGGATGAAAATGAAAAAACTGTACACCCGGCAAGTCGAAAACCTGAAAATGCGGCTTGGGCAAAAAAGGGTATCCCGGTGGACTGAAAACCCGAAAGGGCGGTCCAGGAAAAAATTAGGGATCAAAGTGTAACATTATGTCTCATTGGATCATCTTGCATCCAGACTTCGGTATCGACTATCAAGCTCGAACGGCACTAATCAATCTGATCTACCTTCAACCAAGTAGCAAAGTGATGAGATGCTCGAGGACATAAAGGCAATAGCAGAGTTGGAACCCAGTGGGATTATTCACATAGCTGTTTTGTTTAGTTTTTCACAAATTGTGTAAATTCTATTATTCGGCGGCATTCTCTTACTAGGACGTCAACCTCTTGTACAAAAAACGCCTATTTACAGGCCAAACTTCAAAATCAATACAATTCATTTCCAAAGAAATTTCAAACTGTTTTTCCTTTATCTGATTTGTTTTGCAAAGGACGTCCAATGTTCATTTTTGATATATGCACTTGACATTAATTGCTGCTCATAAATATTTACATGTGAAACAAAAGAAGAATTACTGGTAATATCAGAAACAGGGACAATAGAATTGTCCAAACTGTATAGCTGCTTTGTCCACCAGGTACCGGGTAAATTCATCTGAAGAATATGGCTAAGAGGCCTTCACTCCCCGCAGAGTAAGACAATAATGATAGCTCTCCCAGCTGAGACTTACCACTGTGAATAAATCAGCAATACTCCCCTCAAGCAGAGTTGATCTACCATCAGCACTAAAAAGGCTTGATATCCCCAAAAGTCTTAATATTCCCTAGCAGAGTATAAGAATGTTCCCCGGAAGAATACAAGATACCCCCAGTAGAGTTAAAATTTTCCCAGCGCAGTCTGGAAAAAGCTTCCCCAACGGAGTTGAAGCATCATCTCCAGTAGACTCTGGAAGTTTATCCCTAGTGGAATACAAAATAAATCTCCCCAACCGAGTTCAAAGGATCATTCCCAACAAAGTTCAGAATATTATCCCCACAAGAGTCTAACAGGGTTATCCCCAGCAAGTCGCAACCGAAAGATCATCCCCAACGAAGTTCTTTCCTTTCACAAACAGGAATTCAACCCTAAACAAATTCAGTATCACCAGCAACGATAATTCATCCCGACAGAATTTATCAGTGGAATCTTCAGTAGAGCATCTCTTCCCCACAGAGTAATCTCCTCATAAGTTTATTCCCCAACGGAGTCATCCTCTCCTCCAGGTTTATTCTGTTTGTTCGTCATCCCCAGCAGAAATGAAGAATTCAACTCTATTCTCCAGCAGCTATCCGGGATTTATTTTCCCCGGCTAAAACATTACATTTCCATACATCATGATACATGCATATACGCATCATACCATACAATCTCATTTATGTTGAGAACATCATTGCTTGATCCATATCATGCATTGCATATGACTGACCTTTACTTTTCAGGAAAGATCCAGTTAAGTTCTCAGCTATGTCAAAGAACTCCTTTGGTTCAGTCAGATCGCCACGAAGATCTCCCTGATTCGTATTCCAGTTGAAGTTATTCCAAGACTTTCGTCTGGTCCAGTTAAATCGTTTCGAAGATTTTTCTGATACCGATCCAGTCAAAGTTAATCCAAGACCTCCTCTGGTTCAGTTAGATCGCTGATAAGATCTCCCTGATTCGTATTCCAGTTGAAGTTATTCCAAGACTTTTGTCTGGTCTAGTTGAATCGATTTGAATATTTTTCTGATGCCGATCCAGTCAAAGTTAATCCAAGACCTCCTCTGGTTCAGTTAGATCACCGATAAGATCTCCCTGATTTGTATTCCAGTCAAAGTTATTCCAAGACTTTTGTTTGGTCCAGTTAAATCGTTTCGAAGATTTTTCTGATGCCGACCCAGTCAAAGTTAATCCAAGACCTCCTCTGGTTCAGTTAGATCACCGATAAGATCTCCCTAATTCGTATTCCAGTTGAAGTTATTCCAAGACTCTTGTTTGGTCCAGTTAAATCGATTCGAAGATTTTTCTGATGCCGATCCAGTCAAAGTTAATCTAAGACCTCCTCTGGTTCAGTTAGATTGCCGATAATATCTCCCTGATTCATATTCCAGTTGAAGTTATTCCAAGACTTTCGTCTGGTCCAGTTAAATCGATTCGAAGATTTTTCTGATGCCGATCCAGTCAAAGTTAATCCAAGACCTCCTCTGGTTTAGTTAGATCGCCGATAAGACCTCCCTGATTCGTATTCCAGTTGAAGTTCATACCACCTATCAACAATATGCAAATGGCATCCGTAAGCCCATTCCCGACATCACCAGGCTGATACCACTTCATGCGAGTGAAAATTTCTGGGCACTCTAGTGTTCAATCATCTTCCACCTTCGGATCACGAAAGGCCCGAAAGCCAATCTATATCCTCATGTTTAAGAAAATTGAACAGGGGCAGTTGTTGTACCCCAAAATTTGCCCTCTCATATTTCCCAAGACATTGCAAGAAAAATCTCCAAGTGGTTCATGTTTGCTTAAGAGTTGGACAGTCAAGCTATCTCCTAAGGCAGTCAACCTCAAATTAGGGTTTTGTGTTGCATCAAGCTCCTTGCATCCAAATGACCTCAAGTTCTCCCCAATGTCCTAATATGTTCTCAAGTTCATCCATGTCAAATTTCAAGCCTTGCAGAGGAAGTTTGCTCAGTCAATTGCTCAGAGGGTCCAAAAATCGACTGTGCTAGGGCAAAAGTCAACTGTGACCCAAATACAGTCAAACTTAAATATTTTTTGTCAACATTCTAATTTTTAAAGATATTTCATCATTTTATCAAGTGTTGATCATGATTCATCAAGGATTGCTCAAAATTCATCAAGACTCAAAAGTTGCTAAATTAGGGTTTTGTAGGAAAAGTCAACTCAACTTTGACCAAGCATAACGTTCTCATACTTTATGAGAAATGACCCATCCAAAGCTCATTTTGAAGAGGATTCAATTTCCTACATCCATCTTCATACCCCAAGATCAAGAAATGCAATCACAAAAAGTTACAAATTTGGACATTATAGGTCATTTTTGAAAGTCAACAAAAACACTTTTTTTCCAAAGCTTATAACTTGAGCATGGAATATAAAAATAAGATGATACCAAAAGGGTTGGTTAGAGGACATCTCAAGCTTTCTAAAAAGTCCAAGAACACTTCCAAAAGTTCAAAATTGAAGAAGTTATACATTGTTGAAGTTGGGCATTTTTGCAAAATTGCCAAAAGTCAACTATCCCTAAAACTTCTAATTTTGTCAAATGGGACCATTCTTTTCCACTTGATTTGATCATGTCACACTACACACGTGTCCTAGCTTCATCCTTGTGACCATTTGTCAATTTTATTATTTAATTTGATTTTTTAATGAATTATTTCATTTTAAATCAATTTAAATCAAATAAAATCCAAATATTGATTATTTGATCTCTTTTTGGCTATTTCAAGACCTAATCATCATCATCAAGTGAATCAAATTCGTATCATACATTCCATGTGCAAAAATATTTGATTTTTTGCAAAATTGGAAGGTTATCAATGGAGGATCAAATTAAATCTCCAAGCATTGATGTACAAGGATTGAGTCTACAAATGTTAACCTAATTCATTGCTCATTACATATACAAGTGAAAGGCACACGAATTGGGGGCTAGAGGCTGCAGAATCATCAAAAGAAAAACTTGAAAAAAGGTGAAAAAGTGTGAAACTGAAATCGTGCATAGAGGCATTTTCAAGGGCAAATCTCAACACCAATCCATTGCTGGGCAATCATTGAAGCGAAACCAATCCAAAACCAATCCCCATACGCGCCCCTAAGCTCTGTAAGTGTCTCAAAAATATGCCTTTCAGTTGAATTCGTATATCATTGTTCTTGCACTTTCTTGTAAAATCTTTGCATATTCATGTTTATCATCCAATTTACAAGCTTTCTGCATTATTTGATTGCATTTATCTGGCCTGTAACTCCATAGCCGAGTCCAGGGTTCTTGGTTCGTGTTTTTTAGGCGTTTCTTTTGCAGGCGAAATTGATGCCATTGATGGACATAAGCATGATCAGTGGAGGAAGACGAGCATGACCATGGTCTTGGATTGAGTTTTCATGGCCTAGAATCAATTTTAGGAACGATCTACGAATTTAGTTGCGGATACAAATCCGCAGGTAAATATCCAGGCTGAACGAAGAAGATGAAGACGTACCCCCCTCCCATTGGCTGATTCAAACTTGGCGCGTTTCTTTTTTTTATTTCTGGCATAATACGCGTTTTCCTATTTTATTATTATTGTCCAATAGGTATACAGATAAAGCGCGTTGGTTGAGTGGTAGTGGAGTGTATGCTGTGACTTACAGGACCTGGGTTCGAATCCCAGGTCCCCCATGCATTTGTATTATTTTTTCATAGGTTATCCAGTGCAAGCCAAGGTTGAAGACCTATCATATGCCCTCAGATCTCAAAGCGCCAGATGGCCCCAGGCCAGATCTGGTGGTCCAGAAGTGATGTTCACCATACTCCCTAGTCAACGTGCCACATGGAATTCCAAAAAGTCAGCCAGGCCAATGGACTATTGGGCCTCAGAATTGTTATCCCAACCTCCCAAAAGCAGGCCCAAATCTCTAACTCTCTCTATTTCTCTATTTTATTTATTTATATTGTTTATTTATTTTTCATAATTTAATTAACCAATCAAACTTTTTTTTTCTGAACAAAATTAAAAACCAAAAATATTTTCTTATTAAAATTAAATTTCAGTAATTTATTTTTGTTAATAAATATTAATTTAATTAATTTAGTTTAATTAGGAAATAACTTTAATATCTTTTGCAATAATTAAAATTAATTTAGACAATTAGGTTTTATTAACTTTGATTAATTTATTTTTATTTCTTTAAATACTTAAAAACCCAAAAAATATTTTTATAATTAATTAATTTATTTAATAATTAATCCAATTTAATTTCTTCCATAAATTCAAAAATAACAAAAAAATCTTTTCTTTAGTAATTAAAGGGTCAAAACCCTAGAATGCGCCCGATTTAATTTCCGCACGCGATTTACTTTCTTTTATCTAATATTCTATTTGTTCCCGGAATGTAATAGATAATTAGGATCATTTAATTATTTTATCGCTTTATTTATTTTCCGTATTTAAATTTCAAAGGGTTGCTTTTGGCGATGTAAATACCCGACGCCTTGTAATAGTTAGTTAAATTTCCGCAATTTAATTTCCGCAACTTATATAACTGTTAGATGATTGATAATAGGTATGCATGACAAGATTGAATGTTTAACCTAAAATCAACTTAGATCACCATTAACATGTACAAAGACAAAATTAACTGAAAACGACACACTCGCACATGCGCACTCTTAGGGTACACCTCACTTGGTTGCCTTAGAACGTGGTCATTGAGTATAGGAAGTTTTAGAGGGCGCCCTCTTGTCCAAAGATCATAGTTGCCTCAAAACGGTTGCCTCGGAAAAATGATCTAAGACATTAGGGTTACCGCTAAGGCGTCCTAACATTGCTTTAGTGACCGCACGTCCCTTAATCGAATTGACCCTTTAAACTCCAACGACGGTGCTACCTACTCATTAATAGTGGGATAGCATTGTCTAAAGGACATTAGCGCAGATTGATTCCTTTATCGAGTAGGTAGATTGTTCTTAAGTACTTTCTCTTTCAAAACAAAAATAAAACTTTTCGCACTTACACTTTTCAAAACAAAAACTTCTTTCAAACCCACAAACACAAAGAAAAGCAATTTTTGAAAACACTATAAGCAAGTACCTAAGAGCCTGTGGATAACCATGGATAGAAAGGGTGCTAACACCTTCCCTTTCTATAATCTACCCCCGGACCCGAGAAACATCTCGAAAAAGGAATTTTTTTGTGCTTTTTTCCTTTCCTTGTTGGATAAAATAAAAGACGGTGGCGACTCTTGCTTACCGCGACATTTTGCAAACACAAACGCAAAATGCAAACCAGCATTCCAAAAACAGTCAGTTCTCTCCCACTGTATCATAGTTATCAACTATGCCTTCAATAGATGTTGTAATTCCTGAGACAAGGGCATTTTGATCTTGTAAATTTCCTCCTTGGTGCATCTGACCTACGTTGATTGCCCTGTTGTTGTTGTTGTTGCACAGGCGCAGGATTATAAAATCAGTACATCTCCCGCAGACTGGTTGCGGTCATTTCTAGCACGAGCCTTCTGGCCATACACAACATTAGTTTCCTTTTTATCATTGAACGTCTTCTTCATAGTACTTGAAGACGCGCCCACCTAAATTTTTCCACTCCTGATTCCAATTTCAACTTGTTCCCATGTTAGTATCAACTCAGTAAAACTAGATGAAAAGCTTCCGATTAGATGATTAAAGAAAGGTTCTGTCAAAGTTCCCATGAACATATCAACCATCTCCCTATCAGACAGAGGAGGTTGAACCCTTCCAGCTAAATCTCCCCACTTCTGTGCATACTCTTTGAAGCCTTCGTTTGAGTCCATAATCATACTTTATAATTACACATGAGTTGGCGCAAGGTCAGCATTGTACTGATATTGCTTTAAAAAGCAGCAGCCAAGTCTTCCCAAGTATGTATATTGGTTCCTTCTATATGATAGAACCATTCCAGTTGTGTCCCAGATAATCTCTCTTGAAAGAAGTGAACCCATAAATTTGTGTCAGCAGTATGAGGTTGGATCTTACGAACATAAGACCTTAAATGCAATTTAGGACAGGAGACGCCGTCCTACTTTGCAAAAGTAGGAACCTTGAACTTGTGGGAAATAACAACTCCCAAAATAAGACCTAACTCTTCAAAATCCAGTTCATGCACTCTCCGAATCTCCATGGCATTAAGACGATCTTCTAGCTGTTTGTATTTCTCATCAATATGAGGATACTGCTCATCAAAATAGTCTTCTACATCAGGAATTTTACCAGAACCAAGGTTGATTCCCCCCTCATCTTTCACACTCTTGTCATCTTCCTCATGATTATCACCTTCATTTGATGGGAGCTCAAAATGTAGAGCCCTTTTGACCAGACCTTTAAACCTTCTACCCATATTAAAAAAGACAGATGGCTTCTTAGTCTTCTTCTTTATCTCTTTGATGATGAGTGCTTTCAAGTCTTTCTGCCCTTTGTCTATGTTCATGAACATTTGCTGAAATTGAGCGTTCTGAGCTTGAAGTTCTTTCACGGTTTGTTTGAGAGCCATATTTTACTTAAATAAACAGCAAGATGATGAGAAAATTGGTCATGGGAAATACCTGTTATGTAATGATATGCATGATATGTGGATGCAATGTTTTCAAGGATCTCGCGGGATAAACATAAATGAAATGTTAGAAGTTGAGTCTGGTTGCAGCTTTGACTGAATAACTTTGCGTCTTTGAATGTCCTTTTATGAGAATCAAGCTCACCATGTCAAGTGGGTCCTAGCCTTTGACTCAAAAGAACACACTTCGGTCTTTGACGACATCTAGTTAGAGGAAAATAAATCCCCTTGCCCCATTGAGATCCTTGAAATGGTTAATGAAAATGCTATGGTATGATGTCATGATGTCATGTTTGAATAAGTAACAAATACAAGAAAAGCACACAAAAACCTTAGGTTTAAGGCTTGCATGAGGTCCGTAAGTAAGTACCTTTTTGAAGTTCAGTTGGCTTAACCTGTCCTAAGAATAGTAACCGGGTCCTAGGAATCTCATATCACCGACCTTTCTCACAGGCTTTGTTTCAGCAGAGCAGCTGTCTTGCCATCAAAATATCCCGAGAGTCGAATCTCAATGAGTGTAGCATCGAGTATCAACCAACTTTGGGCTGCACCAAAGCCGGCCATCTCACTACCTTCTAATGGACAAGTTGGCTCAATTAAGGTTATAAAAGTCAGTTAGTGCTTATGACACCACACGAAAGCCTAGTGTTCTCCTCGACTGACTCAAGGGACACCAATACAAACCAAAGTGTCACACTAACGTAGTTATCACTTCAACCATATCGGTCTATGCCATACAGTTTCCATGATCTATAGTTACTTACCTAAGGTCCCCAGATCCGGGTGTAGGATCTTTGCAAGAAATTTAAACCCGAGAAACCCTCAAATATAAAACAAAGAAAATAAGCAAATGAAAAGTGATTTAGCTCTAAGGTAACCCTTTTTTTTAAATATTCCCTATCAGAGTCTCCAGTTCTGTAATACGATGGGAGAACTGACTTGTTTTGTGTTTTATCGCAAATGTTGCAAATAACTAGAGTCACCATCGACTTTTCTTTTATCCAATAAGTAAAGGGTAAAAAGAACAGGAAACACCTTGAAGATCATGAGTTTGGGGGTTAAGTTATGAAAAGGGAAGTTGTTAGCACCCTTTTCATCCGTAGTTATCTACGGGCTCTTAATCGCTTAGCTCACTTTGAAAATTTCCTTGTGTGTTTGAAAATATTTTGAAAAGTGGCCAATGTAAGGCGAGACTTTGTAATGATCCTCGTATCTATCCTCGAGAATGCGTACAAAATGTTTTAAAAACATTTTGAAAGTGTTTGTGTGAAATGTTTTTGTTTTGAAAGGTTTGTGAGCAAGTGATTAAAAGTTCTACCCTACTCAAGGCCGTTCTTGTATTTTCCTCCTCCTTAAGATAGCGCTATCCATACCATTAGTTAGTAGGAAGCTCTATCGTTGGATGTGAAGGGACAAGCGAGGGTCTTCATACAGTCATCGAAAGCAACTAGTAAATATGCTTTAGCAATTTCCGTAAGAGACTAGATAATTTACCGAAAGGAAACATCGAAAGGTCATCGGGGGACTATGATCTTTGAATCGAGGGACTTTGCTAAAGCGTCCCCACGTTCGAGGGACATGACTATTTTCTGAAGGCAACAAGGAAGGTTATCCTAGAGGTGTAAGTCTGCAAGTGATTTGTATTAAGTTATTTTATCTTTACAATTAGGGTTTTCTATCTATTCGTTTTAGTCTTTTCATACAAACGCTAACTACTAAGCAGTAGCATAAAATATAATAAAGCGGTAAAGTACGGAAAATAAAGGCAGAAAGTAAACCCTAAACTATTAAATTGCTTCGGGGCAGTTACATAATAGTAGTGCGGAAAGTAAAAACCTAAGGTATTACAACCTATAAACAGTTACATAATAATGAAAAAAGAAATGCGAAAAATAATATCTAGGCTATTACATTTGCAAACCCTATACAGTCGATCTAAAAATATAAAATCAAATGAAAACAGAAAAGAAAATATTTTTGTCAATTTTTTTATGGAAAAAAGAATAATTTTTGCTAATTAATTAACCTATTAAATCTAATTAATTTTAATTAACAATAAATATTAATTAATAAATTATTATAAAAAGTTAATTAAGAAACTCTAAGAGTCTAATTAATTTTAATTAATAAAACTAAAAAAAATATTTATGTTGTATAAATAAATAAATAAAATGAGTAAGAGTAAATAAAAAAGAAAGAGAGTTGGGCCTGAAATAGCAAACATGGGGTGATGAATAAAAAGAGGAGGTCCAGGCCCAAGAGCTGGCCCCTGAGATCTAGTGCGTGGCATCAGCGAAGGTGCATCATGGGGGAGCGCATCTGCGACATTGATTTTGGTTGATGATGATCATGTGGTTATAGGGCAAGGGTGCACGGTTGATGCCATGAAGAGCGTTACATGTGATCTACAAAAATCAGAAAATATGTGAAAATGCCAAAACCAGGGATCGAACCTATACCCTGACATAATTAGGCTTTATCACTCACGCTTCTATCACTGGGGTGGTGATACATCCATTATCATCAGCGAAACAAAATAAATAAATAATAAAACAACATGACTGGACCGGAGAAGCGCCAGAGCCCTACCTCTGGTCGTCTTCTCGGGTGACTATTTTTTTGTTCCTGCAAAACAATAAATATTACAGATCCAAATGGATCCTACCCCTCTAAATCAAGCCCTACGAGTTTATTGGGAGTGCTATTTTTCGCTAAATTGTGCTGGTTTGTAAGATATAAAGAAAATATCATGGAACGGCAAGAACATGGCACTTCATGATTCTGTCATCATGGGGATCATGCTTTGGGTTATTCTTGCACTATTAAATCTTATGAACACATTAGCAACATTAGTATCCAAAAACACACGAAGAAAACAAATGTATGGAATTCATGCAATAACAAAACCGATGAGGTAGGTATATGAATTTTCATGCCCTTTTGATAATTGCAATCGATCCAACCTTACCCTATTGTGTTCCTGGAAGTGAATGAAGAGGTCGGTTTGCCTTGAGAGTGGCTGCAATTAAGGTTCCGAGTTTCCCTAGTTCTTGGGAATTTTTGGAAGTTTGAAAAGGTATCTTGTTGCAAGGGTTTCGTCTGGTTTGATGTATGAATGAGTGAGCATATATAATGGAGAAATTAGGTCAAACCATTTGGGCTTGAACCTTTGTAAGAAGCCTTGATCTTATCTTATTTTATTTTGAATTTAAATTACAAAAAATCAAAATAAATAGGACAAAAATCCATAGGGTGTATGAAGTGATTCAGAGGTTCACTATAAGCTGAAAAACACCTTTGGACCTTGAAACAATAGCCCATTAGCCCAAAAATTCAAGTTTGGTCACTTTTGGTTTCATTCATTTTCTCAAAATTTCCCAACTTGCACAAATCATAACTCTTTCAATTTTTATCATTTGAAGATGATCTTGAACTTTTTGGAAAACTCAAGATGTCCCCTACAATATCTTTGTCGATCATTATTTCATTTGAAGAGTTTATCTTGATGTAAGTTGCCTTGACAAAAAGTATCTTTTTGTTGACTTTTGAAATGACCTATAATGTATTGACTCATATCTCTCAAATGAAGCATTTTTTGGACTCGAGCTTAGAGAGACAAAGTTGTAGATAATTGAATTTACTTCAAAATGAGATTTGGTTGAGGAAAATCTGATGAAGAATGTGAAAGTTATGGTTGGTCAAAGCTCAGTTGACTTCTCTAAAGAAAACCCTAATTTGGCAACTTTTGACTTTTGATTAATTGATATTTTTCTTGATGAGTCATGATCAACCCTTGATAAAATGATGAATATGACTTCAAAATCTGGATATTGACCAAAAATCTTGAAGTTTGACTGTATGTTGACCACATATGACCTTTTGTCCAATACAATTATTTCCAGCCATCTGAGCAATTGACTGGGCAAACTTGTGATGCAAGGCATGAAACTTAGTATGAGCATTCTTGGAGACATATAAGAAACCATAAAATCCACTTGAGGCATTAGAAATCCAATCTTCCTTGAGAAAAGTGAAACCCTAGTTGTAGGTCAATTGCTTAGGATGAAAATTTGTCTGATCAATTCTTGAGTAACCTTGAGCAAATGAACACCCTAGGAGAATGATAAGATGTCTTGAAGAAAGTAAGAGGGAAACTTTTGGGGTACAAACACATGTCCTTTCTCTTTCTGAAAGCAATTTTGATATGACTCGTCATTTCTCTCTTTTTGTCTCTCTCATCCTTTCTCTCTTTCTCAGACTGCTTCCCTCTTCCTTTTCCCGCTTCTTCTTCGTTCTCCCTCTTATTCTTCACCATTATTATTGAGTTTCAGACAAGTTCGATTTTGATTTTGATTTAGTGTTTGTTTTTTCAGGTTTTGTGGTGTTGACACACGTGAAAGAGGAAAGATTCGTCGACGGTGTAGTTTTCGATGGATCCACGTGTAGCGCCTTCGTGACCTATCAACAGTAAGAGCTAAGAATCAGAGAATCATCATGTTTCTCGAAAATAAAGAAAATTGATTCTCTTATATACATTCTATTTGTCTCAATGTTGTCCTTTGTTTTTGTTCTTTTACGGTGTTTAAAATATATTTCTTAAGTGTTGTGTTTTTTTTTTTTTTTAAGATTTATTTTCTATGAACAATGAGTCATGATTTTGAAACTCTTGTTGTGACCAAAACATCTTTCTGAAACTCTTGTTATGGAAGCCATTCAAAACATGGTGCAAGGTAGGTAGTGTTTTATCGATTTACTCATCTTCCATGATTTTTAAGTTTTTGTTTTTGTGGATATGGATTGTTATGGTTTGAGATTGAATTTTGAATTTGATTGGAATAAGTGTAGAAGTGCATATGGTAAGGGATCCTGGAAAGTTGTTCATTGGAGGAATTTTCTGGGATACTAACGAAGACCGGCTCAGACAGTATTTTCAGAGCTTTATCTTAAACTAAATTATTTCCATACATTAAAGTTTCAAATGTTTTCTACGTTTTAATGTTTTATAGCAATGAAACAAACATTGCAACTTTTGTTGCTTATCTTCCTTCTTCTACCTTCTGCATTTAAATAATGAGTATTTAGTATCTTCTTGTTAATTAAGTTATGGTAGAAATCACACTTGACACTTGGCAATATAACTTTATTCACAACGAGTACACAAGAATCACATTTTAATCACAGTAGCATCCATGAATTGAGTATAATTCTCTGTTGCAACTCCATCTGTGTAATATGTGGAAGTTATACCTTCGTTTCTTAAGTTGTTACTTCGCTATGATTACATCTACCGTTTAGTAAAGGTGAAAAGTAAAATTGCGTTTCTGTTTCTTACAAATGAATATGTCAAAGCCCAGTTGCAGCTGACAATAAGTAAAACCATATTTATACAATAATTTTGTTTTTGTAGTCTTTATAGTAAACTGAGACACGCACGCACACATTCACACGCATGAATCACTGTTGTCAAATAAAAGTGGTAGCGATGCTATAGCGCTATAGTGTAGCAGAATATTAAGAAAGTGTTATTGTTCTGTGATACACGATTTAGTATAAAGTATTGTCAAATAATGACTACAGAAAAGGCTATAGCGATGTAGTGTAGCAAAATTTGAACAAAACACCATTTTTTACGATCCACAATTGACATCACTACCATGAACAAATATTTCTATCTTCATCATTTGCAATAAATATTTATTTGCTAGAAGTTTTTGAGATATATTGGAAAGTCTGGATGCCAGCGGTAAAGCTACTGTTTAGATGCAATTTAATATGTATATAAATTCTCTGCTTTTACAAACCACAATGCTTTTATAGATTTTAACTTGACCTGTTAGTAGAAAGTATAGCAGATACATGAGCATGAAGTAGATTGTATAGAAGTGTTTGCCACTGTTAGCAAATTGTTTACTTTGAAAATGATCATAGCTATGTCAAATATGCATTCTTATATGAGACATGAATTAGTAAGGCGCAAGGCTTACGAACTACGCAAGGCATTATGTGGACAAAATCAAACTCCAAGAGCCTCCAAAACATAAAATGTTTTGTTTACTGTAAAATAAAAGAGAAATCATGATCATTATAGAAAACAAATTTTTACCAAGATCATAATTTTTTATTTTTTTAAAACACCAAATTAAAATAATTATAATGAAAATATGAAATTATTAATCAAAGTATTGAATAATAACGAAAACGTAAAATTACTAATCAAAATATTGAATATTAAGGGGAAACATAAAATTATTAATCAAAATATTGAATATTAACAGAAACACGAAATTACTGATCAAAATTTTAAATATTAACGGGAACACGAAATTACTGATCAAAATATTGAATATTAACGGGAACACGAAATTACTGATCAAAATATGAAATATTAACGGAAACACGAAGTTACTAATCAAAATTTTGAGTATTAACTGGAACACGAAATTACTGATCAAAATATTGAATATGAACGAGAACACGAAATTAATGATCAAAATATTGAATAGTAACGGGAACATGAAGTTACTGATCAAAATGTTGATTATGAACGAGAACATGAAGTTACTGATCAAAATATTGAATACTAACGGGAACATGAAGTTACTTATCAAAATTTTGAATATTAACGGGAACACGAATTTATTGATAAAAATATTGAATATTAACGAGAACATGGAGTTAGTGATTAAAATATTGAATATTAACGAGAATATGACATTACTGATCAAAATATTGATTATTGACGGGAACATGAAGTTACTGATCAAAATATTGAATATTAATGAGAACATGAAGTTACTGATAAAAATATTGAATATTAACGGGAACATGAAGTTACTGATCAAAATATTGAATGTTAACGGGAACATGAATTTACTGATCAAAATATTGAATATTAACCGGAACATGAAGTTACTGATCAAAATATTGAATATTAACGAGAACATGAAATTACTCATCACAATATTTTTTTCATTAATTATGCTTTCAAATAAAACTTTTCAATAACCATGAAAAATAGTGACATCACAGCATTCCACATCAGTACCCGTGAAAACGCACGGGTATCCCACTAGCTACTTAAAAAATTTTGGTACGCAATTTCTTTTTATCAAATAACTTTTAATCAAGTATTTCAGGATAGTTATTGTAGTTAATGGATTATAAGCTACTGTTGTAGCAAACTCTACCAAAGTAAAAGAGCTATTATAGTTGTAAAAAGAAGCTAGGTTGTTAGCAAGTTGAATTGGGCTAGTTTGTTAGCTCAATTGTTTAGTATGTTAGTTGGATCCTAAGGTTTAATTTTCTTTTAAATAATATACTAGTTCTCACTTCTCAATAATCTTGATTAGAGGAGAAAGTGGTGTGGTTGAGACTCAATTGTAAATATTTTTCTCTAACGTGTAACTGAATCAAGAATCAAGGGTTTTATACCATGTTGAATCGTCTTTCTCTTCTCCCTTCTCTCTTTTCTCACTTTGTGGTATACTTGTTGATAAAGAAATCGATCCTACTCTATTTTATGGGCATCATTTTTCACAACAAGTTGGTGCAGTGAGCATGGAGAAGAAGATGTCGTCAACAAAGTATGAGATTGAGAAATTTACCAGAGTGAATGATTTCAGTCTATGGAGCTTAAAGATGCAAGTCCTTCTTGTTCAACTGGGTTTGTTAGAAGCAATGCAAGAATTGGAAAATATGTATATTGCCCTAACGACATAGGAGAAGACGACAATGATAAAGAAAGTCCATGTCACCATTGTATTGAGCCTTGGAGATAAGGTTCTCCGACAAGTTTTGAAGGAGAAAACTACAACTCGTGTATGGATGAAACTTGAAGGTTTGTACATGAATAAATTATTGGTTAATCGCCTCTACCTGAAGAAAGCTCTATATTCATTCAAGATGGGTGAAGACAAAGTCTTGACTGAACAACTAGATATGTTTAATAAGTTAATTCTTGATCTAGAGAATATTGAGGTTACCATCAATGATGAAGAATAAGCATTGTCGTCGTTGTTGTTGTTGTCTGCTTTATCAAGATCTCATGCTCACTTCAAAGGAACTCTCTTGCATGGAAGAGAGTCCTTGGCCTTTGAATAAGTACAATCAACCTTGTACTCAAACGATTTGAACGAAAGAAATTAGCATAAGTTGTCATCTGTTGGTGAAGGATTGTCCGTAAAAGGAAAATTCTCGAAGAAGGATGGTAAATTTAAGAAGAATAATGGTAAAGGTCCACAAAAATTTTATGGTGGTGATGCTCCTGCTATTAGTGTGTCCTGACAGGTTGAAGAGTTATGGGTCATTGTTCAAGATGATTATGAATCATCTGATGTACTGGTATCTTCTTAAGGAAATTCTAGCAAGGAGTGGATTATCGATCCAGGTTGCACATGGTACATGACTCCAAATAAAAATATGTTTGAGAAATTATGTGATCAAGATGGTGAATTAGTGCTGCTAGAAAACAATAAAATCTGCAACATTGTGGGAATTGGACCTGTCAAATTCAAGCTATATGATGAGTCAATAATGTTGTTGACTAATGTCAGGTATATACCGGATCTTAAGAGAAATTTTATTTATCTTTGTGAATTTGGCAAGAAAGGATATGTTTTCAAAGGAGAATAAAGTATCATAAGGGTAACGAAGGAGTCGAAGAAAGTCTTGAGAGGCATTAAGAGGAAAGGCATGTATACCCTTGAGGACGAGGTTCTAAATGGTTTAGCAGATGTAGCATCCACAAAACCTGTGTCGAAGACTGAGTTATGGCACATGAGACTTGGCCATGTTAGTAAAAGGGGTCTGATCGAATTGGGAAAGAAAAATCTGCTAGGTGGTGACAAGGTCAAAAAACTGGAGTTTTGTGAACCTTGTGTATCTGGTAAATTCTGTAGGGTGAAGGTTAACAAAGGTAAACAAAGAACACATGCGTTGATTATATCCATGCAGATCTTTGGGGACCTACAAGGAATCTCTCACACTCATGTGCAAGATATTTTACAGCATATTATTTACATTGCAAACTAAATTAGAGGTGAAGGAAGGAGAGATTGAAAAATAAGAAGCATTAAATCAAGTTCTCAATGTTAAAGAATAAAATGCAGATAATGGACTAAAGGATTATTGTTTAGAATTGAACATGTAACTTTTTTTCAAATATAATTTTATCTGTCATTATAATTTTCTAATGCAATCCAAAAAATTATATATTTAGTAAGGTGTTGGAAAAACAATCAAACCACATAAGATATAATAAACTCATCTAAACAACAATATTAATAACAATATAGAACATTAATATTAACAATAACATTCATCAACAACAAATCCTTAAACAACATAAAACATACATGTCCCATAATAGTTTCCAAATGGAATGAGGATGAATATGAAGTGAGAGCGTTAAAAACATGTTTGTAGCACTCACACAAGTTTGATGCGCTCACTTTAGCTCCATCCTCTTTAATTTTTTTTCTTCCATCCAACCATACCTACAACTAAACAACAAGCAGAAACATACACAAAACAATAAATCTTAGAGTTTGAAATGAAAACAATAGATATAATTTAAACATTATATGATAGGGTTTTAAATATAAACAATAAGGTAGAAAGAAACTAAATAATAAAAGAAAAACAGAAACGTAAACAAAATCGGAGCATAAGTTTAATGAACGAACCTGAAGGTAGTCATTGGTGAAGACGAATCTGAAGACTACAATATGTTTGATGAGTGACATGAATTTTAGGGTTATGCTTTGAGAGGGAAGAGTGAAACATTTTATGTTAGGGTTTTCTTTTGAGAGAAACAATTGCTATCTACTGAGCGAGAAATGATTTCGCTTATATATATATATATATTAAAAAATATCACTTTTCATCATGGTTGACAAAAAGAACCGTGAAAAAATGATTGGGCTTTATACCACGGTTGACTAAAATAATCATGGTTATATACAAGGACATTCCCTTTTGTGACGATAAAATGAGAAATTGGAGGAAGTGGGATTCGAACCTTGTGACTCCTGGTAAATTTCACTATGGATTTTAAAAATGACCGTAATCAAACATCTTTTAGTAAAAGAAAAAAATGCCCAAAAACAAGATTCTACCACGGCTAACAAAAGGCCGTTGTAATATTGTTTGACGAAATGTATTTTCTATAGTAGTGTCTTATTCCTTTCTGTTATGTTCCTTCTTGTGCGGATGAGACCTCTTGAAATTCATCAATTTTTTTGTCGGAATGCTTAAGCTTATGTTTCTTCATATATTGATTGTAGTGCTTGATGAATAAACCCATCTCTTCTTCTTGGAAAGAGTAATCATCAATAATATCACTTACATCCTTGAATTTCTTTGTCTTTAAAGACATAAATTTCAAGGAAAGATCTCGCTTATCTTCTTTGACCTTTTCTTTGTTTTTCAAGCTTACTTCGCTTACAGCGATCCATTTCAGTTTATTATCATGTTCGGTCAGTTTTTCAAACAGTTTTGTGATATCAAAATTATTAAGATAATTTGATTCTTTGATGACTTCAAACTTTGGTTGTCGTTCCCTACAAATAGACATTAAAATTTTGTTAGCACAATCTTTGTTAGAAAATGACTTTCCCAAGCCGTCTAACTTTTGATTAAATGGAGAAAATGAGTCCGCGTGGATTCCACAGTTTCACTAGATTACATACGGAATATTTCATACTCCTCTGTCAAAAATTATGATCCTAGAATCCTTAACATATTCAATTTCCTCGTAAAAAACTTGAAGAGCATTTCACATTGTTTGTGCACTATAATGATGTGAGATAGAGTAATATAGTTTAACGCTTAACACATAGATACATTTATTTCTCGTCTTTAAATCATATGATGTCGTTTTGGTTTTATCATCTAACTAATCTTTTAGGAGTCTAACATAATTATTGGCTTCGTTTTTTTAGAATAAAAGATTTGTCTATAATTGCTAACCATAGTTGTTTGTCTACAAACATTAAATGTACTTACATGTTTTCCTTCCAATATACAAAACTTTAACCTTTGAAAATTGATACTCTATTATACACTCCCTTCAAATGTTCGTCATCCATATTCTTAAACTTTTGAGTCGCTTAGATCTGATAAAAAAAATCAGCTCCAAGGACCAATTATTAAGCAAAAATATGAAATATGAAAGGGTCTAGATAAAGTGAATAGACCTCTCAATTAAAAACCTTAGATGAAAATAGTTTTGAAAAACGTTTTATCAAAATAATTTGCACGGTAGAAGCAATTTTTTGTCCACCTCAATTAGCCATATTCATTTTCAAACCGTTTAATTCCAATCATAAAATTTCCGAGTTGTGCCCACAAGAACTTTAGAAACACACATGGATATGGATTTTCAATCATAAAAATTTCACATAATTTGACACAATCAACGGTTGATTTGAGATCAATCAATTCAAACTTTAACTTTAATATAATTCATTGAAACAACCTCCACGGTTTATTTTGATCAGACCAAAATCCAAACTAATATAAAGAGAATTACTATAAACAGCTTTGGCCAGCTGTTACTAGCCGTAGATAGCCATGCGCATCACAGTATCTTTTCTTGATATTTGAGTTCCATCCTGGCATCTTATGTGGCACACTCCTCGATGATGTGTCCATTGAATTGTGGAGTAAGAGCTTGCTTCCCAAGCCACTCATAATTTAAACTGAAAATATTTTTCGACTATAAAAATCCAAGAAAGCCAAAGAGTTCTCTTCACTTCACTTCACTCTACTCTATTCTCATCTTCAAATGTCTTCCAAAATGTGTGGGTTTTATGGTCTGTTTGTGTGTCTTATGTTAGTGTTTTGTGTGTCAATGTCCACCTCTTCAAAGTTTGATGAACTCTTCCAACCAAGTTGGGCTTTTGACCATTTTGTTCACGAAGGAGATCTCCTTAAACTCAAACTAGACAACTCTTCGGGTGCTGGATTTGGATCTAAAAACAAGTACATGTTTGGAAAAGTATCTATCCAACTTAAGCTTGTTGAAGGTGATTCTGCTGGAACTGTTACTGCTTTCTATGTAAGTATGAACAAGTTGAATATTAAAAATATATAGCATCTCATATTATTATTGAGGAATCTAATACATACTTGTGAAATATATAGATGTCATCGGAGGGTACAAAGCACAACGAGTTTGATTTTGAGTTTTTAGGAAACAGCACAGGTGAACCTTATTCAGTTCAAACAAATGTTTATGTTAATGGAGTTGGTAACCGTGAACAAAGACTTAACCTTTGGTTTGATCCTACTAAGGATTTTCACTCTTACTCTATTTTCTGGAATCAACGCCAAGTTATGTAAGTATAGTATCATTTTTGCTTTATTTATTTAAAAATTGTAAAGTTGAAACTGAATATAAAATAAGAAAGATAATAATAAGCTTTGGATCAATGGTTCTGAAAAGTAACAGTAAAATGTCTTTTTTTTTTCTTTCTCTGAGTGGTGGTTTAGCCATCATAAGCTTTGTTGTGATTGTGTTCCCTCGTGGGTCCCTCAATGTTGATTTAGTGTAGTTTTCTATGTTTAGATTTTTGGTGGATGAAACTCCAATAAGAGTGCACACAAATATGGAACATAGAGGAATTCCATATCCAAAAGATCAAGCAATGGGTGTATACAGTTCAATATGGAATGCAGATGATTGGGCAACGCAAGGAGGAAGAGTGAAAACAGATTGGAGTCATGCACCTTTCATTGCAACCTATAAGGCCTTTGAAATCAATGCTTGTGAGTGTCCAGTTTCAGTGGGTGGAATGGAAAATAGAAAGAGGTGTAGTAGTAGTGAAGATAACA
Organism: Vicia faba; assembly: GCA_948472305.1. Classification (NCBI taxonomy): domain Eukaryota; kingdom Viridiplantae; phylum Streptophyta; class Magnoliopsida; order Fabales; family Fabaceae; genus Vicia; species Vicia faba. The sequence goes on from CATIWC010001214.1 coordinate 479,125, forward strand.
AGTATTGGTGGGATGAACCAAATTTGTCAGTGCTTAATTTGCATCAGACTCATCAACTCAAGTGGGTTAGGGCTAAACATATGGTTTATGATTATTGTAATGATGTTTCTAGGTTTCCTGTTTCTCCTCTCGAGTGTCTTCATCATCGTCATAATTAAGGAACAAGTGTTTAATAATGTGATGTGACAGTTTGTATTATTATGGGTGGAAATGGTGAATGTTGGTGTAAAAAAGTTGTGGAATATGTTCCACTTGTTTCATATTATTGTAAAATATATTATTGGTCAACTATGTTATAATGTGAATTACTTAATAGGTGTTTGGAATCACAGTAATATCTATTTAACTTAAATTTAAGGTTTATACTATGATAACTTTGGTCACAATTTTAATTTTAATTATTTATATAGCATTTTTCCTAACCTTATATGTGTGTAATTTTATTATAATATTCAATATTTAATATTACTCTAACTCTAATTATCTATGTGATATTTTTCCTAACCTTATGTTTTATGTGTCATTTTATTAAAATATTTAATATTTTTTTCTAACCATTATTAGCCTACATGTAATAAAAATAATAAAAATAATAATAATAATAATAATAATAATAATAATAAAATAATATTATTAATATAGTATTAATATTAATATTAAATCAATAATATTAATAATAATATAAATACTAAATAATAATATAATATTCATTTAAAAATAATAATAATAATAATATAAATAATAAATTATAATATAAATAATAATAATAAAATAATAATAATAATAATATAATAATGTAAATATAATAATGTTAATATAATAATATAATAATAATATAATAATGTTAATATAATAATATAATAATAATATTAATGAAATAATAATACTATTAATTTAAAATCACCCATATTGATAATAATAATAATAATTAACATATTAATATATTAATATAAATAATATTGATAATATAAATATTAAATTATTTCTAACCCTAATTAGCTATGTGTAATAATAATAATAATAATAATAATAATAATAATAATAATAATAATAATAATAATAATAATAATAATAATAATAATAATAATAATAATAATAATAATAATAATAATAATAATAATAATAATAATATATTATTATTATTATTATTATTATTATTAAAATATACAAGTAATTAAATTTCAAAATATTTTATTAGTAGCAATTAAAATTTTAATTTGATTTAAACTTCTTTTTTAATAATAACTAGTAAAGGACTCGTGTGTTCGCACGAGTCGCGTAAAATCGATATAAATATTAAATAAATATTATAAAATTATTGTCAAAAAATATATATGAATTAAGAAGAAAAAAAAGGTTTCAATGATAATTGTCATATAAATATTAATTTAATTTATTAAGTTGTAGTAGTTGTCAAAATATATATAAAAATTATGTTGAAAAATATATAAGTATACAGTGAAGTACACTTCACACACATATAATTGTATCTACAGCTGATTTTTTTTCTGTTTATAAAAGGTGCAATATCCGCGAGCCCGTACCGTCCCGCGCTCATGATTTTTCAGGGCGGTGTGAGGTTATAGAACTCGTGTATTTATGTATAAAAATATTTTAACTTATTTCCG